>CM024756.1:118577832-118657809 GCA_014218235.1 Colocasia esculenta
TTACCCAAAAAAAATGTAATAGAAACCCTGTACAATCATCAACCACAACTCATAAATATTTAAATAGATCTATAAAAAAATGCACAAATGAACTAACAGCATTGTTGGCAGTTGTTTGCACACAAATCAATCATCAACACTGTCGTTAAGATCGGTTGACGGTGGCACATAATGCCGTTAAGATCTGTTGACGGTGGCACAAGTAGACGATGATCGAGGTGGACGTTAAGTTCATACGGTCAGAAAACCAGAAAACTCACATGAAATACTGAAACTATAACCACTTAATACGATCTTAATCATGGATTTAAAAATCAATAAAAATGGTAGATCTATAGAGTCCTAAACTATTCCCCATGTTACTTTCCTCTAACCCTCCTTCTGGAGTGGCAAATAAAGAGATGAATCTCGCCTTCGTTCCCCCGATCCGACCTCCAGAACGATGCCCTCGGTCAGAGATCCTTCTAAGCACGGTCCTCCAAGTCACCACTATGCCTAGCTTGCCTCGATCTGCATGGATCGCCGCATATTAACCCTTCTCTCAGCCCTCTATTCTCACTACCAAACCAGCAAAAAACCCCTTCCTAAGATCCAATCGATCTTTAAAAGGCCACCTTCAGTTTACCCAACTCTAATCCTGACCCTTGAACTGTAAATGTCACGATCTATCGGATAAACATCAAAAAAATGGTCGATTATTTCACTCCGGAATGGTAGCCACAAAATCTGGCTAGTTACGTTAACGTCAACACAGGTTGTCATTTACCTGAGATAAACGAGATTCAATCATGTCGTTAACCTGCCTGATTGAAAAACTAAATATTTTAGTAAAATATCAATGACACAGGCCTCTGTCGTCTACAATAGGTAGATGACACTCGATGTTGTCATCTACTATAGTGAACGACAGTGAACTGTGACGTCAAGTTCATCAAAATTCACATTCCAACACAAATGATGAATAACACACAAAATTAAAAAAATAGGCAAACAAGAGATCTAGGGTACTACAATGTCCATCGGTCTGACACGACTGGGGGGGGGGGGTGAGAGAGACATGTGTGAATAGATAGAATCCAGATTGGATTCCCAGTTTAAGTTCGACACTCAAACCACTAACCGAAAAAAAACCCAAGTGTAAAGGGTCAAAACATGCAAGCACTAGTCTTCTTCCGACAGTCATCCGCATGGTGTCCTAGCTTGTTGCAAAATGTGCAATTCTCCATGATTAGTTGCTCTTCCACTTTGATCTTCTTATTATTGCCAATGTCGTTTCCTTCATTCATCCTCTTATTACCGTTGCTGCCAGGGTGAACAATCCTTGCAGTGCGGGGTGCTTCCTTCCTTACATAAACTAGACTTGCTACTTCTTTCTCTTTGAATCCTTCTAGCTTCTCTACGGTATCATCCACTAGTTGAGCCTATTGGACCATTTCTGGGTAAGTACGGATGTGAGTGGTCCCAATTTTCTATAACACGGGCCGCAGCCCATCATAAACATGTTGCCTTAGTTTTATGTACTAAAACCGGTGTGCGGGGCATATTGAGCTAAACATGAGAATTGGGCCTCGTATTTGGCCATAGACATACCCTTCTGCTTCGGCCGCCTTCTTTCTTGCACTCGCTCGGAGAAATATTTTTCTCAGAATAGTTCCAGGAACTCTTCCCATTCCATCTCATTAACATTGGGTAGATGGGCCGATGTGGCCTTCCACCATGCTCTAGCATCCTTTTTTGAAAGGTTGCCAGTAAGACCTTCTCCCTTTCGGTATAGTACATCACTTGGAAATTTCTTTCCATCTCCTCCTTCCAGTTTTCAGCCTCGTCTGGGTCAGGAGTTCTGGAGAAACAAGGGGGATTCAGACTTTTGAAACTCCGATGCAAATCGCCGACTCCATTTTTGGCTCCAGCTTGGTTCCCAGCTTGCACTACATTCTGTAGGGCCTGTGCAAGTCCTGCCACAATTTCTTGCATCACTTTCTGAAGTGTGGGATGCGATGGACAACCAAGATGGGAGGGGTAAATTGGTTATCGCCCAATAAAAAAAAATCTCTTAACACAATACATTAGACTCAATTAAGCAAACCTATCATGTGAGATGCATATATAGCAGAATATAACAAGTATACAGACGAAACCAACTATCCTAACATGCGTAGAACGGGGATTGAAAATATGGATGCAAATCACACATGCTGTAGCACCCCGAAAAATTTAGTAATTTAAAATTTTAAACAAATGGAAAAAGATAATGGACGTATTATCGAAACGGTAGAACTTACGTACCACTATCGTACGTGAGAGAACACATCGCAAAATTCTGTAAAAATTATAAATCAACCCTAAATACTATTATTAAGTGTTCCACGAAGAAATTTGTACAATGAAAAATCCGATTGACCAAGTGTACGTCACATAGTGACTCATTATCTAAATTAGGAAACTAAGTCAGAAAACCATTAACTCGGAAATATAACACGATCATAAATTAAATAAACATGTTGGAGAGTCTTCCAACATCATATATTGATGACCCATTATTCAAATTGGGTCAATGAATCACTTTGGCCCAAGAACAAAATGGAGCAAGAAAAATACAAGAAATTTGCAACCCTAATTAAGCTGAAAATAGAAGGGCATAATTAGGGCAAACCCCAAGGAAATTAGCATTTCTTGCCAACCAAAATTCATGCTTAACCATGGTGGGAGGTTTCCTAAAGCCTCACCACACTCTATTGGGGTATGAAATCCTTAAAATAAGGATGGTGGAATGCTAGAACAGCACCTTGCCTTTCCTTCACCCAAAGGGACTTCCAAAAGACACTAGATGCATATATACATGCTATGAAACCCTAGGGGATGAAAATTCATACTGTTGGGGTCGTGGGAGGCTGTTCTTGAGCACCCAAAGAAGGAGGAAACCGCCCCAACTCGGAGCTTCTTCTATGTTGCATTCTGCATCAACCTGTGCAGAAAGCCCTTCTTGGAATCGACCTAAGGTGAGTCAAACCACAACCAAACCGTGCAAGGCTTATACCTCTGGAAATATGGTCAAGTCTAGTTCCTAATCCCACTTGTTTGACTATTTTTCATTCAGTAGATCGGGTGCAGTAAGCGTTCTCCTCCAATTGGTCTGAACGCGGGGTTTCTGGAAAAATGTGACTTCTTCAACCAAAAATGTAGGTTTTCTTGGGCCAAATCTTAATAAATCATATACCAATGTGTAGAGCATCGAGTATCCATTCACGTCCAAGTGGTTTCATCGAACTTCATTCTATACATCTCGAGTTATAAGCGTTTTCCAAGAGTCGCGCATTGTTAGGGCTTTTTTTGTTCTTCATGTGTTGCACACTATTTGAGACCAAATTAGATCCAACCCTCAACAAGAAAGTCCTTCTACTAGATTTCCTCGTCATGTTTCATGTTGAAGGTTTTGTCTAAATGTCAGTATATAGAGGGATATAAGTGTGGTAAGAGGATCACTGCTGGTTCCTACATTTTAGTTTTGGGTTTGAACAGGTCTAGTCCAGGCGACGCTATTCCAGCACCTGGTATTGCGACGGCCTTGGCCGACGCGATTCAGTAAACTGCGACCGTGAAGTCCGATGTTATTCAGCATCTGACTAGCCAATGGTCCGCATGAAACTTTGCGACGCATGGTTTTCTACGCCGGTTTGATCCGCGATGGAAACACCTGACGCAATTTAACAGTTTTTCCAGCTCAAAGTTTTTTTGCCGATTTTTATATTAGTATTTTAATGATATTCATGAACGCGATGGGGTATCCTGTCGCGATTCAAGTTAAAAGGAGGCCATGTAGGCCGACACGATTTTAATCCTTCACAGTTAGTCATGTTCTCGACTATATACTGTATTATTAATGCGTCCCTGTGTAGGATGCGATTTCAAGGCCTACCCGAGACCTATTTTTACAGTGTTTAATATTAGTCTTGCATGATATATTATTAAGATGCATGGTATAGTCTATCTAATGACCTAAAAGCCAGCAACCCATGGTAAATACATAACGATGTGAAGACTATTCTATTGTCATTAATGCTATGATCTATTCTTGCAAACTATTGATTGAATCATCTATTGTTCTAAGCATGCTAAGGTGATTAATTTCTATTTAAAATATTGCAAACCATGGTTAGTTAATTGCATAGTTGCATCTCATGCCATCATGTTAATTGTTTTCCCACAAGTTTGAAACCGATGGATTGTGGATTGAGACACATACTCACTACACACTTGCACATAGGCAACCCTTCTTGGGGGATTGGAAGCTCTCTGTTGGTCATTCTGTATTGGCAGACTAGCGACCTTTCCGCTAAGACCTCCATAATTCTCCGTGCTCCATGGATTCCCTCAAGGAGACCGAGTTGGTTGTACATTGAAGTTCCTTGGAGATAGCGTGCACTTCCTCTCTTAACATGTTCTCGTGAGTGTGATTACAATCTAGACTTAAGTCATTAATGTAAGAGTGAACTAAAGTTTAATTTCATCGTCATGCTGCCGAAATTATCTTTTGACTATTGGTATCATGCAATCATGTTCACATCACTTGCTACTTGTTCTCATCATCATCTTGAACATGACATTACTATTGCTTTCATATTGAAATTCTTGTTATTGGCCATTAATGACTGTGAGTTTTCTACTTTTAAAATTAAGTGAGATGCTGACCGGGCACGGTGAGTGTCCAAGGGCTCCAGTCTAGCCCCAATGACAGAGAGTCATAAATATATTGTTAACCATGGGGTATAATGATTACTGACGTTGCATCTGCACTGGGAGTCGTGCGTGTTGAATGCTAGATACAATATCCACATACACGTGTCCTGGTGTGCATTTCAAGGTGGATCTTTCCTTGGTGTATATTAGTGTCTACATGCCTGATAAGTGAATCGTGTTAAATGTTCGTGCTCCTGCTTGCTTGCTTGCGTGATATGGCCATCCTGCATTTATTGCAATTTAAAGTGATATCTTGCGTGCTTGTTACATGCCTCACTTTGATACCATCTTGTTCGTTATATTGTTCTAGATCTTGCTCTATCATGATCACTCTATCTAGCTTGTTTCATGATCATGTTTTAATGAGTTTTATTTGTACTAGCATATCATGACAATCATCATGCTTACCTAGTTCTAAATTGCTAATCACTTATATCATTGCCCACACATTGAGATATAAATCCTACTGGGCTAGTTTGCTCATCCCTATTTAACCATTCTAGGTGATTATGAAATTCAAGAGGAGGAGCAAGTCAAGGATGGGAATGCATCCGAGATGATGAGCGTTCCAATACTGAGTATATCTATAGTTAGTGTACTTGAGTGTTAGAACAATGTAGTAGGAAGTGAGGAATAAATGTACTTTGCCTTTTATCGAGTCTTAGTCCTGTTATACAATGTTTAAGAGTTGTATTAGTTCCTTTTGATACAATGAGATGAGAATTGAATATAAATTTCCATTGAGTTCAATATTTGGGCCCTATGATGATGTTGTGTTGTTATACACTTAGTGCGTGCTAGTTTGAGACTTATTTTCCGACTGTTTACGTCTCAGAATATCGACTCAAATTATCCGAATTAATATCCTCTGCGTAATTCTCAGGACGTGATAGTTAGTGGTATCAGAGCCCTAGAAAAACCAAATAGGATATATGTCTCAGGATTAAGAGATACCTATGGAACATAGGTCATGGAAATTAAATATAGTACCTGGTGAGAATGGGTAGAGACTGGGAATATGTTAGAATGAACAAACCACTCCTACCCACCGACTCTTATAATGTATCTAGAGACATTATTGGTTTCTATCCTTTTCTCAGGAACCCCCTAACTCTTACACTCAACTGCAATGGCTTGCAATCAGGGTGTCAAGTATGCAAGAAACTATGGCGATTGACTCAAGCTATAACAAAATGTGGTTCAGGACGACACCGAAATTCTATAACGGAATGAAATATGAGAACACCATAATTTCCAAAAAATGTGTTGATATCATAAATATAAATATCCGGAATTGTTGACGTATGGATTTGAGATTAAGTCGACGCAAACTATTTTTCGAGCAATTTTATTGGGTGAAAAATAATTCTAAAATTAAACTAAAATTACAGTAATTTGTAAAACCTTCTTATTAGCTTATGGTTGAAATTTCAACTTAAATGGATATCATTTGGGTATAGAATTTTAAGGACAAATGGGTCAACTGAACTTCCAACCAATTACGGTAACTATTTTTCTGGGTTAATTATTGCTTACATGTAGAGGCTATGTACGCCCATTTCATATGGGATAAGTGACTTACACGTTTACACCCCACATGTAAGCTGTGAGGCTTGCATGATAAACGTGTAAGCTGTACAAATCAAATGGTTTGTACCCCAACACCTGTATGGCCGACGTGCCATGCATGCAAGGGGAGTTGAGAGATTATATAAGCCTCCCCTCACCCTTCGTGGGAATTTTTTTCTTTCCACTTCTTGCTCTTGCTTCATTCCTGCTCTTGTTGTGTTCCTGTAGGAGTTGAGCTGCTCCAACTGAAGCTGCTGCTGCTACTACATCCTTTGCATTTGTTGTAGCCATTGCTCTCACAAGTTCTCCTATTTCCTACTCCTGCTGCTATTGAAGCTGCTGCTGCTACCACTGCTCTAAGGAGTTGTAACTACTGCTTTGCATGCTGCTGCTTCTTCTATAGCTGTTGTGGCTGCCTCTACAAGTTTCCTTTTCCTTGCTTCGGTGGGCTCCTTCGTTGAGGAGAAGAGTAGGCCTTCATCTTTTCCCCAATCAGGTAGGTTCCTCCCTACGTTTCCTCCTTGGTTGCTTAGTTCCATGCTTTGTAGGTTCCTACCTACGTTTCCTCCTTGGTTGCTTAGTTCCATGCTTTGTAGGATTCCTTCTTCCTTCTTTCCTTCATTCTTGCTTCTTATACCTGCTCAAGAACTTCACGTTTAAGAGTTTACCTTGTACACACACTTGACTTTAATTCTGGAAATACCCATAGAAGTGTTGTTCTATTCCTTGTAATCGTGTTTTAGCTAATGTTTGTGTTATGACTCAAGCATATTATGAAACTCATCCCATTAGAAGCAAGAAAATGTTGTCAGGAGGTGTTTCACTTCTAGTTATCATCTTGCTTTAGATTTCCATGCCATAGTACATCCCCATTGTTCTACTTGTTGTCCTCGTGAAAAGTGGTGTTTAGAACTGGAAACAAGACCCTTTTGATGTTGTCAATCATGTAAGGATTCATAGAAACACTTGGTAGAATTTGCTGTGGTAGTTTTACCACATTCCTGGAAGTTTAGATCACACCTGTCGACAGCCAGCACTTACCTGTCGACAGGGTTCTTACTTCCAGAACCCAGACAATGCAAAAACCAGCAGTAGTTGTCGACAGATGTTCCTCATCTGTCGATAGATGTTCCTCACCTGTCGACAGCCGACTCTGGTCTGTCGACAGATAGTGTTCAGACCCCAGAAACTAGTTCTGGGAGGACAGTAGCTATCGACAGCCACTTCCTGGCTGTCGACATACACCTGTCTGATGTGTTTAAATTGATCTATTTCATGTCTAATCAAGGGTAAGACACTTTGGTATTAACTCAACTAGTTATTTCACTTATTTCCTTAGACACCAACTACTGTATCTCTGAGAAAGATCATGCAAATGTCATCCATATTCCATTAAGGATTGTCTTTGAATACCTCAAGTATATTTGATTCCTACATGTCTACAACCTTCTGTAGATTTTGGCATTGAATCCTGAATCTTCATTCTGTGAGAGATCTTGAGTACTTGTGTACCTCCACTTGAATCTTTTAACAAGAATAAAATGATGAGGACAATTTGGGGATCTTCATTAAGTTGAGTTCCAATTACTTTATCACTAAGAGGAATCATTCATTTGCCTTCCATATCCTACATTGGATTATTCTTGGACATCCTAAATTATCTTGATTCTTATACCTTCTGAATATCTTGGAACATTAACTTCTAGAACCCCACTTCCTATAAAAATGCTTGACTCTTAATGAGTGCCCAAGTACCATGTATGTATATCAGGATTGGAAATGGGATGACGGACTTATGGGTCTTCAGACTCTCTCTTGATTTAATGCCAGTGCAAATGGGGCAGATCTAGTCCCGGGAGGAGCACCCAAATACGTTTAATCTGCATAGAGCGGTATGGATCTCCAGGGTGTTTGGCATGACACCACTACAAGCTAGATTGGTCAACATTTCCATGAATTATGTTGAAACATGTTTGTTTATTGCTTGCTTGAAGAGTGGACAAGGCATCTCTACACATACACTTTCTTTATTTCCTTCTGAATTATTGATTATATATACACTCGTGCTTTGCTATTTCATTGATGGACACCTTGTGTCAGTTTTTTTTATATTCAAAACCAGTCCTAAGGCCTCTAAGGTTAGGAGAGTGCACCCTTCCCCAGAGGGGAAGAATGTTCCCACTCCACCAGCAAGAGGTCTGGGCTTGAATATATATATAAGAAAAGAAGGAGTACAACCACCAATCGGGCAAGCCCTAGACATCTGAATGAAAAGAAGACCAGTTCATTGGCATGTTACTTCCTGCTTGTTACTGTTTGATAATCATGGTTCACTTCATCTATGATCTGGTTATATCATTTTTCTATTACTTGTACTCAGTCCTTATCACCTTCTTGTACCCCAATTATCCTTGATTCATGTAAACCTTTATATTCCTTGATTTTGGAGGATAAATCTTACTGGGCAAGAGTGCTCATACCTACTTTTTCTTAGGTAATCTACAGTTCTAGAAGGCGGGGCATTAGGATTTGTGTGCTGAGAGATCAACCTTTGCGGCATCTACCTTTGGAGTTGTAAATTGAGAATCATGTAATACTTGTAGAATGACAATTAATTATTTTTATTTAGTGAAGCCCTGAGCAATTTTCTGCTCAATTAGTTCAAAATTTACTCTTGATTTCTTATTCATTCACGTTCCGGCATTTATAGATATATTAAGTGTCGGGACGTGACAATCCTCCTCCCAATTGGAGTAGCAATGTCATTAGAAAAGCTCTTAACATGGCTGGGTACGAATTTGGTTGCTATGTATGACTAATTTCCTTTGTTTTAGCCTTAATTTGCCCTTTCCTATTTTCTACACAATATGGCTACGAATTTTGGGTATTTTCTCTTATTCCATATTTCAAAACTCCTATTTTGGCCCAATAACTTTTATGTGAGCTATTTTAACAAAGCCCATTACTTCTTGTTGTTTATTGGATTTTAATTAAATCATTTTCCTTTGATATTTCTATTTATTTACTTATTTAAAAATATTGGGTTGCTACATCCTCCCCCTCTTATAAAAAATTTGGTCCCCAATTCACATGATCATAATGGAGAGAATGTCTTACCAAAAATGTCGGGATAGTTTCGCCTGATGATTCATTCAGGTTCCCATGTGGCTGCTTCTACTCCACGGTTATTCCATAGAACTTTGACCACATGAATGGGGCGGTTCCTGAGTTGTTGCACCTTTCGATTCAGTATCTTGATCAGCTTTTCTTCATAAGTCATGTCTTTGTTTAGCACTAAGTTCTCATGGTGAATGATATGAGTAGGGTCGTACACATACTTCCTGAGCATAGAGACATGGAATACATTGTGTACGCATGCTAAGTGTGGAGGCAATGCCAGTCGATGCGACTTCACCAACCCTTGCGAGCACTTTGAAAGGGCCAATGAATCTAGGACTTAGCTTTCCTTTAACACCAAACCTTTGAATTCCATGGGTAGGAGATACCTTCAAAAGTACATGATCTCCCACTTGAAATTCTAGATCTCTCCTCCTCTTGTCGGCATAGCTCTTTTGTCTGGATTGGGCAATCTTGAGCCGATCCCGAATAACCTATATATCTCTGGTTGTGTCTTGTACCATGTCTTGGCCTAACCATTGTTGTTCCCCAACTTCATTCCAGCATGCGGGGTTTCTACAATTTCTACCATAAAGTGCTTCAAATGGTGCCATTTTAATACTTGCCAGATAACTGTTGTTATAGGCGAACTCAATCAAAGACAAATATTCATTCTAGTAGCCTTGGAAGTCTATAGTGCAGGCTCTTAACATGTCTTCTACAATCTGATTTTTTCTCTTCGCCTGTCCATCTGTTTGTGGATGAAAAGCGGTATTAAAATTGAGTTCTGTACCAAGTGCAGTCTGCAGTCCCTTCCAGAAATGAGAGGTAAATCTTGGGTCACGATCTGAGACGATTGATAATGGAACTCCATGTAGTCTCACGATCTCGCTGATATAAAGAGCGGCTAACACATCCACAGACCACTTACTTTTGATAGGCAGAAAGTGTGAGGCCCCGAATTTTGTTCACTTTATATTTTATGTAAGTGATGTTTGTTTGTTCTTACTTTTATGGTATGTATTAAATATATGCATATTATAATTATTTAATTATTGATGTGCCTATTGTATTTAATTATTTTATGCATGTTGTAAGTAACCATAATGTGTATATGTATACATACATATGTTAATCTTGTTTAAATGATATTTATCTACTTTAAGCATGTTAAATTATTTATGATGTGTAGGGTACTTAAATAATAATGTGCATGTAGTATTTAACTAATGATGGACACATTTCATTCATAGGTTCATGCATGAGGTATGAAATTAGGTAGTGTGTAAGTATATATATATATGTATGTATGTTATTTATGCATATTATCTTTAATTAAGATTAGTGTAAGTAATATTTAAATAATATTATGGATTGCGTGTACTTTATGTGGTGAGGATATATGTATTATTTTTACGCATATTAAATTATTGGGGTGTATTTATGCATTTATTTTAATGTATGCCGGTGTTTTGGCCAAGTTGCACTGTTGGCGGCCAACACTGTGCCGCCAACTACCAGGCCAGTGCTTGGCGTCTAGATCCATGGACACCAAGGCATTGTGGGGGGCCACCCCGTGGACGCCAATAGCCTGTTGGCGGCCAGACCCTGGACGTCAATTGTCAGTTAACTACAACCGATGTTGACGTCAATATCCTCCTGTGTAACGGTTCCAGATTTGTTAACGCTCGCGTTATGCTCGGTTCCAGATTAGGAAACCCATCCTAATGCGTAGGAAACCTACCCTAAAGTGTACCCAACCCGTCCAACTCTATAAAACACTCACCTTAGGGCGAAGGGAAGTCTTTTTACTCTTGTGAAACTCTAGCAATAGTGGTGGAGAAAAGCTGATGTTTGAAGGGATAGATCCGGCGACTGGAAGGTTCTCCCGGGGACCTGCATCAATTGGGAGATAGCCTATACATAGGAGAAGAAGTCCCAACTCCGAGGAATCATCTTCATCAACAGGAGAACCAGATCTGACAAGAGTTTGAGCACCTTCTTGGAAGGGCCGAGGAGGGATTCACCGGCAAATCTAGATCCTTTTTAGATTTTTCCTAGGCAAGTAGATTAAGATCTCAATCCATAGACTTGTCCTCTAGGGTTTTCATATTTTTATGGATTTTTTCTCGTGTCCTGGATCCTCCCGTTTCCCCTTTGTATTGAGTGCTGTCTGCATAGTGTGCTGGGAGGAAGTTGGCGGCAACATCTGCTGCAGTCAAGTTTCTGAGTTCGTGGCAAGGGATTGTGTAGTTAACTTTTGACGGCAACATCCCTTGTAGTCAAGTTCCTCAGGGTTTTCAAAAATGCTGTTTGATCTATTAATATGTTTATTGAACTTCTGAGTATCTGTGCATGCTGTAATTTTTGTATGTAGTCCAAGGTGATTAGTAGGTCATATCATTAGCATCCACTAAATTTCTGAGCGTGGTGATAATTAAAAGAATTTCTGTTAAATTGAGAATAACTAGGTTTTGACTGTGATAAATTCAGATTAAATAGTTTTATTGCATGTTATGGATTAAGGAAATTTTGGTAATCTTGAAATGATTGTTCTCATGTTTTAGATCTACTAGAACCAACATATCACTGTAAACCATATCTTAAATGATTTTTCATAGTAATTCCATGTAATATGATAATTAATAAAAAGTGTTTTACTACGAAAATTGTGAAAATTTTCAGATATGTTTGCTGTGTTGTGTCTGAATTGTGGTTAATATTTTGTAGAATTTTATGTACTGTACATGGTTCTATTAACTTCAGAGTGTTTTTACACCATGATATGATAGATTTAAATATAGAATAAGTATGCATTGAATGTTATTATTATTTCAGAAATTTTGATGAAGTAGTACCACGGTGTGCATGTTTTATCCCTGTGAGAATGAATTATTCAATATCTTCCATGTTCAAATTGAAATATCTTGCAAATTGCCTGAAATATATGTGTAAAATTAAAAATGGTTTTACTACTTCAAAAATTCTGATAAATTACAGATATGTTCCTTATACTATATTCATCTTGTGGTTAAAATTTGACATTATTCTGAGCTCTCTACATGTTGCTGTGATTTTCTGAATGATAAATGCATATAGAAATCGATGGACACGATAATGTATGCATGTTAAATTGGATAAACGTAGTACCATGATAGATTGCTGTATCACAGTAGGATTTGATTTCAGAACTGAGAAAATATGATAGGTGATATGGTATTGTCATCTTAATAATCATGCATGAATACACAAAAAGAGCATGATATAGCTATATAAAAATATTAGTGCATGTGATAGTTTCATCATTGCATATATATATATATATATGTATTGCATTCCCAATTGGCCAATAAGACATTGCTACTATAGAGATTCCTACAGGGAACTACACCATGGATGCCCCTATGGTAATGGTTCAACTATATGAAATGACTAAATGAATCCGCGGGCAACAGATTGAAATCCTGGAGGTAGACAAGTTCTACTGGTAAGGTGGGAAGGGCTTTCCCCGGTTTTGCGCAAATACCATGACTTCATCACCGTTTTGCCTAGGTGATAAGCGAATGACTATATGACAATGTGCTATATGATCTCTATAATAGTGCGGGCTATGTCTTGGCAACTAAATGTTAAATGACTACATGACTACATGCTACATGCTACATGACTACATGCTACATGACTACATGACTACACGGTACATGATATATGACTACATGCTACATGTGTAGAAGCTACATGATTACATGCCATATGAACTACATGTCAATTTCTATATGTAATATTCATTGCATGTTTAAATGATCACTTGCTACATGATGACTAATTGAGCGTTGAATAAGGTGGGTTAAAGAATTAATTGAATTTGTTTACATACTACATAACGTTGGCTACATGATTTTGTTTAATGCTTGTTTCATAAGTGGTATCCATATGCTACATGTCGTGAAAAAGGTAAATACATGTGTTAATATGATCCATGTTAAATGATAAACATAACATTTTGTTTAGTACCATGTGTAGGATTTTGTAAATTATCCATGTGATAATAATTATTTGATAAACATGTGTTAGTAACATGTTATAAATTGAAAAGATGTCATGTGTTAGTATTATGTGAAATCATAGAAAATGAAAGCATAAGTACCCATGTTTGGACCGTTCTCTTACATGTGTTAGTATAGTTTTGTTTAAAAGATTCCATGTTTAATCTTTATATTATAGCGTGAACATATAGAAGATTAAATGTTAAATTCTAGTAAGTTAGTAAAGTGTTAAATTGTTAGAAAGCATGTGTGATAAGTGTATGGTTTGTGATTTTTAAGTTGCTTGGTGAGTCTATTGTGTAGACTCATTCTTGTATAACATTTCAGGAGATTTAGAAGTTGAGAACGTGGCAAGATCCAACAAGGAACGTGAAGATTAGATTGAAGACTTGTATTTCATTTGCTAGTAGGTGATGAAATGTGTAATTAGAACTTTGGTAATATTGTAATTGCAAGACTGGCTATGTGGATGTTTATGAGTATGTTATTTATTTCATGGACTATATAGACTGTGGTATGTGAATTTAAAAATGTTGATGGAAGAATAATTATAAATTTCTGTTGCATTATTCATTTCTATTCGTGTATATCTCACTCATTGTATATCATTGGGGTTTTCTCCCCTGTAGCGGTTTGCTCTTATCCGATGTGGGTTGGTATAACCATACCGGGTGGAAGTGGGTCATTACAGAGATGGTATCAGAGACTTGGGTTGAGATTACATGGATAGCCATCAACTAAATTCACATCTCTAAGTCTTTGTAGTGGATAGCCAAATCTAAGGAATAATTATGATAGGATTAGAAAAGTGATAAGATGAATGCATGATAATATGCTAGGTATGGTGATAAATGGAGCTTGACATGGTATTTATTTTGCAGACTATGGCTGAAAAGACTTCGAGTTCGAGTGTATCTATCCAAGATGAAGAACCAAGAAGTACTACAAATGAGCAGCAGGAGGTACTAGCACCTCATGGACCATTCGCGCCACAGATGGGCGACTACGTCTTGATCATGCAAGGACTCCTACAAGTAATGCAGACTCAAGTACAGATGCAGGCAGTTTTCAGACGCAGCTTCAGGCTCAGGTTCCAGCACCAACTCAGCAGGACCATAGTGTAGGAGGTGTACCGATCATGGAGAGGTTCAAGCGGATGTCTCCACCTTCTTTTAAGGGGAGCGATCCGTTAGTTGCGGAGAGTTGGCTTAGAGAGATCGAGAAGATATTCAGAGCTATCAGGTGCGCAAAAGATGATAAGATTAGTTTGGCGACGTATATGCTTCTGGAGCGAGCGGATTCGTGGTGGTCTTCTGTTCTTCGCACGCAGTTCGAGGGAGTAGAGCTAGATGTGACTTGGGGAGAGTTCGTGAGGTTGTTTGAGGTCAAGTATGTTCATAAGTAGGGTAATAGGGATGAGAAGAAGGCTCGGATGAAGGCAGTGCCAGAACCATTCCAGCGGCAGAAAAGGAAGATGAGGAAGCTCATGGAGAAGCAAAAGTCAGTAGTTTCTTCAGGCAGCGAAAAGCCTGAGTGTGTGCATTGTGGAAAGCGGCATGGAGGAGACCTATGTTGGACAAGTACGGGAAGATGTTTAAGGTGTGGTAGCAAAGATCATAAGATCAGAGAGTGTCCGAATCCGAAGAAGTTCGTTGCACGGGATGTACCAGCAGCAAAGAAGCTAGCAACAGGAACTCAAGCATCAGCAAGGGTGGATGCATTGACTGGAGACGACACCGATGATGGCACCACAGGTACATGATCCGATCTTCGAGGACGAAGATCATTTTAAGGGGGAGAGGGTGTGAGGCCCCGAATTTTGTTCACTTTATATTTTATGTAAGTGATGTTTGTTTGTTCTTACTTTTATGGTATGTATTAATATATGCATATTATAATTATTTAATTATTGATGTGCCTATTGTATTTAATTATTTTATGCATGTTGTAAGTAACCATAATGTGTATATGTATACATACATATGTTAATCTTGTTTAAATGATATTTATCTACTTTAAGCATGTTAAATTATTTATGATGTGTAGGGTACTTAAATAATAATGTGCATGTAGTATTTAACTAATGATGGCACATTTCATTCATAGGTTCATGCATGAGGTATGAAATCAGGTAGTGTGTAAGTATATATACATGTATGTATGTTATTTATGCATATTATCTTTAATTAAGATTAGTGTAAGTAATATTTAAATAAATATTATGGATTGCATATACTTTATGTGGTGAGGATATATGTAATTATTTTACACATATTAAATTATTGGGATGTATTTATACATTTATTTTAATGTATGTCGTGTTTTGGCCAAGTTGCACTGTTGGCTGCCAACACTGTGCCGCCAACTGCCAGGCCAGTCCTTGGCGTCCAGATCCATGGATGCCAAGGCACTGTGGGCGGCCACCCCCTAGACGCCAATAGCCTTTGGGCGGCCAGACCCTGGACTTCAATTGTCAGTTAACTACAACCGATGTTGACGTCAATATCCTCCTGTGTACGGTTTCCAGAGTTGTTAACGCTCGCGTTATGCCCGTTCCAGATTAGGAAACCCATCCTAATGCGTAGGAAACCTACCCTAAAGTGCTACCCAACCCGTCCACACTATAAAACACACACCTTAGGGCGAAGGGAAGTCTTTTTACTCTTGTGAAACCCTAGGAACAGTGGTGGAGAAAAACTGATGTTTGAAGGGATAGATCCGGCGACTCGAGGTTCTCCCGGGGACCTGCATCAACTGGGAATAGCCTATACATAGGAGAATAAGTCCCAACTCCGAGGAATCATCTTCATCAACAGGAGAACCAGATCTGACAAGAGTTTGAGCACCTTCTTGGCAGGGCCGAGGAGGGCTTCACCGGTAAATCTAGATCCTTTTTAGATTTTTCCTAGGCAAGTAGCTTAAGATCTCAATTCATAGACTTGTCCTCTAGGGTTTTCATATTTTTATGGATTTTTCCTCGTGTCCTGGAACCTCCAATTTTCCCTTTGTATTGAGTGCTGTCTGCATAGTGTGCTGGGAGGAAGTTGGCGGCAGCATCTGTTGCAGTCAAGTTCCTTAGTTGGCGGCAAGGGATTGTGCAGTTAACTTTTGACGGCAACATCCCTTGTAGTCAAGTTCCTCAGGGTTTTCAGAAATGCGGTTTGATCTATTTAATGTGTTTATTGGACTTCTGAGTATTTGTGCATGCTGTAATTTTTGAATGTAGTCCAAGGTGATCAGTAGGTCATATCATGAGGATTCACTAAATTTCTGAGCGTGGTGATAATTAAAAAAATTTCTATTAAATTGAGAATAACTAGGTTTTGACTGTGATAAATTCAGATTAAATAGTTTTATTGCATGTTATGGATTAAGGAAATTTTGGTAATCTTGAAATGACTGTTCTCATGTTTTAGATCTGCTAGAACCAACATATCACTGTAAACCATACTTAAATGATTTTTCATAGTAATTCCATGTAATCTGTGATAATTAATAAAAATAGTGTTTATACTCTGAAAATTGTGAAAATTTTCAGATATGTTTGTTGTGTTGTGTCTGAACTGTGGTTAATATTTTGTAGAATTGTATGTACTGTACAAGGTTCTATTAATTTTAGAGTGTTTTTACACCATGGTATAATAGATTTAAATATAGAATAAGTATGCATGTTGAATGTTATTATTATTTCAGAAATTTTTATGAAGTAGTACCATGGTGCGCATGTTTTATCCCTGTGAGAATGAATTATTCACTATCTACCATGTTCAAATTGAAATATCTTGCAAATTGCCTGAAATATATGTGTAAAATTAAAAATAGTTTTACTAATTCAAAAATTCTGATAAATTACAATATGTTTCTTATACTATATTCATCTTGTGGTTAAAATTTGACATTATTCTGACCTCTCTACATATTGCTGTGATTTTTTGAATGATAAATGCATATAGAAATCGATGGACACGATAATGCATATGCATGTTAAATTGGATAAAAAAGTACCATGATAGATTTCTGTATCACAGTAGGATTTGATTTCAGAACTGAGAAAATATGATAGGCGATATGGTATTGTCATCTTAATAATCATGCATGAATACACAAAAAGAGCATGATATAGCTATATAAAATATTAGTACATGTGATAGTTTCATCATTGCATATATATATATATATATATATATATATATATTGTGTGTGTGTGTGTGTGTGTGTGTGTGTGTGTATTGCATTTCCAATTGGCCAATAAGACATTGCTACTATAGGTATTCCTACAGGGAACTACACCATGGATGCCCCTATGGTAATGGTTCAACTATATGAAATGACTAAATGAATCCGTTGGCAACAGATTGAAATCCTGGAGGTAGACAAGTTCTACTGGTAAGGTGGGAAGGGCTTTCCCCGGTTTTGTGCAAATACCATGACTTCATCACCGTTTTGCCTAGGTGATAAGCGAATGACTATATGACAATGTGCTATATGATCTCTATAATAGTGCGGGCTATGTCTTGGCAAGTAAATGTTAATGACTACATGACTACATGGCTACATGCTACATGCTACATGCTACATGACTACATGACTATACGGTACATGTTATATGACTACATGCTACATGTCTACAAGCTACATGATTACATGCCATATGAACTACATGTCAATTGCTATATGTAATATTCAATGCATGTTTAAATGATCACTTGCTACATGATGACTAATTGAGCGTTGAATAAGGTGGGTTAAAGAATTAATTGAATTTATTTACATACTATATAACGTTGGCTACATGATTTTGTTTAAATGCTTGTTTCATAAGTGGTATCCATATGCTACATGTCGTGAAAAAGGTAAATACATGTGTTAATATGATCCTTGTTAAATGATAAACATAACATTTATTTAGTACCATGTGTAGGATTTTGTAAATTGTCCATGTGATAGTAATTATTTGATAAACATGTGTTAGTAACATGTTATAAATTGAAAAGATGTCATGTGTTAGTATTATGTGAAATCATAGAAAATGAAAGCATAAGTACCCATGTTTAGACCGTTGTCTTACATGTGTTAGTATAGTTTTGTTTAAAAGATTCCATGTTTAATCCTTATATTATAGCGTGAACATATAGGAGATTAAATGTTAAATTCTAGTAAGTTAGTAAAGTGTTAAATTGTTAGAAAGCATGTGTGATAAGTGTATGGTTTGTGATTTTTAAGTTGCTTGGTGAGTCTATTGTGTAGACTCACCCTTGCATAACATTTCAGGAGATTTAGAAGTTGAGAACGTGGCAAGATCCAACAAGGAACGTGAAGATTAGATTGAAGACTTGTATTTCATTTGCTAGTAGGTGATGAAATGTGTAATTAGAACTTTGGTAATATTGTAATTGGAAGACTGGCTATGTGGATGTTTATGATTATGTTATTTATTTCATGGACTATATAGACTGTGGTATGTGAATTTAAAAATGTTGATGGAATAAGAGTTATTAATTTCCGTTGCATTATTCATTTATATTCGTGTATATCTCAGCTCATTGTATATCGTTGGGGTTTTCTCCCCTGTAGCGGCTTGCTCTCATCTGATGTGGGTTGGTATAACCATACCGGGTGGAAGTGGGTCATTACAGAGATGGTATCAGAGACTTGGGTTGAGATTATACATGGATAGCCATCAACTAAATTCACATCTCTAAGTCTTTGTAGTGGATAGCCAAATCCAAGGAATAATTATGATAGGATTAGAAAAGTGATAAGATGAATGCATGATAATATGCTAGGTATGGTGATAAATGGAGCTTGACATGGTATTTATTTTGCAGACTATGGTTGAAAAGACTTTGAGTTCGAGTGTATCTATCCAAGATGAAGAACCAAGAAGGACTACAAATGAGTAGCAGGAGGTACTAGCACCTCAGGGACCATTCGCGCCACAGATGGGCTGTAGCAACCCTAAAATTTTGGAAAACAAATATATTAATATTTATATTATTTAATTAGGAAATCAAATAAAAGGAGATGTAGGAAATCAAATAAGAAGGAATTAAATAAAACCCATTAAAAGAAAAGGAGTAATGGGCTTTGCTATATTGACCCATTACAAATTAGTGGGCTAAAATAGAGATTTTAAAAAGGGGAATAATAGAGAAAATACCATAAATTCGGAGTTTAATTATCTCCTAATTAGAAAGGGGTTATTAAAGCAATAAAAGTGGCAATTAGAGTTGGAATAGGATTCCTAAACCTACCCCATATAGTCTAGCACGAATTTAGATACTATCCTAACCCAATTAGAGATTGGAAAGCAAGAGAGGAAAGGTGGAGTTAGGAAATCTCGGAATTAAGAGGAATTTGAGTAGTAGTAGGATAGGAACTTGTGTTTATATAAATACACCTCTTAAATCCTCATGGCCGACCCTAGTTCGTGCAAAGGGGTTCTTGGAGGTGGAGAAGAGGCCAAGGAGGAGGAGAAATCGAGGAGAGGAAGATCCATCAAGCTTCTTACTTTGTTCTTAGAGTTCTTAACCCTAGAGACAAATCGAGTCAAAGGTAGACATTCTCACATGCTAAAATCCTAATATTTCGTCTGTAGATTGTTCCATACATCAGGAACAAACCCTCAAGTTTCATATTTTCCATCGAGCATATCTTTAGTTCTTGATTTTTCATATTCTGCAACTTACATGACTCTGAACCCTCTTCTTAGCTCTTGATCTCCTTGTATACCCAACCCCATGCTATGAGATTTTTACTGTAGGGACTGATTCATGTTAGACATCTTTTGCCCCTAAAAGCCCTAATTTTTATCAAGCATGTTGCTCGAATTAAATCATTCATCTCTGCTGCACCTGGAATCAGGTTGCTTCTTGTTCAACTTGTTAGAACCATGTTGATACCATGATTGTTTTCAAATTCCTAATTACTGGAAGTACTCTCGCATGTCTAGTTCCATTTGCCACTGATTTCGTGATTTTTCATCATGTATATAATTAGTTATGATTTTTTAAATGACCCTGTATCAAAATTTGAATGTTCTGGTCCGCAATCCAATGTCTGGTCTGACTCCTGTCAGAGTCAGGCGCAGACCACCAGATCGCGACTGCCCTATATGTCGCCTTCTGGGGTCCGATTGCGATAGCCTACCCGTCGCGACCAAGAAGGCGACAGGTAAGCCGTCGCGTTTCCAGTACCTGATTCACAAGTCCTGTCGCGACCCTTTCCCGCCTCTGTCGCGTTCACAAGGCCGTCGCGACAGAACCCATGTCGCGATCTACCTACCCCTGTCACAATCCTCATTGGCCCATGTCGCGTTCACAGGTTTTTACAGTTATACCCCCAGTAAAAACTTGTTTAAAAAAAAATAGAGCTACATTGAATGCTTTAAAATACATATTCACGACTTCTTTTCTATCTATGATCTCTCTTACACATGCACACACATGAACCATCCATATATGGCTGAAACTGGCATAAAATATCGCTTAATGTATCTGGTAATTTATTGCAATAAAGTATATTAATTGCCCTATTTTAAAGGACTTGTATTCGTTTCTGCGTGGTTTATGTACCGATATCGACGCTCCACTGTTCTAGAATTCCTCTAGAACGTCGAGCACCTATTTTTATATACACACTTTACTTGGCTTGTGGTGAACTCTTCGTCGGATATTCCTTTCACCGGACTAGTGAACCCTTGCACAAGGCCTCCGTAAGTCTCCTCTGATCATGGATTCCCACATGGTCGACGAGCCGGTTGTACCCTAACACCCATTACACCTTTAGGGATCGATATGATCCAAACGACTATTAGAAGATCGCTCTTACCTTGAATCACGTTGGACCTCTGGACTTGTGGACAACATGCCCAGCGGGAAGATCGTGAGTTCCACCTAACTGCCAACACCAAGTGCGCGTGTTGTGCAACTGTTACTATCGCTTGTTTACTCGACGTATTACGTGCAATGTCCACTAGCTCGCATCTATACTCTACTCGCTCATCTATTCACGTTCTCTCTACTATCTCGTCTATTCATCTAGTGCTCTCATCTACTTCTTGGTACTCTATATTGGCCATTGACTGATTGTCTAAAGATAAACAATATAACTAATGCCTGGCAATATATAAAGGGCCCGATCTAGTCCTGGGATGTGCGCCCGAAAGTGCTAGTGCCCATGAGAGTTAAATGATCAGAGTGTTTGACATTACACTCAAGTGCTATCTATCTCGACTATCTATATGACAATCAAAACACAAACGTGCTATACTCTCTCGATGTCTAGAATGACAAACAAGTGCTATACTCGTCGTGCTATTATTATTGTGCTAGTTGTGCTCTAGCCATCCTGTTATTCGTGCTATACTCGATACTTGTGCTATTTTTGGAAACTATACTCGATCTCGTGCTATTGTGCTATCCTGATACATGTGTGCTATCTCTTGCTATATTTTGACTCTCTTGTACCTGCTATCTTTAGATACTCTGCCATTAAATGCGTTAATTATTTAAAGCTTGCTTGAGCCTGAGATTTAAGTCCTACTGGGCGTTATCGCTCACCCTACGTTATTTGATGTTGTGTTCTCAGGTGAGACCGAGGATGACACATACACTCACAAGGAAGAGAATGACCAAGAGTGAAGCCAAGAATACCCTTGAGTCATTATGTTATCTTAGAGTTGTAGTTAGTTATTTCCTTCTATTGCAATGTAATTGGGCCCTATAGAATGGCTCTGATATTAGTGGTTGTAACTAGACATTGGAAAAGTTATTAATGAGAAAGAATTGCTTTAGTATTATTCAATGTGCAATGGTTTGATGTCTAGTACTCGCTCTATACCCTTTTCTTGCAACTGCCTTCGCGCTCCGATATTCCGCGTCGGGGCGTGACATGGGCGACTACGGCTCGATCATGCAAGGACTCCTACAAGTGATGCAGACTCAAGTACAGTTGCAGGCAGCTCTTCAAACGCAGCTTTAGGCTCACGTTCCGGCACCGACTCAGCAGGACCATAGTGTAGGAGGTGTACCGATCATGGAGAGGTTCAAGCGGATGGCTCCACCTTCTTTTAAGGGGGAGAGCTGTGATACCCCGAAATTTTTATTCATTTTATATTGTGCATGTATAATTATTTGTTGCGTGTATAGTGTGTGTATTCAATTGTGCGCATTATAATTTCTATATTCCTTATGAACTCATTCATATATATATAATATTTTGTGAGAATAGGCAATTAGCTAAATTGATGTGTATTGTGTATACTAAAATACTAGGCTTGTAATACTTAAGTAATACTATGCATGCTAATCTATTCTTGAAGTGCATACTATCCTGCCTATTCCATGGAGGTTGTGTGTAAAAATATACATATATGTATGTTACCTTATACATATGATATCTATCTATTTAATCCTATGTACATCAATTCATCTATAGTATGTGAATAATACATAGATAATATTGTCCATGTATAGATAATTTGCTATGGACCATGTAAGCATATGTATGCTATTTTCATACAAGTATAAAACATACATAATTGTGCATGCATTATCTAGTTATCAATGTATGTAAATCTCATGCATATGGTGCATGTTGTACATATAGTAAGAAATTATTATCATACACTTTGTAAATGATCATGAGTTTATTTCTGAGCATGCAAATATATATTTAAACGTGTGTTATTATTTAATTATTAAGGTGCCCATTGTATTTAATTATTTTAATGCACGTGGTTAGTGTTATGGATGTGCGTATGTATACATACACGTGTTATCCTTGTTTAAATAATATTTATCTACTTTAAGCGTGTTAAATTAATTAGGGTATGTAAAGTACTTGGATGATAATATGCATACAATATTTAACTAATAATGGACACATTTTAATCATAAGTTCATGCGTAATGTATGTAATTATGCAATGTGTACGTATGTGTGCATATATGTATGTATTGATGCATATTGTTCTTAATTATAATTAATGTAAGTTGTAATTAATTAAATATTACATAATGCAAGTATTTTATGTGGTAATGATATATGAAATTATTTTTGCATATACTAATTTATTTTGGTGCATTTATGCATTAAATTCAAGGTCTGTCGGTGTTTCAGCTGCTCAGGACTGCTGGCGGCCAGGACCTGGACGCCAAGACACTGCTGGCGGCCAGACCTGGACGCCAACCCCCAGTGGGCGGCCAGACCTTGACGTCAACTGCCAGGTTGACTACAACCGATGTTGACGTTAATATCCTGCTGCGTAACGGTTCCAGAATTGTTAATGTCCGTGTTTTGGCTAGTTTCAGATTAGGAAACCCTTCCTAACCTTTGGTAACCTACCCTAATGAGTACCCCAACCCTTGAACCTATAAAATACCCACTCTTGGATGAGGAAAAGGCTTTCAACATTTGGTGAAAACCCTAGCTCCGAGATGGTGAAAAGCTGAACTTTAGAAGGCCAGATCCATCAACTGGAGGTGTTCCCCGAAGAGCTACAACATCTGGAGGATAGCCTATACATAGAGGAAGAGATCCCAACCCCAGGAGCCATCTACATCGACAGGAGAAGAAGATCTAAGGCGTTTCCGAGCACCTTTTTGATAGGGCCGAAAAGGGCTTCACCGACGATTCTGATCTTTGTAGATTTTTTTAAGAGGCAAGTAAACCTAGATCTTGATCCTATACATGTCCCCTAAGTCCTAGGTATTTTTACGGATTTTTCCTCGCGTCTTGGAACCCCGAATTCACCGTTGTATGAAAATTCGTATGTATGTGCTGCTGGGAGCAAGTAGAAGGCAACATAGGTTGCAGTCAAGTTCTTCAGAAGAAATTGACGGCAACATCCCTTGACGTCTACTTCTTCAGGACCTGAAAGTGTGCTTTTTGATCTTCTTTTGCTGTTTAAATAATTTCTGGATATGGGTATACTCTGAAATTTTTATAGGTGATTGTATACTGTTAGTAGGTCATGTCATAATGCTGCCTAAATTTTCTGTGAACCATGTAAATTATGAAAATTCAATAACTGTATTATGTGCATCACATAAGCATGTTTAAATATGGCATAAATGGAATTACTGTAAGTTAGGATTGCATAAAATTTACATGACAGTATGCGTACTAATATCTGACTTCTAAACTGTTAGTACATAAATATGATCATATGTGCCATGTTTAATGATGTTTCGATAAATATGACTGAAATCTATTTTAAATTGTAGAAATTATATTTACTGTTCGAAAAATCCAGAAAATTGAAGATGTGATATGTTTAATGTTAGTAACCTGGGATAAAAATTTGGAACTAATCTGATGACAGTAATAATAATTATTAGTTAAACTATGCGGATTATTCATATTTGATATGATAAAAACTAATCTTATGTAATTCAGTATTTGCTGCATGTTTAGAATTGTAATAAGAATTGTTTACTTCTGAAAAACCATAGTATCATGATCAGGTCAAATGAGATATAGGCAAATGGTAAATAAGGTATGAAGAGGGATTAAATAGTATATGAACAATACGTGACTAGTGTGTGAAAATGTGAATGAATGAATGTGTAATAATTGGGCCAAGGAATGACACTGCTACCCTAGAGGCTTCGAGAGCTGTACATAGAAAAGTCCCTATGGAAGGCTCTACATTGTAAAAGTTTGTCCTAAAGGCATTGGGAAAAACCCGGAGGTGGACAAGTACCACTGGATAGGGTGGAGAGAGCTTCTCCCGGTCTGCGCAGTTACCAAGATTCACCACTTCATTGCCTAGGTGGTGGGTATGTGATATGAGTTATGTGATATGAGTTGTGTTATGAGTTATGTGTTATGAGATGTGATGAGTTATGAGTATGAGATATTTGTTTGTGTCCTCTAAAAGGTAGTTAGGACTATGTGTCATGGCATTTTAAGTAATTGGAATATGTATAAAGTGTAAGATTATATGCGAATGTGTCACATGATGAGTGCTAATGATATGATATGTGATAAGTGAAAACCAAAGAGTAAATGATGTGAAGAATATGTGAAAAGATATGTAAGAGACAGTTAATGTTATTGAGAGTATGCTTGCATGTGAAAACCGATGTGGTAATGCATAATGTTCATATTTTCATGCATTAATTACCTCATTTGCAATATTATGTTTACCATCATGTCATGTATCTTATTGTTCTTCATGTAATAGTGTATGTGAATACACATGAGTAACCACGTCATTTATGCAACATGAAAGATAAACATGTAGAATTGTGAATTGGATAAGATAACATATGAACAAATGTAAATCCATGTAATTGAATGTAATTCATGTCAAAACAGCAAGTGAAGTGTAGTTATGAAGGTGATAAATGCATGTAATATTAATTAGGTTCCATGCTAGATGTGATGTTTGCTTAGTACAAAGTTTCATGCTTTAGTACTTATTGTTGCCAACCAATTTGACCATGTTCTAACTTCTCAATTTATGTTATAAAATATGAAACCATGTGTATGAGATGTATGTACATTTAAAACAGCAAGCAAAATGTGAAATTAAATATGAAAAGTGCATGTGAAAAGTGAATAGTCATCACATTAGTTTGTTCATTCCTTTATGTCTAATTCTATGTTCTAGTTGTAGAAATATGTCATGAAATGAATTAATGTGGAAATGAAGGAATCATGTTATGTGTTAAGTGTAGAGAATATGTACAAGTGTATAGTAATAGTATCCATGATTTAGAATAAACATATATAGAATGAAGCATGTCTAGGTGATTAAACATGTGTTGATAGCTAAGAGTATGTTCTATATGTTTGGGAGTTTAAATGATAGTATGTATTCATGAGTGTTTAATAGCCTAATGTGAATGTGATATGTTTAAGATTAAGTATTTGCTTTACTTGCTGAGTCTTTGACTCACCCTTGCTTCGGCGTACAGGTTGACAGGTATCCTGTGCTAGGGGGAGAGACGCTATCTTGGAGGAGAGGCTATTGAGGAGCAAATAGTAGTTGTAATTTTCTTTTATAGTTGAATAAAAATGTTATTGGACAATGTAGCTCTTTCATCATGTAATAATGTGGACATTGTCGTTCTATTTTTGCACTATATAGATTGTGGAATATGGGATGGTGATGGACTAAGTTAAATTGTTGTATTTATTCCGCTGAAATCAATTGCTATCTACGTACTTTTCAACCTATCGGCTAGTGTTGGGTTTTATCCCACTGTAATGACGCTCTTTATACCGATGGGGATTGGTATAATCGTACCGGTATGAGGAGGGTCGTTACAAGACGATCCGTTAGTTGCAGAGAGTTGGCTTAGAGAGATCGAGAAATATTCAGAGCTATCAGGTGCGCAAAAGATGATAAATTAGTTTGGTGATGTATATGCTTCATGAGCGAGCGGATGCATGGTGGTCTTTTGTTCTTCGCACGTAGTTCGAGGGAGTAGAGCTAGATGTGACTTGGGGAGAGTTCGTGAGGTTGTTTGAGGTCAAGTATGTTCATAAGCGGCAAGAGGGAAGAGAAGAAGGCTCGGATGAAGGCAGTGCCAGAACCATTCCACAGCAGAAAAAAAGAGATGAGGAAGCTCATGGAGAAGCAAAAGTCAGTAGTTTCTTCAGGCAGCGAAAAGCCTGAGTGTGTGCATTGTGGAAAGCGGCATGGAGGAAACTTATGTTGGACAAGTACGGGAAGATGTTTAAGGTGTGGTAGCAAAGATCATAAGATCAGAGAGTGTCCGAATCCGAAGAAGTTCGTTGCACGGGATGTACTAGCAGCAAGAAGCCAGCAACAGGAACTCAAGCATTAGCAAGGGTGGATGCATTGACTGGAGACGACACCGATGATGGCACCACAGGTACATGATCCGATCTTTGAGGACGAAGATCATTTTAAGGGGGAGAGAGTGTGAGCCCCGAATTTTGTTCACTTTATATTTTATGTAAGTGATGTTTGTTTGTTCTTACTTTTATGGTATGTATTAAATATATGCATATTGTAATTATTTAATTATTGATGTGCCTAATGTATTTAATTATTTTATGCATGTTGTAAGTAACCATAATGTGTATATGTATTCATACATATGTTAATCTTGTTTAAATGATATTTATCTACTTTAAGCATGTTAAATTATTTATGATGTGTAGGATACTTAAATAATAATGTGCATGTAGTATTTAACTAATGATGGACACATTTCATTCATAGGTTCATGCATGAGGTATGAAATCAGGTAGTGTGTAAGTTTATATACATGTATGTATGTTATTTATGCATATTATCTTTAATTAAGATTAGTGTAAGTAATATTTAAATAAATATTATGGATTGCGTGTACTTTATGTGGTGAGGATATATGTAATTATTTTTTATGCATATTAATTATTGGGGTGTATTTATGCATTTATTTTAATGTATGCCGGTGTTTTGGCCAAGTTGCACTGTTGGCGGCCAAAACTGTGCCGCCAACTGCTAGGCCAGTGCTTGGCGTCCAGATCCATGGATTGCAAGGCACTGTGGGCGGCCACCCCCTGGACGCCAATAGCCTGTTGGCGGCCAGACCCTGGACGTCAATTGTCAGTTAACTACAACCGATGTTGACGTCAATATCTTCCTGTGTAACGGTTCCAGATTTGTTAACGCTCGCGTTATGCCCGGTTCCAGATTAGGAAACCCATCCTAATGCGTAGGAAACCTACCCTAAAGTGTACCCAACCCGTCCAACTCTATAAAACACAAACCTTAGGGCGAAGGGAAGTCCTTTTACTCTTGTGAAACCCTAGCAACAGTGGTGGAGAAAAGCTGATGTTTGAAGGGATAGATCCCGCGACTGGAAGGTTCTCACGGGGACCTGCCAACTGGGAGATAGCCTATACATAGGAGAAGAAGTCCCAACTCCGAGGAATCATCTCATCAATAGGAGAACAGATCGAGAACAAGAGTTGAGAGCACCTTCTTGGCAGGGCCGAGGAGGGCTTCACCGACAAATCTAGATCCTTTTTAGATTTTTCCCAGGCAAGTAGCTTAAGATCTCAATCCATAGACTTGTCCTCTAGGGTTTTAATATTTTTACGGATTTTTCCTCGTGTCTTGGAACCTCCAATTTCCCCTTTGTATTGAGTGCTATCTGCATAGTGTGCTGGGAGGAAGTTGGCGGCAGCATCTGCTGCAGTCAAGTTCCTGAGTTGGCAGCAAGGGATTGTGCAGTTAACTTTTGACGGCAACATCCCTTGTAGTCAAGTTCCTTAGGGTTTTCAGAAATGCTGTTTGATCTATTTAATGTGTTTATTGGACTTCTGAGTATCTGTACATGCTGTAATTTTTGTATGTAGTCCAAGGTGATCAGTAGGTCATATCATGAGGATCCACTAAATTTTGAGCGTGGTGATAATTAAAAGAATTTCTGTTAATTGAGAATAACTAGGTTTTGACTGTGATAAATTCAGATTAAATAGTTTTATTGCATGTTATGGATTAAGGAAATTTTGGTAATCTTGAAATGACTGTTCTCATGTTTTAGATCTGCTAGAACCAACATATCACTGTAAACCATACTTAAATGATTTTCATAGTAATTCCATGTAATCTGTGATAATTAATAAAAATAGTGTTTATACTTTGAAAATTATGAAAATTTTCAGATATGTTCCTGTGTTGTGTCTGAACTGTGGTTAATATTTTGTAGATTTTTATGTACCATACAGGGTTCTATTAATTTCAGAGTGTTTTTACACCATGATATGATAGATTTAAATATAGAATAAGTATGCATGTTGAATGTTATTATTATTTCAGAATTTTGATGAAGTAGTACCACGGTGTGCATGTTTTATCCCTGTGAGAATGAATTATTCACTATCTACCATGTTCAAATTGAAATATCTTGCAAATTGCCTGAAATATATGTGTAAATTAAAAATAGTTTTACTACTTCAAAATTCTGATAAATTACAGATGTGTCCCTTATGCTATATTCATCTTGTGGTTAAAATTTGACATTATTATGAGCTCTCTACGTATTGCTGTGATTTTCTGAATGATAAATGCATATAGAAATCGATGGACACGATAATGCATATGCATGTTAAATTGGATAAAAATAGTACTGTGATAGATTGATGTATCATAGTAGGATTTGATTTCAGAACTGAGAAAATATGATAGGTGATATGGTATTGTCATCTTAATAATCATGCATGAATACACAAAAAGAGCATGATATAGCTATATGAAAATATTAGTACATGTGATAGTTTCATCATTGCATGAATTATATATATATATATATATATATATATATATATATTTGTTGTATTCCCAATTGGCCAATAAGACATTGCTACTATAGAGATTCCTACAGGGAACTACACCATGGATGCCCCTATGGTAATAGTTCAACTATATGAAATGACTAAATGAATCCGCGGGCAACAGATTGAAATCTTGGAGGTAGACAAGTTCTACTGGTAAGGTGGGAAGGCTTTCCCCGTTTTTGCGCAAATACCATGACTTCATCACTGTTTTGCCTAGGTGATAAGAGAATAATTAGACAATGTGCTATATGATCTCTATAATAGTGCGGGCTATGTCTTGGCAACTAAATGTTAAATGACTACATGACTACATGCTACATGCTACATGACTACATGCTACATGACTACATGACTACGCGGTACATGCTATATGACTACATGCTACATGTCTACAAGCTACATGATTACATGCCATATGAACTACATGTCAATTGCTATATGTAATATTCATTGCTTGTTTAAATGATCACTTGCTACATGATGACTAATTGAGTGTTGAATAATTGGGTTAAAGAATTAATTGAATTTGTTTACATACTACATAACATTGGCTACATGATTTTGTTTAATGCTTGTTTCATAAGTGGTATCCATATGCTACATGTCGTGAAAAAGGTAAATACATGTGTTAATATGATCCATGTTAAATTAAACATAACATTTTGTTTAGTACCATGTGTAGGATTTTGTAAATTGTCCATGTGATAGTAATTATTTGATAACATGTGTTAGTAACATGTTATAAATTGAAAAGATGTCATGTGTTAGTATTATGTGAATCATAGAAAATAAAGCACAAGTACCCATGTTTAGACCATTGTCTTACATGTGTTAGTATAGTTTTGTTTAAAAGATTCCATGTTTAATCCTTATATTATAGTGTGAACATATAGGAGATTAAATGTTAAATTCTAGTAAGTTAGTAAAGTGTTGAATTGTTAGAAAGCATGTGTGATAAGTGTATGGTTTGTGATTTTTAAGTTGCTTGCTGAGTCTATTGTGTAGACTCACCCTTGCATAACATTTCAGGAGATTTAGAAGTTGAGAACGTGGCAAGATCCAACAAGGAACGTGAAGATTAGATTGAAGACTTGTATTTCATTTGCTAGTAGGTGATGAAATGTGTAATTATAACTTTGGTAATATTGTAATTGGAAGACTGGCTATGTGGATGTTTATGATTATTATTTATTTCATGGACTATATAGACTGTGGTATGTGAATTTAAAAATGTTGATGGAATAAGAGTTATTAATTTTCGTTGCATTATTCATTTCTATTCGTGTATATCTCAGCTCATTGTATATCGTTGGGGTTTTCTCCCCTGTAGCGGCTTGCTCTCATCCGATGTGGGTTGGTATAACCGTACCGGGTGGAAGTGGTTCGTTACAGAAAGTGTGCAGACCGATGCCTTGTGGCTGTACCATTACCGTTGTGGGGTGGCTGCTTTGCCCTGTCTAGGTAGCCTATCAGTGGTACGCCAGGCTTTGGTCGTGGCCTGTGTCTGGGTTTCCCCTCTCGCCTTGGGGAGCGAGAGTGTTCGGTTGGGGTACCCTATTTTGGTTTGGATTTCTTTGAGGTCGACATGCTATCTTCGACCTCTGCAGTTGTTTCATTTTCCGTGTAGGTTGCCAACGTCTTGAGTTGTCTGGCCATGCCAACCTCAGACGTCTTCCTTGGTTTTATCTCTGCGCGTGTGCCTGTGGAGCGTGTGGTTTAGCTTTCTATGGCTCCATAGTCGTTGTGTGTCCTGGTCGGACCATGAGGACGATCTAGGTGAGATCTAGTGGTGCCGGTGGACACTGTCTTGCCTGCCGTGGGTTCTCCCCGTGCATGTTTTCCGCTTGGTTTTGGGTCACCATTAAGAAGCTCTCGTTTGGCCTTGCCATAGGTGCTAGCTGTTGCTAGTTGTGCGGATCCATTCAGCGGAGTCTTGCGGGTGACCTCTTGGCGTTTTCCTCGGTTTCCGTCAGTAGACGGGACCTTTGTCTAGTCGCTGGTGACAGAGAGAGTTATTGACCAGTTGGTCTCAGCAGTGTGGTCTGTTGAGGGTCCAGTCGCGTGGTTTCTGACTAGCGATTTCAGTGTTTTCTGGTCGGTTCGTGCGCACTGCGCCTGTGGAGTTGTCGACATCCGATTGTGTGCTCTGCGCTGGTTGTTGTGCGCTTGGATAGCTATCGGATGTCTGGTTAGGCACTCCCTTTGTGGCAGGGTCGTGGTGGTGACCACCGGGAAGTTGTGGTATGACTTAGTGGTTCCTTGGCACCTGTTGTTTTCTCCGACCGGTTTTTGCCCTTGATTTCGAGGATGAAATTATTTTTTGTTGGATGTATTGTAACATCTCAGGTTTTGTGCTTTCTGTTTGTGTGTGGGATGACTGGCCATGTCACGACGGAGGTGCCCATCACGACAGTCATCCCTATTGCGCCAGCTTTCGACATCGCGTTCTTGTCGCGCCCGGTCAACGGGTCGCGACTGCTTTCTACTTTTTGGTCGTTTGACGCCTGTTAGAGTGGCAGGCATGGCAGACTGACCTGTTGGGTTGTCGCGGCGTCCAGGTAGGACGCTTTCTGGTCGCGTCTGGGCGGCCGTCGCGATAAGGTTTGTATCGCGACGCCCCGCCCCGTCGCGTTCTGGGGGCCAGAGGCATTTAGCCTTGGCCGGTTTCCCCCTTTTCCTTTTTCTCTCCTTTCCCCCTTTTCCTCTCTTCTCCGAGGGGAGAGGTCTCCCTCTCGTCTTCCTCCGACGGTGGAGCTTGGTGGAGCGGCCGGCGGCTCGTGCGGAGCGGGAGCGGTGCCGTGGGAGCGAGGAGGAGGTGGCGAGCTCGTCGTGAAGGCCCCTTTGTGGGTTGGTTCTTCATTCTCGGTAGGAATTCTTGTGCCCTTTATTGTTGGCATGGATTGGGAGTCCACTTTGTGGAATGCTTGTGTTTACTGCTTTCACCATGCTCCCCTCCCCATTGTGGTGTGCTTAGTGTAGTTGTGGCAACCCCAGGATGTAGCATCCCGGCGGTCCGCCTTCCAGCTGATGTCGCGACCGCCAAGTGCGTTGCGACACCAGAGAAGGCATCATCCCGGTCCGACTCGACCTTATCGCGGCGCGGTTGGCCGTCGCGATAAGGGTCGTGTCGTGACCCGGTTGCCTGTCGCGACAAGCTGTTGTCGCGACTCACAGCCCTGTCGCGACAAGCTTGTCGTAGCGCTTTGCCTTGTCCCGATAACCTAGTTGTCGTGACACGCTTCCACAGTGCGACCTACTTGCCGCGGTTGCCCTACCCGTCGCGATGAGATCACGACGGGCTAGGTGGGCGCAACAAGATCTGGTTTGCCTCGGGTGTTTCCGTGGCCGCGGTTGGTGTGTTGGCGTGTGCCCCAGGGCAGGGTTGCCCTTAGGACCTTCTGGTAGGGAACACGGCCGGTTACCTCCCTGCGTTTAGTGACTGAAGGGACACCTTCGTGGCCGTGTCCTAGCGGCGGCGCTAGGAGGCTCGCGTCTGTCTAATAATCGATTGTCTATCGGTCAATCGATTATTAGAAGAGTGTTGGTTTCTGTTCTGTCTAGTGTGTTCCGGCTTCTCGGGCCGTGCCGTGTGTGCCGGCGTTGGCCGACGGCCCTTTCTGGGGGGTTTCCGGAAGGGGTGCCATGCGTGCCTATGCTGCTGGGCTTGTCTTGGTTACAAGCCAACTGTGCCGTTTTCTGTGGTGGTTGCCCCGCCAGTTCTCTTTTGCCTGGTGCTCAGCACTTGAGGGCTTGTCCGCGAGACAGGTTGTTACCGTTACCTGGCACCCCTAGCCCCGCGCGCCTGTGTCAGAGGGAGTTGCTCCGGGCGGCAGGCGTGCTTAAGTCTCGGACTTGGAGTAGAAGGGGAAAATGGTGGGGACAGCGACGTGAGTTGTTTGTAGAGCTCTCTTAGCTGGTCTGGGTCTCGAGGTGGTTCAGGCGCTCGTCCGGTGCAGACCAGCTAGTCCTTCTCACTGCTCGCTCTGCGTGGTTGTTCCGGAGCCGCGTAGGGAGGTCAGGCATGGGGCCGCAGTTCGACCGGACTGCAGTGTTTTTGGTTGTGTTCCTTGCTGTGACTCGCTAGCCTCACTCTACCTAGGGAGGTCGTAGGCAGGAGTCAGCGGCTGGCGAGCAAGAGGGGTGGACTGTGTGTCCCTCTCTTAACTGCCTGTGGCGGTGGCTTGGTTGTTCTTACTGTGACGATGTTTCACGCTGTTTCTGAGATTGGGTTTCTCGTCGCCCAAGCCTGCACGGTGGTTGTAGCCTAGCCGTGTCTAGTTCCGTGGGCTCTGTTGGTTTGGCCTTGTGGGCCGTGTTTAGTGGTTTCCATTCTGCGGGTTCTCTCAGGGTGCCTTGTGCAGGCACCCAACTGCTGTTTCTGTAACCCATTCCTTGGTGCCGTCCGTGGTGGCACTGTAGGGTGTAGTTCCCTGACCTCGTGGCGTGTCTGAGGTGCAGGGTGGTTCTGCTTGTGGGCCCTCGACCTTGTGGAGGTCTGAGGTGGCCGTGCCTGTGGTGAGACGGTGCTTCTCACGTGGTTGTTTAGTGTCTCTCGTGGTGACACCTGGTTGTTCCTTCCCAACCTCGTGGAGGTTCGGGATGTTGGTGTTTGTGTCGTGAGACTCTGGTCTCACGTGGTTGCTCTGGTGTTCCGTGAGCTTCTTTGTCTCGGCAGGTGTGTGCCGAGGTGTTTGCTTCCGCATTGTGTTTAACTCCGCTGGTTCTGAAGGAGTCGTGTCTGGCCCGACCCTGGTTATGGGTCGGGGCGTTACTCTGTTTCCGTTGTTTTGTAGCTCTCTACAGCAAGTGTTTCCCGCTTTACTGCTTTGTAGAGTAGTTTTGCTTTCGCTTTGTTGGAGTTCCTGCTGCTCTGGCTGGTAAGGGACTGGTAATCCCTACTGAGCCTTGTTCGCAAGGCTCACCCCCCTACTCTTTCTAGGTAGGGACTTGCTGTCGCAGGAGTTCGTTGCCAGACGGTCGTGGTGGCGGTTTGTTGCGCCGTGCGTTGCCAGCAGTGTGAGTTGTGAGCATGAGCGCTTTTAGTGGGAGTTGAGAGTGGTCTTTTTGCAAGTCCTCGGGGTATGCCCCTTAAGGACTGCACCTTTCTTTTTGTACCTGTACTTTTATTTGGGACATGTTGTACTTAATTTCTTTATTAATGTACAGTCTTTCTTGTTATAGTTATTTGAATTAATTGCTTATCTCACTGGACTAAATTCTAACCCTTCCGGTTCTTCGGATCCGTGGGTGGTGGCACGACCTTCGGGGGTCCCTTGCGGGGGTCCAGGTGGTCGGGTCGTTACAATAAGTATCATAGTTGAGTAACGCAGAGTCACAATTAATTATAACAACATACTTGAGACAGTAGTAATGCCAACTAAAATACTCTTCATTTCATTCCATTCATCTAATAAAAACCTTACATCAAAGGAACCAACTAAAGGGTCCATTATTAAAATAAAAATTCCATGAAATGTTTCACTATTACATGAACTACTCAAATATCTATCCTTAATCTTTCAACTCCTCGTAAACGGTGCTCTTCACTCATGCCCTGCCCCATCGGAGTCCACTGGATCCTCATCACTACCTGAAAAGGACAAGATGATAGGGTGAGCGAACTAGCTCAGTAGGATTTACATCTCAATGTGCGGGCACTAATATACATGATTAATATTTTAAATAGGTAGGATCTGAATATGAACATGATGACAATGCATGCATTTCTAGCAAATCGAATGGCAGAATAGAATAGATATCATAATGAAACAAATACTGATCTTCACATATTCAAAGGACAGGTAGTTCAAGAATAATATCATATCACAAGGATTGGCCATTTTCACAGATATCACATATTCACATGATCACACGTAACATATCAGACTTATCATATCAAACGAAGGTACATTCACACAAATCTTGCACACATATCAGTGCCATGCCAAGCACCACAAGTCCATACTCCCGCGGTTAATAAGTACGATGGGGCACTCCTCCCCAGGACCAGACAGGGCTTATTGCATAGGAATTAGTCAAATGGACCGAAGTCCCACGTTGTGCCGATCAAACATACATATTATGGCCACGGAATTCCAATAACAGGCTCATTGTAATAAGGACATGATCGTTCATAGAGTTCAAGGCATGACAAAAGCTCAAGAGATCAATTGGACAACATAACGATGTATCTTACGTTTCATAATTCATTAATGTATTGACAAGAGGATGACTAATAGCATATCATACGCGGCACAAGTGCTCTCTATCTCCAGGGTACTTCATGGTACAACCAGCTCAGTCTCTATAGGGAATCCATAGAGTACGGAGACTTACAGAGGTCTTAGGGAAAAGATCGCTAGTCTGCGAATACGGAATGACCGGCAGAGAGCTCCGAATTCCCCGAGAGGGGTGTGCCTAATCGTGCAAATGTGTAGTGTTGTGTCACGAAACTTTTCTAGTTATGTATGCAATGGATGATCAAATTATGGAAACATCAGAAAGCATATAAATAAGGGAAGTCCATATGCCATAACAAGTAACAATAATAGAAAACTCTGAATCTAAACAAGTCTACTCTAACATGTAATCTCCTCAAATTCATATCATATTCTTATCATGGCAGCTTCACATCAAGGTAGATCACAAGATAATAATCAAATGAACATAATATCTTACACATTAGAATCATATTCATGTCATTATGGCTTTCAAATGGTTGATTGCTTTTAGGTCATTAGACAGACTACACAATGCATCTTAAAAACATATCATGTAAGACTAACATTATACACAGTGAAAATAGGTCTCGGGTAGGCCTTGGAATACGCATTGGACACAGTCGACGCATTTAATAACACTGTGTACGGTCAAAACAAGCCTAACCTGTGAAAACCCAAATCGCGATGGCCTATGTGGTCGCCTTTATCATTGAATCGTGACGGGATACCCCGTCGCATTCATGAAATTCGTTTAAAATAAGAATATAAAAATCGCTGAAATCCTTGGGTGGGAAAACTTGTTGAATTGCGACGTAGGTTCACGTCGCGAATCAGACAGGCGCTGAAAACCATGCAGCGCATAGTTCCATGCAGACGGTTGATCGGTTATACAACAATTCGCAACAGAGTGCCCGGTCGCCTTTTAGTGAATCATGACGGTCAAGACTGACGCGATACCTTGTGATGGAATCGCGTCGCCTAGCTCGGTCGCGATTCAAACCTCAACCCAAAAACGTAGGAAAACTTTACAACCTCCATGACAAGCCTATAACTTGAAATCTAATGACATTTAGACAAAACTCTCAACACAAAAAATGACGAGGACAATAGTAGAAGAAGTTTCATGTTTTGGGTTTGATCTAATTCTGTCTCGGTTTGCATGAAACATGTGAAGAATGCAAAAATCCCTAAACATGCGCGACTTAGGGAAAACACTTAATACGATGAGCATGCTTGATGAAAATTGGGCAAAATATATGCAAATTAAACTAGACATGATGCTCTTTCAGATGGTATAGGTTGTGTTTAGTTTCGGCATGAGATCACCTACCTTTGTGAAGATCTAAGACAAGTAGTTGCACAGAACGTAGCAGAGGATGGATGGGGAAGAAACTCCAGTTCCCAGCCGTTCTCTCCTCCTCTGGTGCCCTAGCTCGATCTCCCATGACCCCAACACAATGATAACCTTCCCTAAGAGTCTCTTCATGATTATATATACATCTAGGTTTTATTCAAGTCATAATGGGTTTAGGAATTGGGGGTTGCGGTTTATGCATGGGTAGCTTCCATATTTTGGAATTCTCCTCCCAATGTTGGTAGGAACACTAATAGGAAGGTTCCTAGCATGGCTAGGTCCGAATTGGATTGCCATCCATGTCTAATCCCCCATGTTTTAACCCTAATTTGCCCTTCCAAATTTCTGCATAATTAGATGTACGAATTTCTAGGTATTTTCTTTCTCCATTTTATTCTTGGGCCAAAAGTGATCTATTGGCCCAATTTTGATAATGGGTCATCAATATATGATGTTGGAAGTCTCTCCAACATGTTTATTTAATTTATGGTTGTGTTATATTTCCGCGTGAACGGTTTTCCGACTTAGTTTTCTAATTTGGGTAATTAGTCACATTATGACGTACACTTGGCCAATCAGATTTTTCATTGCACGAATTTCTTCATGGAATGCTTAGGAATAATGTTTGGGGTTTATTTAAAATTTTTACGGAATTTTCCGATGTGTTCTCTCACGTACGATAGTGGTACGTAAGTTCTACCATTTCGATAATATGGAAATTATTTATCTCAGTTTATTTCTAATTTTTAAATTACTGGATTTTCGGGGTGTTATATCCTCCCCCACTTAAGAAAATTTGGTCCCCAAATTTACACTAATGGTATTGTTCGTACCTGAGAATAGTTATGGGTTGTTTTTCTTCTTTCTTTCCTCCGTTTCCTAGGTAGCATTTGTAACTCTGTCTCGACTCCATTGGACCTTCACCATAGGTATGGTACGATTTCTGAGTCGTTGAAACTTCCGATCCAGTAGTTTAATCAGATTCTCTTCATAGTTAGGTCCTCCCGAATCTCCAAGTCCTCATGGTTAATCACGTGGTCGGCAATGAATAATACTTCCTCAGCATGGATATGTGGAATACATTATGCACGTTTTTCAGTTGTGGAGGTAGTGCAAGTCTATATGCCACCTGACAACCCTTTCTAGTCTTCAAAAGGTCTGATAAATCTAGGACTCAACTTTCCCTTGATCCTAAATCTTTGAATTCCCCTGATGGTGCGACCTTTAAGAAAACATGGTCGCCCGCTTGGAATTTCAGCTCTCTCCTTCTCTTGTCTGCATAACTCTTCTGTATGGATTGTGCTATCTTCAGACATTCCCTAACAATCTGAACCTTCCTGACAATCGCTTCAATTAAGTCGGGTCCAACCCATTGGTTCCCCCAACCTCTTCCCAACAAAGGGGTGATCTACAACTCCTGCCATATAAGGCTTTAAACGGTGCCATTTTAATACTTGCCTGGTAGCTGTTGTTGTATGCAAACTCCATTAGGTACAACTGGTCATCCATCATCCTCTAAACTCTAGCACAAGAGCACAAAGCATGTCCTCCACAATTTCATTGGTTCTTTCAGTTTGTCCATCAGTCTGAGGATGAAAGACAGTGCTAAAATTTAGTTTGGTACCCATTGCTGCTTGTAAACCCTTCCAGAAGTGTGAAGTAAATCTAGGGTCCCAACCAGATATTATAGTGGATGGAACCCATGTAATCTAACTACTTCTTAACATAAAGTGTAGCCAACACATCCACTGACCAGGTACTTAATAGGCAAGAAATGAGCCGACTTAGTCAAACGATCAACACATCCACTGACCAGGTACTCTAATAGGCAAGAAATGGTATCAGAGCCTTGCCCAGCCAGAAGTGCAGGAACTAAGTGCCACACATGCAAAGTGCTACGCTATGGGAGCCACCTCTTGAGGCCATAATGGCGCAAAGTTCTACATAGTGGGAGCCACCTCTTGAGCCTGTGGGGGCCATCTCTAGAATCCTGCCTGCCTGGGATTTGATTGTGTGCTATATGTGAGCAACGACGAGGACGTCGCTTATATTAGAAGGGTATATTGTAACACCCCATATAAGAATATGTTAAATAGACTAAATCAATAAACTACCAACAACTCAGACTAGTCATTTTCAGAGCTCGAGTAGGAAAAGAACTCTGAAGTTCAGCGAGCTCAGTTGGGAGTAGTCCGAGGATGGGTGATCTTCCTGGAAAGTCTACCAACTAGTATGGTTGTTGGGCCAGTTTGTTGGTTGGGTTGTCACAGTTCAAGCGGGCGTTACGCATGCCAAGCCCAAACCTTACCCTACCATACCTAACACTGATTTGGTCTGCAAAAAGGATAGATCTGTCACACCCATCTTGGTAAAAAATCTGGAAAAAGGATAGGCCCATCATGCCTGAGCCATGCCCTGACAACTCTTAGAGTGGTGCGCCTAAAGGTCAAGTTCAGGTACCACTGCTTAATTACTTTCCCACAACTAATTCTCCAAATGATTTTTCCATGCTGGGAGGACACAACCTCCATCCTTCCGAGTTCAAGGCTACCTCATGTCACACCCCGATATTTAGCAGCGGAATAAATACCGAGAGACGTGAACGATACAAATAGGCGTATCACAGTTGAATAGCGCAGAGTCACAATTGAATATAATAACACATTTGAGGCTATAATATGATCACCAAAGTATACTTTATTTCATTCCATTCAACTAGTTACGACCTTACATAAGAAGAACCACCAAAGGGTCATTATTGAAATGAAAATGGTCACTAATACATAGACTATTCAAATATCTATTCTAATACTTCATCTTCTCAACGTCGGGTGCTCATCACTCTTGCCCTGCCCCATCTGACTCCTCTGGTTCCTCATCACTACCTGAAAAGGGTAGGGTGATAGGGTGAGCGAACTAGCTCAGTAGGATTTACATCTCAATATTGTGCGGGCACTAGTATACATGATTAACATTTTAAATAGGCAAGATATGAACACTATATGATGACAATGCATGCAACACTAACAGATTGAATAACGGAATAGAACGGATATCATATCAGATCAAATGTCGAGTGCCTATACAATGGACAGATATTTCAAGAGCAGAATTATATCAAAATGAATTGGCCATATTCACAGATATCACGTATTCACGTGATCAGACTTATCATATCAAACTTATCATATCATATCATATCAAATGAAGGCACGTTCCACAAGTCTTGCTTATTTATTTGTGCTATGCCAAGCACCAGAAGTCCATACTCCCGTGGTTAATAAGTACGTTGGGGCGCTCCTCCCCAGGACCAGACAGGGCCCCTATTGCACAGGCATTAGTCAAATGGACCGAAGTCCCAGATTGTGCCGAACAAACATATTCATATTATGACCACAGAGTTTCAATAATAAGCTCAATGTAATAAGAACATGATCATCATAGAGTCAAGGTATGACAATAGCTCAAGAGAACAAAAGGGCAGTATAACGACGTATCTTATGTTTCATAATTCGTTAGTGTCTTGACATGAGGATGACTAATGACAGATCGTATGCAGAACATGTGCTCTCTATCTCCAAGGTACTTCATGGTACAACCAGCTCGGCCTCTATGTGGGAATCCATAGAGAGCGGAGACTTACAGAGGTCTTAAGGAAAAGATCGCAAGTCTTGCCGATTCGGAATGACCGGCAGAGAGCTCTCAATTCCCCAAGAAGGGTGTGCCTATTCGTGCAAAGGTGTAAGTGACGTGTCACGGATATTTCCTAACATGTATGCAATTGACAAATAATTAATTGAACATCGGAAAACATATAGCTATTGAAACTCATATGCAAATCATGATATTAACTCCACTAACAAGTCCATACTAACATGTATTCATCCCCACATTCATATCATATTCTTATCATATCAATTGACAATAAGTAAGATCACAAGATAATCCAATGAACATAAGGTCAATCACAATTACACATTAGAATCATATTCATATCATTACCATTTTTTAATGAGTTGATTTCTTTTAGGTCCATGCATACTATATAACATCATGCACATGCTAGTAGACATCATGTAACGATCAGACCCAAGACATGCAATTTTTTTGCAAGAGTAGTGTCGACACACCCCCTACTGGTGTCGACCCAATGCTTCAAACACAAGGCCAAATGATGAAGAATGGTCAAGTAGTGTCAACACAGAATCAAGTAGTGTTGACACAATGCTTCAAACACAAGGCAAAATGATGAAGAAATGGTCAAGTGGTGTCGACACAGAATCAAGTAGTGTCGACACAATGCTCAAACACAAGGCAAAATGATGAAGAAATGGTCAAGTGGTGTCGACACAGAATCAAGTAGTGTCGACACTAGACCCAGCTCCCAGAGAACCCAGTCAACAGGTCTGTACAGGGTGTCGACACAGGATCAAGTAGTGTCGACACATGATCAAGTAGTGTCGACACAGGATCAAGTAGTGTCGACACTAGAGACCCTTCCCAGAAATCTTTTGTGCCAGTTTGGGACAGTGTGTCGACACACCCTATGGGCAGGTCGACACACTCCGGAACTTTTCCACCATTAGTCACATCTGGACATGTGGCACCCTAGGGATCTTGTGAATCGGCCTTGGATCATGTGCCCACGCACCCTAGGGTACTTTTGGCCATGTTCGGCTACAAATTTCCCCAATCCTTGTACTCCAAAGGGTATCCCATGAAAAGATCAATTAGAAATCTCCAGACATATATGAAGAACATAAAAGTCATATGTAACCCGAAAACACATCTCATGCAGCGATTTACTTACCACGCTTATAGCTCTCTAACGAAAGACATTTAGACAAAACGTTAAACGACTATTGGAAGAACTTTTATGTTGGGAACCTGACCTTATGCGGTTTTGAATCTCATGAAAAATAGGAAGAACATAAAGCTAAGTGTAGCCCAAATCACAGTATCATGCAGCGATTCTCTTACCACACTTATAACTCTCTAACTAAAGACTTTTAGACAAAACGTCCACATAAAAGATGATAGTGACTACAAGTAGAAGAACTTTGATGTTGGGTATTTAGTCTAATTCGGTCTTGAATCGTATGCATGATAAGAAGAATGGAAAAAACCCTAACTGTGCGCGACTTAGGGAAAACTACTACTACACATGTATACTCAATGAAAATTAGTCAAATCAAGTGAAAATGAACCTAGACTCGAAGATCTATATGATGGTGTTGGGTTTCTTTACTCTTGGCCCGAGAACACCTACCTTTATGAAGATCTAAGACCAGTCGACGTTCTGGACGCAGCAGAGGATGAAGGGGGATGAAGCTCCGGTTCCCAGCCTTTCTCCTCCTCCTCTGAAGCCCTGGTCCGACTCCAATGACCCCAACTCGTTGCCAAACCTTCCCCAAGAGTTTAGTGACGAGTTCTTATAGATTTAGGGTGTATTTACATGTCCTAATGGGACTAGGAAAGGGGCTGCGAATTCTGCTTTCTACTTTCCAAAATCTGGGATTTTCTCACCCAAGGAGGTAGCTACCCATGGGAAGGTGTCATAAAGGGTTGGCCCGATTTGGGTTGCCATGCATGCCATTACCACTAATTTTAACCCTAATTTGCCCTCCCTAATCACTGCATAATTACATACACAAATTTCTGGGTATTTTCTTATCCAAAATTTTATCCTTGGGCAACTGTGCTTCATTGGCCCAATCTTGTTAATGGGTCATTAATACATGGTGTTGGAAGTCTCTCCAATATGTTTATTTAATTTATGGTTGGGTTATTTTCCGTGTTAACAATTTTCTGACTTAGTTTCCTAATTCGGTTAACTTGGTCACGTGTGACGTACACTCGACCAATAAGATTTTTCGTTGCACGAATTCCTTTGTGGAATACTTAGGGATAATATTTGGGGTTGGTTAATAATTTTTACGGAATTTTCCGATGTGTTTTCTCACGTACGATAGTGGTACGTAAGTTCTATCATTCCGATAATACGAAAGTTATTTATTTACTATTTTCATACCTGAATTTGTTCATGTGACATAAGTTGTCCATTGATCCGATTCCTTTTATGGACTATCCCCTTATATTGTTTGGAGTCCACCATAATTTCTCATTTAGTTTATGATCTCATTTTATACACCTGATAATGGGTGTCTCACTTATTTCCTAATTACGATAAGAAGTCACACTAACTCTTAAATATATCCCAAATGACTTTTATTGACCCATAATTCTTGATGGATCATTAGAGGATATTATTCGAAGTCCATCTATGATTTTTATTTAATTTTCTGACTCATCTAAGTATGTGTGATAATGATTTCCTGACTTATTCCCTGATTACGTTACTCAGTCGCAAAACGCCTTAAACTTGGACCATCCGATTTTCCTTTGCACGAATTTCTCTGTGGGTCATTAGGGAGTATTATTTAGAGTTGAACTATGATTTTTATGAAATTTTTCTAATAGTTTTTTTTGTATGTATGATAATGACACGTGCATTTTTGTTATTTCACAAATATTGATTTTATCATTTTCGATTTATTTCTAATTTTCCAATTACTGAATTTTCGGGGTGTTACATCCTCCCCCACTTAAAAGAATTTGGTCCCCAAATTCACATGTGTTTACAGGCTGGACTTACAGAGAATCAAATTGTGAATTGCTAATAATATAATGATTGATTGGTGATGTAACTTCAGGGTCAAATAAGAGCGAGTTAGAAAGAATACATCTCTCATACCTCCTTCCTTGGTTGTTCTGCCATTTATTCCCTGAACTTGATTTCTCATTAGGGCAATCCTTAACCTTGTGGTCTTGGCTGCCACAACAGAAACACTTGTCCTGAAATTTCCAGCACTCCTCGGACCGATGATATATTTGTTGCAATGCTGGCACCTTTCTACAGGAGCGGGAACTAGTTTCTTCTTCCACTTCTTGCACTTCTTTCTCTTGTACGATCTGTTACTGTTGTTGGGCCGTTTCTCTCTGGCTATAGGTTTGGAGTTTCCTGTGGTTGTAATTTGTTCTTTCTTATTAGTTTCACCAACTCCTTTGTCATCCATAGACCTTTCCTTTCCATTTGTATCTCCCTTAGCCATTATTAGGGCATCCTCTAACAATGAGCAGCTTGTCGTAGTGCTTTGGTTAATCTTTGGACCGATCTTGTTCATCCAGAGATGGTGTAGGTATATCCTCCATTGCTGTTTATTTAAGTTCCTTCAAAATAAACTATCACACGGTCAGTCTTCTTTACTCCTTGTTAATGCCTTATAACTTACAATATTTAGTTATTAATAAAATTTTGGACTAAGCCCATATTTCTACCCAATCTCACCAGGTAGGTATAGAGTTCTTGACACAAGCTGAGGGTTCTAATCACACTTATCCTATCATTCCTGATGCCTAGGACTTAGGGAAAGCCTAGGCTCTGATACCAACTGTCACGCCCCGATATTTAGCAGCAGAATAATACCGAGAGACGTGAATGATACAATAGGCGTATCACAGTTGAATAGCGCAGAGTCACAATTGAATATAATAACACATTTGAGGCTATAATATGATCACCAAAAGTATACTTTATTTCATTCCATTCAACTAGTTACAACCTTACATAAGAAGAACCAACCAAAAGGGTTCATTATTCAAATGAAAATGCATCACTAATACATAGACTATTCAAATATCTATTCCTAATACTTCATCTTCTCAACGTCGGGTGCTCATCACTCTTGCCCTGCCCCATCCGACTCCTCTGGTTCCTCATCACTACCTGAAAAGGGCAGGATGATAGGGTAAGCGAGCTAGCTCAGTAGGATTTACATCTCAATATTGTGCGGGCACTAGTATACATGATTAACATTTTAAATAGGGAAGATATGAACACGTATATGATAAATGCATAATTATTGATGATAATCATGATGGTTTATGATCTATTGATGCTCAATTTTATATTAATCCAGTATTATTTTGTTACAAAAAGGATAATTTGATTAATTTTTGTATGTGCTTTATTGCAGGATAATGGGTCACTCAACAAAAATTTGCTAATGGATCAGGATGGATAAGAGACAATGAGGAGAGATTTTAATTTTAAATTATATTTTCTTTATCTCTCTTTCTTTCTAATTTTCAAAACTCTCTCATTTTAATCTCTCTCTATTTTTAAAACCCTTCCTCTTAATTTCTCTTCTTTCCTCTCTTCATTCTATCTATATTTTAAAAGAATTCCCTCCCCTTTAAAGGACTCTCAATTCTCTTTCTCATTTTCGTTCTCCCCTCTTCCTCCGATCCCCTCCTTCCTCTTCTTCTTTCTCTTCCTTCCTCTCCTCTTTCTTCTCCCTTCTTCTTCTCTCCTCGGTTTCTCTCTCTTACAGCAGAAGCAGCACAGCAGCAGCCGCGCCGGCCCGCCAGCACCCGGCCTGCCTGCCGCGCCCGCCTGCGCGCGGGCCCCTGCCGCAGGCCACGCTGCCACGCCCGCGCGCGCCTGCACGCCCCGCCCGGCCGCTCGCCAGCGTGCCCGCGCCCGCCCAGGCCGCGCCCTGCGTCGCCCCACGCCCTGCCGCGCCCGCGCCCCGCCGGGCCCCTCCTGCGCGCTGCCTCCGCCTCCTCCACGTGCATGCTTTTGCATGCACGTAGAGGAGGCAACCGCCTCTCTCTCTTCCTCTCTCTCTTCCGCCCGCAACCGCTCTCTCTTTTCTCTCTCTTCTTCTCTCTTCTCTCTCCTCTCTCTCGCCTCTATCTTCTCTCTCCGCTCTCTCTTTTCTCTCTCCGCTCTCTTTTCTCTCTCTCTCTCTCTCTTCTCTCGCGTCTCTCATCTCTCTCTCTTCTCTCTTCTCTCTCCTCTCCTCTCTCTCTTATTCTCTCTCTTATTCTCTTTATTTCACTGTAATTGTTAATGACTTTTGGTTAGAATAAAATATTTGTGTTATGTATTTTTATTTTTAAATATTGTCTGTGTTCTCTCATTCACTCTTTATCTTTCTCTCTCTATTTATTTACTTAGCTTAGATTTATTTAATGCAACATAGTTTAAATATCACCACGTTAATTTCCTAAATAAAAACCCAAGGTTTTCAACTCTAAAATCTAGTTCCCCGTGGATTCGACTCGGTCTCACCACTTAACTATTGTCAAAATAATTAGTGTAGGCCGATAATTTGAAGATTGTTAGTCACGTTTGTAACGACGCATTCGTGGGCTATCAATTTTTGGCGCCGTTGCCGGGGAATTAGATTTTTAGTTTTGATAATCTTGGTGTCTTTTGTATATATCATGCTAACAATTCTTTTTCTTTTTGTAGATATCAAATAAAAAGTGAAAAATCCTGAAAATTACAAAAAATGGAGAATCTGCCAGAAATCTGTCACTGAAAGGCAGATCTGTAAGTAAAAGGGGCTGTTTTGAAAAAAAAAATCCAAAAATTGCACCCAAAAAAAAAAAAAATCAGAAAAAAGGTAAGTGAGGTGAGTTTCCTTCTCTCTCTCACTCTTTCTATTTGTTTTACTTTCCAAAAGAACGAGGGACATGCGTTGGAGGTAAGTACCCCTTAAAACCCTCATGATTGAGTTTCTTTTTTTTTAGTTGCCATGTTTAGATAATTCATTAAAAAATAAAAAAAAAATCAATCACTTGAATCCAATAAAAGATGTCATGTCAAGATTAGAACCTTCCATCTTTAGGACATGCATCATTTAGATTTCCATCTTTAGGTAATTTCTCTTTTTTGAAAAGTTTCCTTTCTCGTCGAAGACTGCGGGAGGCAAGGTGAGAATCTCAACTTTCTTAAAAGCATGATCATGCATTGCCATGCTTGCATAGAACCCCTTGCTTGATTTTGTGGTGTGCACATCATTTCTAAAATACTTTAAGGGCAGTTTCCTTAACAAGATAAGGTGGGGATTTGATCACCCTTCCTTAGCCCACAAACGACAACTTCCTGCATCTTTTGCATTTCCAAGCCCAATAAAAGAAAGTAGAAACTTGACCTAGGGTTCGCTTTGAGACTTAGGCCCACTTGGGCCCACTATCAAGTTTGGAGACTGGTGTCTAAGGCTAGAGGTTTATTGGCAAACGCCTAAGTGGACAAGTGGTTACTTAATTAGGTCCCTGTGAGAGCAGGGGGAACCTCCCACTTTCCCACCTCTTACCTGGCCGGTTAACGAGCTTGAGAGTGGATTTGAGTTAGGCCTCAGTTGATTAGTGAGAAATTAAATGTTTATGTTCTAGGGAACCATAGGTGTCATAGGATTAATTGTTTGCTAACTTATTTAAAAATACACAAAAAATTAGATATTTCAAAACAACAAAAAAAAAATAAAAAAAAAAAACAGCAAAAAGAGATTTATGTGGGCCAACCCAGCGCATTGTATAGGCCATGGCCCAAACCAATTTTCATCTCTCATTCAACGTGGCCCAGCCTACTTTGAAAATACACATTTCTTGTCAGCCCACTATGAAAGTACATCCCCTGGGGTGGCCCAACTCTCATCTTTTACCCAAGACCAGGCCCACCATACTAATTTGTTCCATAATGGGCCATCTTTCACCCAAGGAGAAAAAACAATATTTTCAATGGCCCTCCACCTCCACTTCTTACTCCAAAGATGAACAATATGTCCCTCCTACAGAATTGAGTTTGCTTTACCAAGATCCACAAGGGGAAATTCAAGGACCATTTCTTGGTGCCGAAATCATATCATGGTTCGATCAAAATTTTTTTGGCATTGATCTGCCGGTGTGCTTAACAAACGCTCCTGAAGGCACACCCTTCCAACCACTTGGAGAATTAATGCCGCATTTAACACTTAGAGATCAACCTATTCTGGCCCAAGCCCAAAGTCCACCTATCCACAACTTTCAAATTGGGCCCAATGCCAAATTGATATTCATGACAAAAGTCATCATGAGGGACATGCAGATCCACATTCCACTCACACATCTCCCTCGCAATTAGGCCTCTTCGATGATCAATTTGGGCAATTTATGCAAAAATTCATGATAACCAACAAATCTTTGAGCAAACATTCACCCAACAACAACAAGAATTGGAGCAATCCTTTGTCAAAACTGACCTCCTGATTACTCAACTGATGGAAATCAGAAGGAGGCAAGATAGTCAGTCACCATGCCAACCATTGACAATCATGCACATCATTATCTTGATGTGACCAACAATTTGACTCTCAAATTCCATCCACAACTTCTCAGTCCAATATAATTGTGGACATACCCACTTGGAAAATGAGAGATAATTTTAATGAGTCAAATCAGGAGGAAATGGGTGCCACTGAAAATCAATCCATTATCTTGGCCCAACTTGAAACTGACCATCAGAAGACTCCATCCATGATGTCATATTTGAGGACAGCTCTAGTGAATTAGTTGAATTCAAGTTGGGGGGAGAAAAGAAAGAGTGTCATCTAGATGTTGGGTCCGAGTTTGATGTGACATCATTTCAAGTGAGTAACAAGGAAGAGGTGAGTGTGGAGAAAGAGCTGGGTGTAATCATCAATCATTCTTCTTGGGTAAGAGAAGAATTAGAAATTTTGCATGAAATCCACATTGACTGGGTCTCTCTTGATGTCGAGAAAGACATGGAACTCCTACCTCTCCCTGATCTTGGCAAATCCAACATGATCATGGACATGCTACCACTAGACGACTGGTCAACTGCATTTGAAGCTTTTAAGCATCCTTGTGTTGAAAGTCATATCCATTTCATTCCTGATCATGCTACTAATTTGACTCAAGTCAGCCTGTGGAGTTCAAACAATTCTCTGAGCATCCAACTCAATCTGACCTCAATATCATGAAAGATGATCTGAAAATGGAAGTTGTGGGTGAAAAGGGTGAAAACAATAAAGTTCGCATTGATGTGTTCAACACATATAAAGATTTTAAGTGTCCAAATGAATATCATTAATTGAAGATATGATCTTGAATACCCCAATTTCTCTATCATTTAATGATATGAAGGGTAAGTTTGGCCCACTTGACCCACCCTGGATGGTGCTGCCCTACAAAGAAAAAATTTGGCGTCAATTGATTGGGGGTGTTACGTGAGCTTGTTCCCTCCATGTGTCTGGCTGAAGACATTAAACTTAGCGCTTGTTGGGAGGCAACCCAATATTTTTAGGAAAATTGATTTCTCTTGATTTCATTTTTATTTTGTGTCTTAGGTGTTTGCTGGCCACTATCCTTTGATAAAGCTAGTGTGCAACCACCCGCATGTGATCATCAGGTTGCATCTCTCCTTTCTTAACTTACATTGGCTTTATTCTATTGTCATTACTTTTATGCCATTGAGGACAATGTCATTTAAGTTGGGGGGAGAGACAAATTGTATTTCAAATTTTTGTCCCTAACATTGTGCTTCATGCTTCATATTTCATGCAAGAAATTTTTATTTTCCAGCTTGACTCATAGTATGTTCTTGTGAAGGTGGTGAGTTGAATGGGTAAGTTAACTAGTTATGTTTTTAGCATTTCCTCATAATACATTTGAAATTCATGAACATAGTAAAGTATTGTTAGGAGCTATTCAAATGGATGATGAGAGTTTTACCGAACATTCAGGTTGATGATTGATATTCTACACTCCTATTGACGACCAATCGTGGGGAAAAAGCTACATGCCTAATAAATGTGAAAATGTGTGTAGTAGTGAAAAAAAAAAAAAAAAAAAAAAGAAACATGGAAAATGCCCCTGATCTTAGTAACCGGCCTGTGGCTCCTAAGGTAAAAGTTGAGGTTCGCGTCAAACGGTGAAGGGAAGTGCAGCACCATGTAAATGAAAAGAAAAAAAAAAGAATTAGGCAGAGTGAAAGCTACCTGTAATTCGAGGATCGAATTTAAGGAGTGTAGAGTTGATACCATCCTTGAGTGATAAGTAAAAAGCCCATGCATTCTCTTTTTGATGCACAAACATTGAACAAAAAGTTATGAAATTTTGTGTGTATCTTGAGGAACTGTCTAATGACATAAACTGACATATGCCTTTGACACTCTCGACTGGAACTTGAAATACTTATGATCAAGCATCATTCTTATTTCCTTGTCATGAAGTATGATGTTTTGAACTTTTGTTGTCCCAATTATTCACTTGTGTGCATTGCTAAGGGACTAGCAATGAGTAAGTTGGGGGGTGTGATAAATGCATAATTATTGATGATAATCATGATGGTTTATGATCTATTGATGCTCAATTTTATATTAATCCAGTATTATTTTGTTACAAAAAGGATAATTTGATTAAATTTTTGTATGTGCTTTATTTGCAGGATAATGGGTCACTCAACAAAAATTTGCTAATGGATCAGGATGGATAAGAGACAATGAGGAGAGATTTTATTTTTAAATTATATTTTCTTTATCTCTCTTTCTTTCTAATTTTCAAAACTCTCTCATTTTAATCTCTCTCTATTTTTAAAACCCTTCCTCTTAATTCTCTCTTCTTTCCTCTCTTCATTCTATCTATATTTTAAAAGAATTCCTCCCCTTTAAAGGACTCTCAATCTCTTTCTCATTTTCGTTCTCCCCCTCTCTCCTCGATCCCCTCCTCCTCTTCTTCTTTCTCTTCTTCTTCCTCTCCTCTTTCTTCTCCCTTCTTCTTCTCTCCCTCGGTTTCTCTCTCTTACAGCAGAAGCAGCACAGCAGCAGCCGCGCCCGGCCCGCCAGCACCGGGCCTGCCTGCCGCGCCCGCCTGCGCGCGGGCCCCTGCCGCAGGCCACGCTGCCACGCCCGCGCGCGCCTGCACGCCCCGCCCGGCCGCTCGCCAGCGTGCCCGCGCCCGCCCAGGCCGCGCCCTGCGTCGCCCCACGCCCTGCCGCGCCGCGCCCCGCCGGGCCCCTCCTGCGCGCTGCCTCCGCCTCCTCCACGTGCTGCTTTTGCATGCACGTAGAGGAGGCAACCGCCTCCTCTCTTCTCTCTCCTCTCTCTCCCGCAACCGCCTCTCTCTTTTCTCTCTCTTTTCTCTCTCTCTTCTCTCTCCTCTCTCCTCCCCTATCTTCTCTCTCCGCTCTCTCTTTCTCTCTCCGCTCTCTTTTCTCTCTCTCTCTCTTCTCCTCTCGCGTCTCTCATCTCTCTCTCTTCTCTCTCTCTCTCCTCTCTCCTCTCGTCTCTCTATTCTCTCTCTTATTCTCTTTATTTCACTGTAATTGTAATGACTTTTGGTTAGAAAAAATTGTGTTATGTATTTTTATTTTTAAATATTGTCTGGTTCTCTCATTCACTCTTTATCTTTCTCTCTCTATTTATTTACTTAGCTTAGATTTATTTAATGCAACATAGTTTAAATATCACCACGTTAATTTCCTAAATAAAAACCTAAGGTTTTCAACTCTAAAATCTAGTTCCCCGTGGATTCGACTCGGTCTCACCACTTAACTATTGTCAAAATAATTAGTGTAGGCCGATAATTTGAAGATTGTTAGTCACGTTTGTAACGACGCATTCGTGGGCTATCAGTATATGATGACAATGCATGCAACACTAACAGATTGAATAACAAAATAGAACGGATATCATATCAGATCAAATGTCGAGTTGCCTATACAATGGACAGATATTTCAAGAGCAGAATTATATCAAAATGAATTGGCCATATTCACAGATATCACGTATTCACGTGATCAGACTTATCATATCAAACTTATCATATCATATTATATCAAACGAAGGCACGTTCCCACAAGTCTTGCTTATTTGTTTGTGCTATGCCAAGCACCAAAAGTCCATACTCCCGCGGTTAACAAGTACGTTGGGGCGCTCCTCCCCAGGACCAGACAAGGCCCCTATGCACAGGCATTAGTCAAATGGGCCGAAGTCCCAGATTGTGCCGAACAAACATATTCATATTATGACCACAGAGTTTCAATAATAAGCTCAATGTAATAAGAACATGATCATCATAGAGTCAAGATATGACAATAGCTCAAGAGAACAAAAGGGCAGCATAACGACGTATCTTATGTTTCATAATTCGTTAGTGTCTTAACATGAGGATGACTAATGACAGATCGTATGCAGAACATGTGCTCTCTATCTCCAGGGTACTTCATGGTACAACCAGCTCGGCCTCTATGTGGGAACCATAGAGAGCGGAGACTTACGCAGGTCTTAAGTAAAAGATCACTAGTCTTGCCGATTCGGAATGACCTGCAGAGAGCTCTCAATTCCCCAAGAAGGGTGTGCCTATTCGTGCAAAGGTGTAAGTAACGTGTCACGGATCTTTCCTAACATGTATGCAATTGACAAATAATTAATTGAACATCAGAAAACATATAGCTATTGAAACTCATATGCAAATCATGATATTAACTCCACTAACAAGTCCATACTAACATGTATTCATCCCCACATTCATATCATATTTATCATATCAATTGACAATAAGTAAGATCACAAGATAATCCAATGAACATAAGGTCAATCACAATTACATTAGAATCATATTCATATCATTACCATTTTTCAATGGGTTGATTTCTTTTAGGTCCATGCATACTATATAACATCATGCACATGTTAGTAGACATCATGTAACGATCAGGCCCAAGGCATGCAATTTTTTTGCAAGAGTAGTGTCGACACACCCCCTACTGGTGTCGACCCAATGCTTCAAACACAAGGCCAAATGATGAAGAAATGGTCAAGTAGTGTCGACACAGAATCAAGTAGTGTCGACACAATGCTTCAAACACAAGGCAAAATGATGAAGAAATGGTCAAGTGGTGTCGACACAGAATCAAGTAGTGTCGACACAATGCTTCAAACACAAGGCAAAATGATGAAGAAATGGTCAAGTGGTGTCGACACAGAATCAAGTAATGTCGACACTAGACCCAGCTCCCAGAGAACCCAGTCAACAGGTCTGTACAGGGTGTTAACACAGGATCAAGTAGTGTCGACACAGGATCAAGTAGTGTCGACACTAGAGACCCTTTCCAGAAATATTTTGTGCCAGTTTGGGACAGTGTGTCGACACACCCCATGGGCAGGTCGACACACTCCGAGAACGTTTCCACCATTAGTCACATCTGGACACATGGCACTCCAGGGATCTTGTGAATCGGCCTTGGATCATGTGCCCACACACCCCTAGGGTACTTTTGGCCATGTTGGGCTACATATTCCCCAATCCTTGTACTCCAAAGGGTATCCCATGAAAAGATCAATTATAAATCTCCAGACATATATGAAGAACATAAAAGTCATGTGTAACCCGAAAACACATCTCATGCAGCGATTTACTTACCACGCTTATAGCTCTCTAACGAAAGACATTTAGACAAAACGTTAAACATAAAGGATGACCATAACGACTAGTGGAAGAACTTTTATGTTGGGAACCTGACCTAATTCGGTCTTGAATCGCATGACAAATAGGAAGAACATAAAGCTAAGTGCAGCCCGAAATCACAGTATCATGCAGAGACTCTCTTACCACGCTTATAACTCTCTAACTAAAGACTTTTAGATAAAACGTCCAACATAAAACATGATCATGACTACAAGTAGAAGAACTGTGATGTTGGGTATTTAGTCTAATTCGGTCTGGAATCATATGCATGATAAGAAGAACGGAAAAAGCCCTAACTGTGCGCGACTTAGGGAGAACTACTAATACACAATGTATACTCAATGAAAATTAGTCAAATCAAGTGAAAATGAACCTAGACTCGAAGATCTATATGATGGTGTTGGTTTTCTTTACTCTTGGCCCGAGAACACCTACCTTTATGAAGATCTAAGACTAGTCGACGTTCTGGACGCAGCAGAGGATGAAGGGGGATGAAGCTCCGGTTCCCAGCCTTTCTCCTCCTCCTCTGAAGCCCTAGGCCACCTCCAAACGATCCCAACTCGTTGCCAAAACTTCCCCAAGAGTTTAGTGATGAGTTCTTATAGATTTAGGGTGTATTTACATGTCCTAATGGGACTAGGAAAGGGGCTGCGAATTCTGCTTTCTACTTTCCAAAATCTGCGATTTTCTCACCCAAAGGAGGTAGCTACACCATGGGAAGGTGTCATATAGGGTTGGCCACGATTTGGGTTTCCATGCATGGCCATTACCACTAATTTTAACCTTAATTTGCCCTCTCTAATCACTGCATAATTACATACACGAATTTCTGGATATTTTCTTGTCCAAATTTTTATCCTTGGGCCAACTGTGCTTCATTGGCCCAATCTTGTTAATGGATCATTAATACATGGTGTTGGAAGTCTCTCCAATATGTTTATTCAATTTATGGTTGGGTTATTTTTCCGTGTTAACAATTTTCTGACTTAGTTTCCTAATTCGGTTAACTGGTCAAGTGTGACGTACACTCGACCAATCAGATTTTTCGTTGCACGAATTCCTTCGTGGAATACTTAGGGATAATATTTGGGGTTGGTTTATAATTGTTACGGAATTTTACGATGTGTTTTCTCATGTACGATAGTGGTACATAAGTTCTATCATTCCGATAATATGAAAGTTATTTATTTACTATTTTCATACCTAAATTTGTTCATGTGACATAAGTTGTCCATTGATCTGATTCCTTTATGGACTATCCCCTCATATTGTTTGGAGTCCACCATAAATTTCTCATTTAGTTTATGATCTCATTTTATACACCTGATAATGGGTGTCTCACTTATTTCCTAATTACGATAAGAAGTCACACTAACTCTTAAATATATCCCAAATGACTTTTATTGACCCATAATTCTTGATGGATCATTAGAGGATATTATTTGAAGTCCATCTATGATTTTATTTAATTTTCTGACTCATCTAAGTATGCATGATAATGATTTCCTGACTTATTCCCTGATTACGATACTCAGTCGCAAAACGTCTTAAACTTGGACCATCCGATTTTCCTTTGCACGAATTTCTCTGTGGGTCATTAGGGAGTATTATTTAGAGTTGAACTATGATTTTTATGAAATTTCTCTAATGGGTTTTTTTTTGTATGTATGATAATGACACGTGCATTTTTGCTATTTCACAAATATTGATTTTATCGTTTTCGATTTATTTCTAATTTTCCAATTACCGAATTTCCGGGGTGTTACACCTCAACTACTATACAACATGGAAATCAACGGTTGATATCACATTGTGTGTTTTTATTATTTTGATAGTATCGAAATTTCCAACTTTTTCGTTTATTTCAAAATTTTCAATTCCTTCTAATTTTTCGGGGTACTACACCCTCTCCCACTTTAAAGAATTTGGTCCCCAAATTCATATGAACAAAATTCAGGGATAGTATCTTACCAAATATGTCGGGATAGTTCCGCCTTATTATTGCTTCAGGTTCCCAGGTAGCTTCTTCCACACCTTGCCTGTTCCATTGAACCTTGACCATAGGTATACTTCTATTTTGCAGTTGCTGGACCTTTCGATCTAGAACCTTGACAGGCTCCTCTTCATATGTCATATCTCTCCTCAGCTCCAGATCCTCAAACCGGATCACATGATCGGCATCGTATACATAATTCCTCAGCATGGATATATGAAAAACATTATGTACTGTTGCTAATTGTAGAGGTAATGCTAATCGATAGGCCACCTCTCCAACCCATTCTAGAATCTCAAAAGGGCCGATAAACCTTGGACTCAACTTTCCTTTGATTCCAAACCTATGTATCCCACGTGAAGGTGAGACCTTCAAGAACACATAGTCACCAACTTGAAACTCTAGGTCCCTTCTTCTCTTGTCTGCATAGCTTTTCTGTCTAGACTGAGCTATTTTAAGATGCTCACGAATGACCTGGATCTTCTGAGTGGTGTCTGGCACTATCTCTGGTCCCAACCATTGCCTCTCTCCTGCTTCTTCTCAGCACACAGGTGATTTGCAACTTCTTCCGTACAATGCTTCGAAGGGTGCCATCTTTATGCTTGCTTGATAGCTATTATTGTATGCAAATTCAACCAGAGATAATTGTTCACTCCAGTATCCTTCAAAGTCAAGTGCACAGGCTCGAAGTATATCTTCTACAATTTGATTTTTCCTTTCCATTTGGCCATCGGTTTGGGGGTGAAAGGCAGTGCTGAAATTTAACCTAGTGCCAAGTGCTGTATGCAACTCTTGCCAAAAATGTGATGATGTGACTGAGGGTCTCTGTCAGATACAATGGACGAGGGTATTCCATGTAACCTAACCACCTCTTTAATGTATAATGCAGCAAGCACATTCACAGACCATTTGCTCCTTATAGGCAAGAAGTGAGCCGACTTAGTTAATGGGTCCACGATTACCCATATTCCATCAAGTCCTCCTCTGGTTCTAGGCAAAACCATAATGAAATCCATTCCTATGCTTTCCCATTTCCATTCAGGTATATCTAAGGGTTGTAACACACTTACTGGCCTAAGATGTGTTGCCCAGCTAGCAAGCCCAGAGGGGGGGTGAATGAGATTCTTAAATTTGATTATCTAAACCTGTTAACAAAAATGTTCAACACAAAACACTACGTTCGACTGTTAGTGTTATTAATAAAGAAAAGATAACAATCACAAATAGGCAATCACACGGCACAAGGATTTATCCTGGTTTGGACCTCCTCTCCAAAGGAGTCCCTGAGCAACAACTCAGGATATCACTACCTAAGGGTACAGTCCCCCTCAAGGACACTTACACATCCAGCCGCAGCTGGCCTTCTCTTCACAACCCAAAGAGGAAAACAACACCCTGATTCACAGGTCTTCCTTCAACACGAAGGGAACACACACCACCTGTTTCCACCAGGTCTTCTCTTCACACACGAAGAGGAACTTCTCAAGAAAGTGAGAAAACAAGTGAAATGCCCCTAGACCAAGCTTATAGAAAACGCTTGATCTGAGGCAGTGACTGAGAGAGAAAGATCTACAATAAGGAAATCTCTCAGATCACAAGGGCTCTCCAAAACTAACAACAATGAGGCATTGGAGAGCAAGAGCTACAAGGTTGTAGTGGAAAGCAAGAAGCTCTTTTGCTAAGACTCTATCACTTCTAGATTTTTCGTTGAGATTTTGATCACTTCAAAAGTGCTGTTACCAGGAGTCTTCAGTCTTGTATATATATCTTCTCTTGCTAAATTAGCCGTTTAGATGACCGTTGTCTCTAGGCTTTAGTGAACGTTAGACTGCATGGTTCTCCTTATTCTTCAACAGGCATGTTGCAGTCAATAGTCCTTTACGTTTCATGCACGTAAGGAGAAGATCCTTCTTGATATCCTTCAGCTTCTACTTTGTCCAACGTTGTATAGGGTTGTGCTGTCAGAGACCTGCACACAATAAATGCTAAATCATAGACAACTAAGTTGTCTCTTGTTGTCAGTCAACATTAGAATCTATGTTGTAAGACATTTCACCAAAATGGAAATGGCATTCTGCTATATAAAAAGTGTTTCATATAGAAGCATGATAGTAGAGGATATCCAGATATGCATCGTGCAGAGAAATGTATAGTCAGATTAAATGCATGGATATTAGAGAAACATGCGGGAGGACTTTGACTGTTAAGATATTTGAAACTCATTTGAATATCAAGTCGTTGTAATCCATGAAATCGTTATGAGTAAGACTTATGAAATCGTTGTGTGAATAAGTCGTTGTAAATCATTATTTATCCATAAACAAATCGATGTGAACACAAGTCGTTATACAATCATAACCAAATCGTTGTAGAGACAAATCGTTATGAGAGTATAAGTAAGTCGTTATAAGCAAGTCGTTGTGAACAAATCGTTATAACCAAATCATTGTTCTCACTTAACAAATCTTTGTGAGAGCAAATCGTTGTTCTCACTTGGCAAATCATTGTGAGAGAAAATCGTTGTTCTCACTTAACAAATCATTGTGAGAACAAATCGTTGTTCTCACTTATCAAATCGTTGTGAGAGCAAATCGTTGTTCTTACTTATCAAATCATTGTGAAAGCAAATCGTTATTCTCACTTAACAAATTGTTGTGAGAGCAAATCGTTGTTCTCACTTATCAAATCGTTATGAAAGTAAATCATTGTTCTCACATAACAAATCGTTGTGAGAGAAAATTGTTGTTCTCACTTATCAAATCGTTGTGAGAGCAAATCGTTGTTCTCACTTATCAAGCCAATGTAGCGACCAAATCGTTGTTTGCTATATCGAATCGTTACGACGACCAAGTCGTTGTGTAACTTATCGAATCGTTACGGCGACCATGTCGATGTGAAATAGAAATCATTGTTCTCTTGTCAAATCGATATGAAAGCAAATCGTTATGAGACCGAAATCAATATGATACTTATTAAATCCTTGTGAAAGTGAAATCGATAGAAGTGAGGAAATCGTTATGATTCTAATGAAATCGTTATAACACATAGGAAATCAATGTGTACTTAGAAAAATTACATGCTCTGTACTTCAAATGCTATATGGTAGGAATACTTACAAGTTTTGCTTGATTTTACCTGATTTATTTCCTGTGCCTAAGCTTCATGAAAACTTGTTAGATTATGCTTTATTTGAGTTTTGTTAATCACCAAAATAGATATATAATTCATGAAATTATATGGGGATGAACTCATCATCAATCTCCCCCTTTTTGGTGATGACAAAACATAACATAAACATAAAGGTTCTGAAATAAATATAAGTAATTTTGTGGAAATAGATATGAGAAATGTATTTCAGAATGGTTATTTTTCTCCCCCTTTTTGTCATTAAGCAAAAAGATACCATAATGAGACAAAGAAAGAGAGAAAAGATAAAGATGAGAGCAAATGAAAGTATTTGTATTACTCTTGAGAGGGTACAGGAAGGTAGAAGGTAGGAGACAGAAGAGAGGCATGGTGAGAAATGACCCCAAGCCTTAAGTTCTTGCTCTTCAAAATACTGCCTAAAAACACCGCAAGCGACGGAGTAGGAAGGTCCCATGACAGGAACCATCCTCTGGATATGAAGGACCCGCTGCTCTTCTAAAAACAGGGCATAGCGATCTCTATTAAAGGAAACTTTATAAAAACTAGTTTTCCCAAAACTGGCGCACGAGAGGAACTGATCAATGGAGACGGGATAAAAGATCTACTTCTGCTTTAGTTCTATTCTCATGGAAACATAAACCTTGTATCTCTCAACCCAGATAGCAAATGGATCTCGAACAAGGTGAATGGAGTTCATGTCGAGGAATTCAACAGCTAAAATAGGAAGCTTATTTTCTCTGGTTTGAGAGGCGTTGAGATCTTCAAGTTGCTGAGCAGACAGAGGGTAAAATCTGGCCCATTCTGTTGGAGACAACCTCTCACATTCGGAAAAGAGAGGGGCAAGAACATCTAAATTTATATGGCCCTGAAGGTATTCTCTGAACAAAAATCTATGGAAGGCAATGAGATTGCCCTTTTGCACATGTATTCTTCCCATGACTCTGGCAAAGCGCTCAAAAATGATGGAGCCAACATCGGAGTCCATAATCAGAGAATGAAGAGGAGGGAGAAATATTACATCAGGCAACTGCAAAGTGGCAAAATCCACTTGAATGGAGGAGGTGGCAGCCACATGAGATCCAAGATTATAGATAGCTTGCCGAAATTGGCCAAGCTGAACTTCAGGCAGATTATTTAGATAGCGGTAGTCGTTGAACATCTGAAAATGCCTGATCAACGTAATCTCCTTTTGAACAAAGGGAGCCCAGGTGTCCTTGTGAAGAATCTGGAACCACTCAGAGAGAGTCAAGGAGTGATCCCGGGGAGGGAATCTGGCTGACCTGACGAGCAGAAATTTATTGTACAGAGTCTTGTGGCCCCGAGCCCATTGCTCTTCGGATTTGGCTTCAGCCATTGAAAAGATTTTAGATTTTTTAGCTTTGGAAAGAGAAGTGAAAGGGAGAATGACATTTAGATGGTCGGTTAGATTTAGGCGAGGAAGTCCCAAAATGGTGGCAAAGGTGGTTTTCTGAAGGAATTCATGGTAAATGGGCTTGTTTTTATTTTCGACAGTAAGAGAAAACCAAAAGGGTGGAAAACAGGGTTCAGAAGAAATGGAATGAGTGGAAGTAAGTCTTCTTTTCTTAGGGATAGGGCTAGAAGAACCTGTCCTTTGAATGTGAGTGCAAGCTTTCAAAACTGAGCGGACAATAGCATCAATTGAGCACATTCTAGAATAATAGTTATAAAAGAGGGAGGGAGGAGGATGAAGGAAGGAGTGAGATGTAGAAAGAGGAATATCAGATGGTCCAGAGGAAGAAGGACCAGAGGAGGAGGCTCCAACTGATGAGGAGGCTGGAGGAACCTCAGAAGGAGGAGGATTGTGAGTGGAGGAGATAGGAGATGAGAAGGACTGGGAAGGAAATGGTGTAGGAGATGAAATGTTTCTAGGAAGGGGTTGTTTGAACGTGGTAGGTGCTGGAGGTGCTGTGGAGGAGAATGGTGGAGAAGGAGGAGCTAGAGTTGGAAGAGGAGAAGAACTAGGGGCTCAGGGGCTACAACCTAGTCTTCTGCTCTGGAAGGTGCAGCCTCTGAATTCACTGGCCTGGGTGGCCCAAGCACAACCTCTGATGGCCCTGATGGCCCAGACTTCTCTGCATCAGCTGGCCCTGAAACTACCACTTCTTCAACAATTTTTGGCCCGGATGGCCCTGTTGGTTCTTCAGAATGTGGCCCTGATGGCTGATCTTCTGCCACAACTGATGGCCCTGAAGGCCCAGATTTCTCAACATTCACTGGCCCTGATGGCCGGATATCTTCATCTGATTGCCTTGGCCCTGATGGCCCTGAGCCGCTGACAGGAGGTGCAGGAGAAGGAGCTGAAGGGGCAGAAGTGGATTGCGCCCTCAACAGGTCTGAAATAGCAGCTACTGAATCCTTGATGCTGCTTAGCTCACTTCTCACCCACCTGACGATATTTCTGACCATGCCCATTTCTTTAGCTACAGTGCTCTGGCTTATGAAAATAGAGGCAATATTAGATTGCACAGAGCAAAGAATTTTACCTTGTTCATCCAGTCTGTCAATGATGGGCTTCATATTGATCTTCATTTTCTTCTACCTCAGCCTCTGATGTGGCTTCCTGGTGAGGAGAGGGATCTCAGGAGCTACATCTTTCCTTTTTCACTTGCCCTAGCAACGAGCTCCACATTTTCAACATTTTCTTCATCAGAGGTGCTCTCCACGACACCTTCTTGAAATTGATCAACTGGGGGGTTAGCAGTGTGCTCCCCCTGAAGCTCTGCTTCCTTCTCAGCAACATGCTCCCCCTAATTGGGAGCATCCTCCATCAAGATATCCTCATTGTGGCCTGATGCCACAACCTCAGCAAATTGATCACCACCCATTTCGGCTCCCCCTGAGTGCTGGTGATAGAGTCCAGCACACCTCGAAGGACTGATGCTACCATTGAGGTGGGGGTGACAACCTCCTCAACCTGCCCAACGGGCTCAATATGCTCCAGAGGAATGTCCTCAATTCTGCTTCCATTGGCTGCAAGATCTTCGACACTGATCTCTGCTACTGCTGCTGCTTGTTCCTCTTGGACTGCTGGCATCTTTGCCCTGGCATCTGCTTGCTGATCTTGAACTGCTAGACCTGCTGCTACTGCTTTTTCCTGAGCTTCCTCTTCTTGGACTTCTTGGGCTTCGCCGATGATAGCTTCGCCCTCTGCTACTGAAGTTTTGGTTCAGACTCCAGCAATAAGAGAAAATCCACTCTTCTTAAGATTCCTGGACCGAATAGCCTGGCCCATCTTCTTAGAGACTTCACCAATTAAACTGATGCCATGGTGCTGGAAAATCTTGGTTAACAAATGGGCATAAGGAAGGGACACATTCAACTTGCTTTTCTTGTCCCAAATCATTGCCGCATCAAGCTTCATTCGTTCCATGATAACTTCTGCCAAGTTGATACCTTGGTTCTGGATGGCCCAGAACATCATATCGGAGCCTGCCTTGGTGCAGGTGGAGAAGGTGGCACTCCTGGGCACCAGAATTTGACAAAAATGAAATGCAAGATCCTATTGAAGGTGTTCAACTGGTTGATATCTATCTTTCCATCCTTCAGCTTGAACACAAGACCAACTATTCCCAATCCCTTAGCTTGAATGTCGACACTATCTACCCCGCTGTGACCAGAAGTAGAAACTCCAAAAAGGGATTCCAACAACTCATAAGTGATACTAATCTGGGTTCCTTTGACCATGGATGTCAAAGACCCATCTGCCTCTGATTTCAGATAAACAAAAAAAGCTTTCACCAAGTCCGGATAACTTGCCTCTGAAAAGGTTGCCAACTGCGACCACTTCATTCTTTGCATCGCTGCCACTATCCTATACATGCCATTCTTCTCTAGATCAGCTACATCCACTGCCTTGTTGCCGCACAACTTCGTCTTCATGGAGGTGAACCTTTCCTGCTGCTCTGCGATGAGGAAAGCTGCCCCATAGCCCCCGACGGTGCCGGAAACTCGAGAAACGACCATGGATTCAAACAGAAAAAGGTTCTGGACGATCGTGAAGAGGATTGGAGCAAAAGCCCTCAAGAAATTTTTCGCGGGAAGGGATGGATGCTTTGAAATCTCACAGAATCGATGCCGGAGTCGATAGAGTTTATCATCTCAGGCGAGTCGAAAGAGATGAGAGAGGGAGATGAATCGTTATGATTTGTGGGATTTAAGAGATAAAGATAAAGTGCCTTTTGAAGAGACATCACCATAAATGCAGAAAACGACAAACGGAGATAGGTTCGAGATGAATAAATACTTTTAAATTAACGAACCATTAAAGATATGTATGAAGCAAACGACTTATAAAAGACTTTGCTTAATTTCAGGGGAGAGAATAATTATTATTCTGAAATTATTGTTATTTCAGTTGTATACAGATAAATCTATCACAATTTGCACATGCCTAGTTCCCTTCTAAGAGATGTAAATCTCTCTTCAGGTAAGGCCTTTGTGAAGATATCTGCTAACTGATTTTGAGTATCTATAAAAGAAATATTTATATTCCATTAGCTACATGATCTCGAATGAAATGATATCTGACCTCTATATGCTTTGTCCTTGAGTGCTGAACTGGATTTTTGGTGAGATTTATTGCACTGGTGTTGTCGCACAGCAAAGGAATTGTCTTGATGTGCAGCCCATAATCCTCAAGTTGCTGTTTAATACATAAGAGTTGTGTACAACAGCTTCCAGCAGCCACATACTCAGCTTCAACTGTTGACAGTGTGTAACACCCCGGAAATTTAGTGATTTAAAATTTTAGAAATAAAGGAGAATAAATAAATTCTGTAATTATCGGAATAATAAAACTTACGTACCATTATCGTACGAGAGAAAACACATCGGAAATTCCATAAAAATTATAAATCACCCAAATATCGTCCCTAAGTGTTCTACGAAGAAATTCGTGCAACAAAAAAATCTTATTGGCCAAGTGTACGTCACACGTGACAAATTATCCGAATTAAGAAACTAAGTCGGAAAATTGTTAACGCGGAAAAATAACCCGACCATAAATTAAGTAAACATGTCGGAGGGGCTTCCAACATCATGTATTAATAACCCATTAACAATATTGGGCCAATGGAGCACATTTGGCCCAAGGATAAAAATAGGGACAAGAAAATACCCAGAAATTTGTGTATGTAATTATGCAGTGATTAGGGAGGGAAAATTAGGGTTAAAATTAGTGGTAATGGCCATGCATGGCAACCCAAATCGTGGCCAACCCTGTATGACACCTTCCCATGGTGTAGCTACCTCCTTTAGGTGAGAAAATCCTAGATTTTGGAAAGTAGAAAGTAGAATTCGCAGCCCCCTTTCCTAGTCCCATTAGGACATGTAAATACACCCTAAATCTATAAGAACTCATCACTAAACTCTTGGGGAAGGTTGGCAACGAGTTGGGGTCATTTGGAGGCAGGCTAGGGCTTCAGAGGAGGAGGAGAAAGGCTGGTAACCGGAGCTTCATCCCCCTTCATCCTCTGCTGCGTCCAGAACGTCGACTGGTCTTAGATTTTTATAAAGGTAGGTGTTCTCGGGCCAAGATTAAAGAAAACCTATACCATCTTGTAGAGCTTCGAGTCTATGTTCATTTGCACTTGATTTGCCCAATTTTCATGGAGTATACATGGAGTATTAGTCGTTTTCCCTAAGTCGTGCACAGTTAGGGCTTTTTCCGTTCTTCTTATTATGCACGTGATTGGATACCATATTAGACTAAACTTCCTTCATTAAAGTTATTCTACTCGTAGTCCTGATCATCTTTCATGTTTAATATTTTGTCTAAATGTCACTAGTTAGAGAGTTACAAGCGTGGTAAGTAAATCACTGCATGAGATGTGTTTTCGGGTTACACATGACCTTTATGTTCTTCATATATTTCTTGAGATTTGAGAATGAATTAGATCAAACCCCCAACATAAAATTTCTTCTACTAGTTGTCCTCGTCATGTTTTATGTTGAATGTTTTATCTAAATATCATTAGTTAGATATTTATAAGTGTGGTAAGAGGATTGCTGCATGAAACTACGTCTGCAGATTTCACTTGTCTTCCACGTTTGAGTTTGACTTGATCAAAGCCTATCAAACCTCATTATTTTTCTAATTCCGATTTACTGGAAGCACCTTGGCATGTCTAGATTAGTTTAAAACTAGTTTTGTTATTTTTCATGCACTGTACCATTTATTCTCTATTTGGAAGCACCATGTGTCAATATAGGCAGTTCTGAACCGTAATCCAAGACAGATCAGAACTTTGTCAGGCTCAGGCGCAGACCCTGTGAACGCGACGGCCCGATAGGCCGCGTTCACAAGGTCCGTCATGATAGAGCGCTCTGTCGCGATCTGATCGCGACAGTCCTATCGTCGCGATCTTCGGACCAGACAGTCGCGACCCTCATTGGGGTCCGTCGCGACCTGACCCCGGGTCTGATAGCCCTGTCGCCTTTGTCATATGTACCCGTCGCGATCTGCCTACCTGATCTGACAATCCTGTCGCGATCCTTACAAGGCACTGTCGCGTTCTGATCTGACCCGTCGCTACCTTTACAAGTGACCGTCGCGATCTCAGGATTTTTACATAAAACCACGTGTTTTCTTGCAAATCTTGCCGTATATACCCGAGGTCTGTTTAACATGATATTTAGTGTGTAAATTGCATGTCTTGGGTCTGATCGTTACATGATGTCTACTAGCATGTGCATGTTGTTATATAGTATGCATGGACCTAAAGTAATTAACCCATTGAAAAACGGTAATGATGTGAATATGATTCTAATGTGTAATTGTGATTGATTTTATATTCATTGGAGTATCTTGTGATCTTACTTATTGTCAATTGATACGATAAGAATATGATATGAATGTGGGGATGAATACATATTAGTATGGACTTGTTAGTGGAGTTTATATCATGATTTGCATGTGAGTTTCAATAGTTATATGCTTTCCGATGTTCCATTAATTATTTGTCAATTGCATATATGCTAGGAATGATTCGTGACTCGTCACTTACCCATTTGCACGATTAGGCACACCCTTCTTGGAGAATTGAGAGCTCTCTGCCGGTCATTCCGAATCGGCAAGACTAGCGATCTTTTCCTTAAGACCTCCGTAAGTCTCCGCTCTCTATGGATTCCCACATAGAGGTCGAGCTGGTTGTACCATGAAGTACCCTGGAGATAGAGAGTACATGTTCCGCGTACGATCTGCCATTAGTCGTCCTCATGTCAAGACATTAACGAATTATGAAACATAAGAGACGTCGTTATACTGCCCATTGTTCTCTTGAGTTTTTGTCATACCTTGACTCTATGAATGATCATGTCTTTCTTACTATGAGCTTGTCATTGAAACTCCGTGGCCATAATATGAACATGTTTGTTCGGCACAATATGGGACTTCGGCCCATTTGACCAATGCCTGTGCAATAGGGGCCCTGTCTGGTCCTGGGGAAGAGCGCCCCAACGTACTTATTAACCGCGGGAGTATGGACTTGTGGTGCTTGGCATGGCACTGATACAATATGCAAGATTTGTGAGAATGTGCCTTTGTTTGATATGATAAGTTTGATTTGATATGATGTGATAAGATTTGATAAGATACGTCTGATCATGTGAATACATGATATCTGTACGAATATGGCCAATTCATTTGATACGATTCTACTCTTGAAATATCTGTCCATTGTATATGCAATTCGATATTTGATTTGATATGTCATCCGTTCTATTCCTCTATTCAACTTGTTAGAAAAGCATGCATTGTCATCATATTCATGTGCATATCTGCCTATTTTAAATGTTAATCATGTATATTAGAGCCCGCACAATATTGAGATGTAAATCCTACTGAGCTAGTTCGCTCACCCTATCATCCTGCCCTTTTTAGGTAGTGATGAGGAACCAGAGGAGTCGGATGGGGCAGGGCAAGAGTGATGAGCACCCAACGTTGAGAAGCGGAAGTATTAGGAATAGATATTTGAATAGTCTATATATTAGTGATGCATTTTCATTTGAATAATGAACCCTTTTGGTTGGTTCTTCTTATGTAAGGTTGTAACTAGTGAATGGAATGAAACAAAGTATACTTTTAGTGATCATATTATAGCCTTAAATGTGTTATTATATTCAATTGTGACTCTGCACTATTCAACTGTGATACGCCTATTTGTATCGTTCACGTCTCTCGGTATTTATTCCGCTGCTAAATATCAGGGGTGACACAGTGCTATTGAATTTTGCTTCTTTGAGGACCATGAAATTAGACATCCTGCAAGAAATGACAACATTCACTGGTGCTTTTTCTATATATTTTGCATCCAGCGTAGTCAGCATCAGAATATCCTACTAAATTTACTTCACATGATTTTGGATACCATAATCCTAGATCATGAGTTTTAGCTAAGTATCTAAAAATCCTTTTCACAGATATTAGATGAGATTCTTTAGGATCAGCTTGATATCTAGCGCACATGCATACACTAAATAGAATGTCTGGTCTACTGGCAGTTAAATAGAGTAAAGAACCTATCATACCTCTGTAGAGGTTTTGGTCTACTTTCTTACCATTCTTGTCACTGTCTATCCTTGTAGATGTGCTCATTGGTGTTGACAGTGGCTTGGCATTTTCAAATCCAAACTTCTTTAGTAGTTCTTTGGTGTACTTGGCTTGACAAATATGTGTTCCTTCTATTCCTTGCTTGATTTGCAATCCGAGGAAGTAGTTGAGCTCCCCCATCATGCTCATTTCAAATTTTCCCTGCATAAGCCTTTCAAAATACTTGCAAAGAGATTCATCAGTAGAACCAATATTATATCATCTACATAAATTTGTACAAGCAATACATTTTTGGCTTTAGACTTAATAAATAATGTACTATCTACTTGACTTCTGATAAAACCATGGTTTAATAAAAATGCACTTAATCTTTCATACCATGCTCTAGGTGCTTGCTTTAAACCATATAATGCCTTATGCAACTTAAAGATATGATTTGGATAATCGATATTATCAAAACCAGGAGGTTGTTCTACATAAACTTCCTTCTTTAAGTTGCATAAGGCATTATATGGTTTAAAGCCTTATGCCTTATGCCGTTATTGTGGATGAAGCAAGGACATCCGAAGGTTCTGAAGTGATCGATCTTTGGTTTCTTCTGCTTAAATAACTCATATGCTGTCTTCTTCAAGATTGGTCTAATCATTACTCTGTTGATTATGTAGCAAGCTGTGTTTATGGCTTCGGCCCAGAAGTACCTTGGTAGGTTGTATTCCGATAGCATAGTTCTGGCCATATCCAATAAAGTTCTGTTCTTTCTCTCAGCAACTCCATTTTGTTGTGGTGTCCTTGGTGCTGAGAAATTGTGCTCTATTTCTTGATCATCACAGAACTTAGCAAATCTTTCATTCTGAAACTCTCCACCATGATCTGATCGAATGCCAATTATGTTGTATCTCTTATCCTTATGAACTTTCTTACTGAAGCTAACAAAGCTATCGAAAGTGTCATCTTTGTGTTCCAAGAATGATACCCATGTGAATCTTGAATAGTCATCCACTATTACGAATCCAAAGTTCTTTCCTCCAAGACTAGTAGTTCTCATTGGCCCAAATAGATCCATATGTAACAGTTCCAATGGTTTTGAAGTTTTTACAACTGTCTTTGACTTGAAAGATGATTTAGTGTGCTTTCCTTTTGCACATGGTTCACAGATGCCATCCATTCTTGTGCTTACTTTGGGCAGTCCTTCCACTAGATTTCTTTTGATTCCATCTAAGCTGAAGTGGCCCAATCTTCTGTGCCACAGCTCAACTGAATGATGTTTGCTTGCTGCAAGGCACACATCCTGATCTTTCAATTCTTCCAAATGAAGTACGTAGAGATTCTTCTCTCTACAGGCTTCAAGTACTGTTACAACCATCTTTCATGATACTGCATCTTGACTCTTGAAACTTGATTTGATAGCCTTTGTCACACAGCTGGCTGATATGATTAGATTATGCTTGAGTCCTTTCATGCATAGAACATCCTCTATGAGAGTTCTGCCTTGACTACCAACTAATCCGCAGCCAATTACTGTCCCTTTTCCATTGTCGCCATACGTTACTGTGCCTTCTTCAGATGCAAGGTGGGAGAACAGCTTTCTATTCCCTGTCATGTGCCTTGAGCACCCGCTGTCCAGGTACCACTTAGATGCTCGAAGGTTTCCCTGTAATGAAAACACTAAACTTTAGGCACCCAAGTTCTTTTGGGTCCTTGCAGGTTAGTTTCCTCAATTTTCCTTTTAATTATCCATTTTATGTGTTTAGTTGGACATGTTATTTTAATATGACTAATTTGTTACAGTTGCCACAACAAGATGTTTTACTTATTTTTCAGTTTGAATATATTTAAAGTTAGACTTGTATGTAGTGTCTTGTTCGGCTACAAACTTAGATGTTGGATATATTTTAGGATGCACTATTGTTTCCTCATTATCAGGAGGGGTGTATCCTAAGCCATACTTCTTTTTCCCTGATCTTCTAGCTCCTTTTAGTATTAATGTGAATTTACCATTTGTAAATTTTTCTATTGTACTAGATAAATATTCATTTTCTTTTGTTAATGTGTTAATTTCCTATTTTAGCTTACTTACAGTTTCCTGGCTTTCCAGATTAGCTATCTGATCATTTTTACTTTTTAAATCTTCACATAATAATTCATTCCTTCTTTTTAGCTCAGAAACTTGTTTTTCTAACTGTTCATTTTCAGATTTTAAATCTGAGTAAGTAATTTCTATACAAGCATGATTTTTCTTACTTATTTTTAATAGTTTGCATACATCTTTGTATTTACTATACAACTCATTAAACGCATCCTCTAAACTATCAGAATCAGATTCGTTGCAGGAATTGAATGATGAGTTAGAGGTTACCTTATCCTCGATGTTGGCCATGAATGCCAGGTTGGCATTTTCTTCTTCTTCACTCGAGCTTGACTCACTGTCTGAGTTGCTGTTGTTGTCCCATGCTGCTGCCATGGCTTTCTTCTTATATTTTTTGAATTTTCTAGAGTTGTCTTTCTTTCTGAATTCAGTCTTTTTCAGCTTTGGACACTCGGCCTTGATGTGTCCAGGCTTCTTGCACTCATAACAGATAGGTTTAGCTTTCTTTGATTCCTTGACTTTTGGTTTCTTGAAGTCTTTTCCTTTCTTAAAATATCTCCTTCCAGAATGGTATTTCTTCTTAGCTAGTATTCTTTGCAGTGTTCTGGAGAGGAAATGTGACGGAACACCTCGTCCAAGTCCGTTAAACCGATAACGTACTTGATCCGAGTCTGTCTCCCGCGAACGGGCCGAAGCCTCGTAAGGGATACCACACCACAGTCCGTGTAAACACAAAAGAACACGCCATTTTATATATTTATATCACAAGTTTACATAGCCATATTTCCATAAAACTGAAAGAAAGTACAAGATCCTGGGGCATACCCCGAGGTACAACTGAAGGAAGTAGACAATTAGCTACACTACACTGCTGAAGGTGCTGACCCTGCATCGCTACGACGTGGCTCCGAACTGGACGACGGTCGAGAAACGTCCTCTTCGCCTTCACCTGTGGGGGTAGGGGTGAGCCTCGCTAGTCACTGGCTCAGTAGGGAACTCCCCCAACACCGAGCAAACCCAACACAGGTACAAAAGCAGTAAACTATACTAACAATTTATAGAACAACTAAGCAGGATATTAAAGCTGTAAATATACTCACCGTCTGCCGACTAGGTAAAGCAATTTTAATAAATAAACGGCAAAACCAAACAGTATACGAGCTAAAGTAGAGTCTGCCACACTCGAGCCACGTGCACTGGTTCGCGACACCAGTGACTGACTCGGACAACACACTCAGGTCTACCTCTCAGTCTCGTAGCCACGGACGAAAGGTCCAGCTGCCGCTCCACATGAAAAGGTCAAGCAACTGTGGAGACCAACTAAACACCACCACCTGCGGACCATACGGTCGCAGGCCCATGCCTGGCACCTATAGAGACCCTGGCCTGGGCTCGCTAGAGTGAGGCACTGGAGAAGGACTAGCTGGGGACCAGTGTCGACTACTGGTGTCCGTACCCCAAACTACGAGTGCACTACAAGTGACCAAAAGACAAGTACAACAGCCACTGTCCCACTGTCGTCTTTCCCTCATCCGGACGTACAACTCAAGCAAAGGAGTGAGGGTGTCCAGGTCAGACGACACAGACCTTGACGGTACAGCACAAGTACCGGGACAAAGCCCCGAGCTATAGCCTGGCTCATAGACAACCTGGGGCACCCAACTGGAGAGGTAACCACGGTAGGCGTCACACTACTCGCCACGTACACAAAACCACGTGCACGTCACCCACAAACCACGTGAAGTCTCGTACAAACCTCGTGCACTGATAGTTCACCACACGTGAACACCACGTAAACACGTAAACAACTGACTAACTGCGTACCCAGTACGCTAGTCTCAGAAACCACGTGCACTCTATGCACCGTAAGTACCAACACACTGCGTATTATCGATAAACATTCTGCATGGCAATATTTAAATAAACACATGTTGGCGGCAACATCGACTGTCGTCGATGGAATATAGACGGTAAGGGGTCTGGCCATCTAGTTCCCAGCTGAAGAACTTGGTGTCAATTGATGTTGACGCTAAGCTCCTCAACTCCAGTTCCTGCAGAAACCCTAAATCGATTCTACAGACATTCTTGGTCCCGAAACCATCGAGAAAACATGAGGAAATACTTCCTCTAACATCCACACACTATAACCAAACCGTAACAGCATGTTTCACTATTCAAATCAATCAAACCACCCATTACCCGCATGGAACACTTCCTTCCCAAAAACGTTGATTATCACGTCGTTTCATACTTTCAAAATACATTAAAGCGATTAGAATGAACTAAAGGGATCGTCCCCTACCTCAGGACGCGCTTAAACCTCCTAAATCCTCCTGATTCGCACCAAAACCTTCGCGAGCTTCTACGGGAATCACGCCTCGCGCTGGCGTTTCCTGGCACAATTGGTCACCACCACTCATTCCACGATCCTCCAACTAACCTTCTGCAACATTGGAAGCAGTGGGAAAGCTAGGACATGAAAATAGAGCGAGGGAGAGGGAGAACCGAATGGAAAAGCTGCCCTCGGGTGACCCTATATTCTGCAGGTCGCACAGGTTGGCGTCAACCCTATTGTCGCTTAGAAAACCGCCACCATAAACGTCCACAAAGTCTGACGTTAAGTTCATAAGGTTGACGTCACCTTCGATGGACGTCAAACCAGTTAACGACCACACCTGGCCCTCAACCCCTTCTCGACTGCAGCAGGTCCTATTTTGTTTCAGGACCAAACCTGCGCCAAACCTGCACACACCACATGACCAAACCACACTGGCCTCACAAAGGCTACTACAACCATTACACACATTATTCATAAGGATCCGAAAAGCATGCGACGTTACATTACTATCATCTAAAAGGAAAATTTTGACCGCGAAATTCATAGCACAATTCAAACATAAACAACTTAAATATGCACATTTTTACAAGTACTATCATCTAAAAAGAATACAAAACCTTATTCAAACAGATAGGGATACCCCTTAGCCATCTCTTTGGCTAATTCCCAGGTATCCTCACCACCCAACCTATTTTCCCATCACACTTTAACTAGCTCAATTTCTTTATTTCTCAGCTTCTTTATCTTTCGATCAGTGATCTGCACTGGATATTCTGGCATTGTCATATCCGGTCTCAGGTCACCACCTTGGTAACTGATTATTTGAGCTGGATCTTTAATGCACTTCTTTAACATAGAAACATGAAATATATCATGGACATCCGCAAAATCTGCTGGCAAATCCAGCCTATAAGTTGTTTCCCCAATCCTTTCATTATCTGGAAAGGTCCCACATACCTTGGGCTCAACTTTCCAGTCTTGCCAAACCTTATGATACCTTTACTTGGGGAAACTCTCAAGAAAACAAATTCTCCAACTTCAAACTGAAGTGGTCTCCTCCGATTATCAGCATAACTCTTTTGCCTACTTTGAGCTGCCTGCAATTTTTCCTTAATAAGCTTCACTATTTCTGTGGTTTGCTGAATTAATTCAGGACCCACTAACTGTCTTTCTCCCACTTCATGCCAGTTCAATGGGGTTCTACATGGTTTTCCATATAAAGCTTCATACGGTGCCATCCCAAGACTGGTATGATAACTATTATTATAGGCAAACTCAACCATTCCCAAATGATGCTCCCAGTTATTTCCCCAAATTAAACAACAAGCTTGCAACATATCTTCAATTGTCTGGATAGTCCTTTCTGTTTGACCATCTGTCTGGGGATGACAAGCGGAGCTATATCTCAGCTCAGTACCAATTACTTTTTGCAGACTTCTCCAAAAACTAGAAGTAAATCTTGGATCTCTGTCAGACACAATAGTCTTCGGAATACCATGCAGTGGAACAATTCTATCAACATAAACCTTTGCTAATTTGTCCACTATCCAAGACATACTTACTGCCACTAATCTGCACACCTTGGTCATTCTATCAACAAATACCCATATTCTATTATACCCGGAACTCGATCTTGGTAAGCCTGCCACAAAGTCCATGGCAATATCACCCCATTTCCATTGTGGAATGGGTAACAGTTGCAATAGACCTCCAGGCTTCTGATGCTCTGCCTTAATTTGCTGACATACAACACATCTTGAAACAAACTCAGCTATTTCCTTTTTCATATGAGGCCACCAGAAATTTTCTTTAAATCCTGGTACATTTTAGTACTACCTGGATGGATAGTGTACCTGGATTTAGGAGCCTCTTCCAATACTTTCTGTTTTACCTCTCTCTCTGCTGGAATAAACAACCTGCCTCTAAGCCTAACCACACAATTATCATCAATGGTAACTCCTTCCATTTTCACAATTTCGGTTAAATTTGCATCTGCTTTCTGAGCTTCCACAATCTGCCAATACAAGGACAGCTCTACAGCACTACTGGCTAGTACTGCCCATCGCTGACTGCTTGGCACATACAAGGAGTTCTCCACTATTTCCTCATACAATTTCCATTCTTTAATCATCATTTGACTTATATATGCCTTTCTACTCAAGGCATCCGCTACCACATTGGCCTTACCCGATGATAAGCCAAACTGAAGTCATAATCCTTCAAATATTCCACCCACCTACGCTGACGGAGATTCAAATCTTTCTGCGAGAAGATATACTTTAAGCTTTTATGATCTGTAAAAATTTCAAATCTCTCGCCATACAAATAATGCCTCCACATTTTTAAAGCAAACACAACTGCTGCTAATTCTAAATCATGGGTGGGATAATTCTCTTCTGTCGGCTTCAACTGCCTGGACGCATAAGCTATCACTCTACCATGCTGCATAAGCACTGCACCAAGCCCTTTCCTTGAAGCATCTGTATATATCACAAAACCGCCACTTCCTGTTGGTAATGCCAATATAGGTGCTGATGTAAGCCTCTTCTTCAACTCCATAAAACTTTTCTGACATTCACCGGACCACACAAATGGCACACCCTTCCTGGTTAATTTAGTCATGGGTGCCGCAATCTTAGAAAAGTCTTGTATGAAGCGCCTATAATAACCTGCTAATCCCAAAAAGCTTCTAATCTCAGTGATTGTCTTAGGCACTTCCCACTTCATCACCGATTCCACTTTACTTGGATCAACTGCCACTCCATCTGCCGAGATAACATGACCCAAAAACTGAATTTCTTTCAGCCAAAATTCACACTTACTAAATTTGGCAAACAACTGGTTATCCCTTAACAACTACAGGGTAACCCCAAATGAGCACATGCTCCTCTTCAGAAGCTGAATAAATCAGAATATCATCTATAAAGACCACAATGAATTGGTCTAAATACAGATGAAAAATTTTATTCATCAGATCCATAAAAGCTGCAGGAGCATTGGTCAGCCCAATGGCATAACCACAAACTCATAGTGACCATATCTAGTTCTGAATGCTATTTATCTATATCTTCCTCTTTAATTCTTACTGATGGTACCCGGACCTCAAATCAATTTTAGAAAATACCTTTGCTGATTGCAACTGATTAACAGATCATCTATTCTTGGTAACAGGTACTTATTCTTAATGGTCACATCATTCAACTTCCTATAATCAATACACATACGAAAACTTCCATCTTTCTTTTTCACAAATATACCGGTGCTCCCCACGGGGAATGACTCGGTCTAATGAACCCTTTCTGCAATAGCTCTTCTAATTGCTTTTTCAATTCTTTAAGTTCTGCTGGTGCCATTCGATATGGAGCTTTAGAGATCGGCATGGTACTTGGCAGCAACTCAATGGTAAAGTCCACCTCTCTACGTGGAGCTAAACCAGACAAATCTTCTGAAAAAACATCAGAAATTCCCTAACCACGGGAACTGCCTCCACTGATCTATTAGTCTCTACCAGACTAACTGAGGCTAAATAAGCCACACACCCTGCATTTATTAGCTTTCTAGCTCTTATTGCAGAAATTATAAACTTAGAAGTACAGAAAGGCATACCTTGATATTCAAACACTGAACCATTAGGATGGAAAAACCTAATCCTCTTCTTTCTGCAATCTAACAGTGCTCCATAAGTCTCAAGCCAATCCATTCCCAAAATAATATCATAATCTGTCAACTGCAGGGCATACAACCGACCCGACATCTGGTTCTCTTCAATCACAACAGGAGCTTCATCTATACTCGAAGTGAGCATAAACTCACCTGAGGGAACTTCCACTACCAACTCACAGGATTCCTCTTTCAAAGGATGAATCATACAATCCAGGAATTCTTCAGAAATAAAAGAATGAGAGGCACCCGAATCAAATAAAACTCTTGCTGAATAGTCATAAAGAGGTAAAGTACCTTCTATCATATTCGATGCCTCCGCCTGGGCTCGGGTGATAGCCATAACCCGACCCCTTCCCAGCTGCTGCGGTGCTCCTCTGCCACGACCTGCCTGTGGCTACTGAAACTGCTGCGGCTGCTGCTGCACACCTCTTCCATATCCATACTCTCTTGGATAGGGGCAATTACGGATCAAATGCCCCGGCTGATTGCAATTATAACATCTATACCCTGGTGGAATAATGGGCTGTCTGGCAGTACTCTGCTGCGACTCCTCCACCTCTGGCCTACCACGACCTTGCTGAAATTGCTGTCGACCTCCCCATCCTCTTCCTTTACCTTTAAATGCATGCTTCAATTTCTGGCCCCACTTATCAAAACCTGATGGAGAAGGTCCTGCTGGTGCTTTACCCTTACTCACGCCCACTGACTGCTGCGGTAGCCGAAAACTACCTGAATCTGACTCGCCCACCTGACGAGTTCTAATAGACCTTTCCAATGTAGCTGCCCTTTGAGCTGCTTCTTCCACTATTTTACACATAAGTGGCACTATTGCATTCTGCAATTCTACTCCTAAACCTCGAATAAAATATTCAACCATCATATTATTATCCGATACTACATAAGGTGCATATCTGCTGAGTGCCATAAATCACATCTGGTACTCTAAAACTGAAGAGTTACCTTGCTGGAGTGTCTGAAACTGCTCCCTTTTCACTTGCTGTACTTGAATCGGAGAGAATGTATCGTTAAATACATCAAGAAATTCCGACCAAGCGATAGCCTCTTCTGTCCTGCCTGCAAAAGTGGTCTACATCTTCAATCGCCGCCATTCCAATGCAAAACCCTGCAACTGATAGGCAGGTAGCACGACTTTATCTGTTGCCGGACACCTCATGGTCGTAAAGACCCTCTCAATCTCATGAACCCAATGTTCCGCTGTATCTGGATTCGGCCCTCCTGAATAAGTAGGCGGCTGCAATCTCAGAAATTTCTCAACTTGCATCACTGGTTCCTCTGCTATTAACACTGGCGGTGGCAAGGGTGCTACAAAAGGCACCTCCACTCCTGGCGGAATTGGAGCTATAGGTACAGTCTCTCCATCCCCAGGTGGCACGGCAACTGGTGGTACCAGTGCCTGCTGATCCATCCTCCTTCTAATATCAGTGAGGCTCTCCCAGATCCTCTCTATCATACGCTGAGTGCTCTCCTCTGGATCATCTCCTCCACCACCCCAATCTCTTCTATCAGCCATTTCAAATTTCTACATAAACAAAACATCAAACAAAAACGAAACAACAAATTATCAAAAACCAGGGCCCCTACCAGCAGTGTACAAAGACCGAAATAAGGCTATGTATCTTTCTAATTCCCTTATATTAACACGGACCTTGCTCTGATACCAACTATGACGGAACACCTCATCCAAGTCCGTTAAACCGATAACGTACTTGATCCGAGTCTGTCTCCCACGAATGGGCCGAAGCCTCACAAGGGATACCACACCACAGTCCGTGTAAACACAAAAGAACACACCATTTTATATATTTATATCACAAGTTTACATAGCCATATTTCCATAAAATTGAAAGAAAGTACAAGAGCCTGGGGCATACCCCGAGGTACAACTGAAGGAAGTAGACAATTAGCTACACTACACTGCTGAAGGTGCTGACCCTGCACCGCTACGACGTGGCTCCGAACTGGACGACGGCCGAAAAACATCCTCTTCGCCTTCAGCTGTGGGGGTAGGGGTGAGCCTCGCTAGTCACTGGCTCAGTAGGGAACTCCCCCAACACCGAGCAAACCCAACACAGGTACAAAAGCAGTAAACTATACTAACAGTTTATAGAACAACTAAGTAGGATATTAAAGCTGTAAATATACTCACCGTCTGCCGACTAGGTAAAGCAATTTTAATAAATAAACGGCGAAACCAAACAGGTATACGAGCTAAAGTAGAGTCCGCCACACTCGAGCCACGTGAACTGGTTCGCGACACCAGTGACTGACTCGGACAACACACACAGGTCTACCTCTCAGTCTCGCAGCCACGGACGAAAGGTCCAGCTGCCGCTCCACATGAAAAGGTCAAGCAACTGTGGAGACCAACTAAACACCACCACCTGCGGACCACATGGTCGGAGGCCCATGCCTGGCACCTCCAGAGACCCTGCAGGCCTGGGCTCGCTAGAGTGAGGCACTGGAGAAGGACTAGCTGGGGACCTGTATCGACTACTGGTGTCCGTACCCCCAACTACGAGCGCGCCACAAGTGACCAAAAGACAAGTACAACAGTCACTGTCCCATTGTCGTCTTTCCCTCAGCCGGACGTACAACTCAAGCAATGGAGTGAGGGTGTCCAGGTCAGACGACACAGACCTCGACGGTACAGCACAAGTACTGGGACAAAGCCCCGAGCTAACAGCCTGGCTCACAGACAACCTGGGGCACCCAACTGGAGAGGTAACCACGGTAGGCGTCGCACTACTCGCCACGTACACAAAACCACGTGCACGTCACCCACAAACCACGTGAAGTCTCGTACAAACCTCGTGCACTGATAGTTCACCACACGTGAACACCACGTAAACACGTAAAGAACTGACTAACAGCGTACCTAGTACGCTAGTCTCAGAAACCACGTGCACTCTGTGCACCGTAAGTACCAACACACGCTTATTATCAATAAACATTCTGCATGGCAATATTTAAATAAACACATGTTGGCGGAAACATCGACTACCGTCGATGGAATATAGACGGCAAGGGGTCTGGCCGTCTAGTTCCCAGCTGAAGAACCTGGCGTCAATCGATATTGACGCTAAGCTCCTCAACTCCAGTTCCTGCAGAAACCCTAAACCGATTCTACAGGCATTCTTGGTCCCGAAACCATCGAGAAAACATGAGGAAATACTTCCTCTAACATCCACACACTATAACCAAACTGTAACAGCATGTTTCACTATTCAAATCAATCAAACCACCCATTAACCGCATGGAACACTTCCTTCCCAAAAACGTTGATTATCACGTCGTTTCATACTTTCAGAATACATTAAAGCGATTAGAATGAACTAAAGGGATCGTCCCCTACCTCAGGACGTGCTTAAACCTCCTAAATCCTCCTGATTCGCACCAAAACCTCCGCAAGCTTCTATAGGAATCACGCCTCGCGCTGGCGTTTCCTAGCACAATTGGTCACCACCACTCGTTCCACGATCCTCCAACTAACCTTCTACAACCATTGGAAGCAGTGAGAAGCTAGGACATGAAAATAGAGCGAGAGAGAGGGAGAACCGAATGGAAAAGCTGCCCTCGGGTGACCCTATATTCTGCAGGTCGCACATGTTGCCGTCAACCCTATTGTCGCTTAGAAAACCGCCACCATAAACTTCCACAAAGTCTGACGTTAAGTTCATAAGGTTGACGTCACCTTCGATGGACGTCAAACTAGTTAACGACCACACTGGCCGTCAACCCCTACTCGACTGCAGCAGGTCCTATTTTGTTAAGGACAAACCTGCGACAAACCTGCGCACACCACACTACCAAACCACACTGGCCTCACAAAGGCTACTACAACCATACACACATGATTCATAAGGATCCGAAAAGCATGCGACGTTACAGGAAAGCTTCTTCATCTTCACTACTTCCATGCTTTTATTGTCATCTGATTCTTCACCAGATGTCTCTTCTACGGCCTTGAGAGTGTTGCTTTGCTTCTTTCTGTTGGACGACTCTCCTAACCTTTCCATGTTGATCTCGTGGGCCATGAGTGACCCAACATGTTTTTCTAGAGACATTCTTCTTAAATCATTGGCTTCCTCTATGGCTGTTACTTTCGGAGTCCATGATGCTGGTAGAGATCTCAAGATTTTTCTTACCATGTCTCCTATTTCGTAATTCTTTCCAAGTCCAGCCAAGCCATTTGTAATGTTGGTGAATCTGCTATACATTTGGTGATTGTTTCACTGACTGCATCTGAAACCGTTCATACTAAGCTACTAAAATATCTATTCTGGTTTCCTTCACTTTATCTGTGCCTTCATAAGTGATCCTCAAATTTTCCCACATCTCCATAGTGGATTTGCAGGCTGATATCATGTTGAACTCCTTCTTACTAAGAGCACAACATAGTATACTCTTCGCTTTGCAATTGAGAGAGATTTTTTCTTGTCGTCTTCTATCCACTTATCTTTCTCGTTAGTGACTAGAAGGTCTCCTTCTTCTA
>CM024756.1:118657909-118894683 GCA_014218235.1 Colocasia esculenta
CTATACATGTCCCCTAAGTCCTAGGTATTTTACGGATTTTTTCCTCGCGTCCTGGACCCCTGATTCACCGTTGTATGAAAATTCGTATGTATGTGCGCCTGGAGCAAGTAGAAGGCAACATAGGTTGCAGTCAAGTTCTTCAGAAGAAGTTGACGGCAACATCCCTTGACGTCTACTTCTTCAGGACCTGAAAGTGTTACTTTTTGATCTTCTTTTGCTGTTTAAATAATTTCTGGACATGGGTATACTCTGAAAATTTTATGGGTAATTGTATACTGTCAGTAAGTCATATCATGAGTTTTGCCTAAATTTTCTATGAACCATGTTAATTATTAAAATTCAGTGACTGAGTAATGAGCATGATATAACATGTTTAAATCTAGTATAAATGGATTTTGTGGTGAATTAGTTTTCATAATTTTCCATGACAGATTGATGTTGGTATTAGGTTTCTGTTCTGTTAATGCCTAAACATATTGATATGTCTCATGCTTAATGATATTTCGATAAATATGTCTGAATTCTAGATTTAATTGTAGAAATTATGTTTACTGTCCGAAAATCCAGAAAATTTCATATGTGACATACTTATTGATGATAACCTGTGATAAAAATTTAGACCTCAATTGATGACAGTAATTATAATTTCTAGTTAAACCGTTGAAATTTTATATATTAGATGTGTTGAACTTGATCTGGTATAATCCTTCAAATATACAGCATGTTAGGACTGTATTGTAAGACGTTTTATTTCTGAAAATAGTAGTTTCATGATTAGGCTAATCAAGACATGTGCAATTGACAAATAAGATACTTTAAGTGATCATTAATATATGTGAACAATGTAATAAGTGTAAAATGTGATGAGTGAATGTGTAATAATTGGGCCAAGGATGACACTGCTACCCTAGAGGCTTCGAGAGCTCTACATAGAAAAGTCCCTATGGAAGGCTCTACATGTAAAGTTTGTCCTAAAGGCATTGGGAAAAACCCGGAGGTGGACAAGTACCACTGGATAGGGTGGAGAGGCTTCTCCCGGTCTGCGCAGTTACCAAGATTCACCACTTCATTGCCTAGGGGGGGTATGTGATATAGAGTTGTGTTATGATTATGTGTTTATGAGATGTGATGAGTTATGAGTATGAGATAATTGTTTGTGTCCTCTAAAAGGTAGTTAGGACTATGTGTCATGGCATTTTAAGTAATTGGAATATGTATAAAGTGTAAGTTATATGCGAATGAGGCACATGATGAGTGCAAATGATATGATATGTGATAAGTGAAAACCAAAGAGTAAATGAGTGAAGAATATGTGAAAAGATATGTAAGAGACAGTTTAATGTTATTGAGAGTGTGCTTGCATGTGAAAACCGATGTAGTAATGCATAATGTTCATGTTTTCATGCATTAATTACCTCATTTGCAATATCATGCTTATCATCATGTCATGTAGCTTATTGTTCTCATGTAATAGTGTATGTGAATAACATGAGTAACCACGTCATTTATGCAACATGAAAGATAAAATGTAGAATTGTAATTGGATAAGATAACATATGAACAAATGTAAACCATGTAATTGAATGTAATTCATGTCAAAATAGCAAGTGAAGTGTAGTTATGAAGGTGATAAATGTTGTAATATTAATTAGGTTCCATGCTAGATGTGATGTTTGCTTAGTACAAGTTTCATGCTTTAGTGCTTATTGTTGCCAACCAATTTGACCATGTTCTAACTTCTCAATTTATGTTATAAAATATGAACCATGTGTATGAGATGTATGTACATTGAAAACAGCAAGCAAATGTGAAATTAAATATGAAAAGTGCATGTGAAAAGTGAATAGTCCCATCATATTAGTTGTTCATTCCTTTATGTCTAAATCTATGTTCTAGTTGTAGAAATATGTCATGAATGAATTTGTGGAAATGAAGGGATCATGTTATGTGTTAAGTGTAGAGAATATGTACAAGTGTATAATAGTATCCATGATTTAGAATAAACATATGAGAGAATGAGCATGTCTAGGTGATTAAAAATGTGTTGATAGCTAAGAGTATGTTCTATGTGTTTGGGAGTTTAAAATAGAGTATGTATTCATGAGTGTTTAATAGCTAATGTGAATGTGATATGTTTAAGATTAAGTCTTTGTTTTACTTGCTGAGTCTTTGGACTCACCCTTGCTTCGGCGTACAGGTTGACAGGTATCCCGTGCTAGAGGGGAGACGCTATCTTGGAGGAGAGGCTATTGAGGAGCAAGTAGTAGTTGTATTTTCCTTTCATAGTTGAATAAAAATGTTATTTGGACAATGTAGCTCTTTCATCATGTAATAATGTGGACATTGTCGTTCTATTTTTGCACTATATAGATTGTGGAATATGGGATGGTGATGAACTAAGTTAAATGTTGTATTTATTCCGCTGAAATCAATTGCTATCTACGTACTTTTCAACCTATCGCTAGTGTTGGGTTTTATCCCACTGTAATGACGCTCTTTATACCGACGGGGATTGGTATAATCGTACCGGTATGAGGAGGGTCGTTACAGAGATTGGTATCAGAGCCCAGGTTGAAACTGTACATGGATAGACCATCATCACCACCATATTGCAAAGTCTTTATAGGAATTGTCCATAATATAGAAATTACTAATAACGAATGGAAGATCTAAGGAAGATAGTTAGAATTAGTAACCTAGATCCTAACTAATTAACTATTTTGCAGATTATGCTGGACGTGGTAGACGTAATGCTCAGTCTAGGAAGTATAAAAATAATCGCAAGTTAAAGAATTTTGTGAAAGGACTCAAACCATCAGTGAGGACTAGGCTTTTGAGCTTGATTCCCGTACTTTGGAAGAAGTCCTAGGCGTGGCGACCAAGCAAGAGAATAAAGTGGAATCATATCAAGGAGAAAATGAAGCTCAAAAGGAGGAAGCACCAAAACCATTCCAAAGGCAAGATAAGAGATGAGAACTCATGGAAGGTCAACAATCAACTGTGGCATCAGGCACGAGAAGCCCGAATGCATTCATTGTGGACGTCATGGCGTAATGCATGTTGGCGAATGGAAGGAAGTGTCTTAGATGTGGCAGCAAGATCTCGCTTAAGGAATGTCCGAACCTGAAGACGAAGTTCATCTCAAAGATGCTTCATCAGTAATCATAAAGGGCAGGATTAGTCAGAAATGATCTCGGCGACGTCATTACAGGTACTTGATTCGATCTTCGAGGACGAAGATCTTTTTCAAGAGGGGGAGAGTGTGATACCCCGAAATTTTATTCATTTTATTTGTGCATGTATATTATTTGTTGTGTGTATAGTGTGTGTATTCAATTGTGCGTATTATAATTTCTATATTCCTTATGAACTCATGCATGTATATATATGATATATTTCGTGAGAATAGGCAATTAGCTAAATTGATGTGTATTGTGTATACTAAAATACTAGGCTTGTAATACTTAAGTAATACTATGCATGTTAATCTAATTACCGATGTGCATGTTATGTTTATCTATTTCATGCATAATGTATATATTATGTTGTAAATGCCTATATATTTATGCATAGGATAATTGAAGTATGTGCATGCAAGGATTTCTTTTGTTGTATAAATTATTCATAGATAACTTATTCCAACTGTATCTTAATAATATTATGCATGCATTATCTAAATCTTGAAGTGCATACCATCCTGCCTATTCCATGGAGGTTGTGTGTAAAATATACATATTATATGTATCTACCTTATACATATGATATCTATCTATTTAATCCTATGTACATCAATTCATCTATAGTATGTGAATAATACATAGATAATATTGTCCATGTAATAGATAATTTGCTATGGACCATGTAAGTATATGTATGCTATTTTCATACAAGTATAAACATACATAATTGTGCATGCATTATCTAGTTATCAATGTATGTAAATCTCATGCATATGGTGCGTGTTGTACACATAGTAAGAAATTATTATCATGCACTTTGTAAATAATCATGAGTTTATTTCTGAGCATGCAATATATATATATATATACGTGTGTGAATTATCTAATTATTGAGGTGCCTTTGTATTTAATTATTTTAATGCACGTAGTTAGTGTTATGGATGTGCGTATGTATACATACATGTGTTATCCTTGTTTAAATAATATTTATCTACTTTAAGCGTGTTAAATTTTTTAGGGTGTGTAAAGTACTTGGATGATAATATGCATACAATATTTAACTAATAATGGACACATTTTAATCATAGGTTCATGCGTAATGTATGTAATTATGCAATGTGTACGTATGTGTGCATATATGTATGTATTGATGCATATTGTTCTTAATTATGATTAGTGTAAGTTGTAATTAATTAAATATTACATAATGCAAGTATTTTATGTGGTAATGATATATGAAATTATTTTTGCATGTACTAAATTATTTTAGTGCATTTATGCATTAAATTCAAAGTTTATCGGTGTTTCGGCTGCCCGGACACTGCTGGCGGCCAGACCTGGACGCCAACCCACAGTGGGCGGCCAGACCTGGACGCCAACCCCCAGTGGGCGGCCAGATCTTGACGTCAACTACCAGGTTGACTACAACCGATGTTGACGTTAATATCCAGCTGCGTAACGGTTCCAGAATTGTTAATGTCCGTGTTTTGGCTAGTTTCAGATTAGGAAACCCTTCCTAAACCTTTGGTAACCTACCCTAATGCGTACCCCAACCCTTGAACCTATAAAATACCCACTCTTGGATGAGGAAAAGGCTTTCAACATTTGGTGAAACCCTAGCTCCGAGATGGTGAAAAGCTGATCTTTAGGAGGCCGGATCCATCAACTGGAGGTGTTCCCCGAGAGCTACTACATCTGGAGGGTAGTCCTATACATAGAGGAAGAGATCCAACTCCGAGGAGCCATCTACATCGACAGGAGAAGAAGATCTAAGGCGTTTCCGAGCACCTTTTTGACAGGGCCGAAAAGGGCTTCACCGACGATTCTGATCTTTGTAGATTTTTTTAAGAGGCAAGTAAACCTAGATCTTGATCCTATACATGTCCCCTAAGTCCTAGGTATTTTTACGGATTTTTCCTCGCGTCCTGGAACCCCGAATTCACCGTTGTATGAAAATTCGTATGTATGTGCTGCTGGGAGCAAGTAGAAGGCAACATAGGTTGCAGTCAAGTTCTTCAGAAGAAGTTGACGGCAACATCCCTTGACGTCTACTTCTTCAGGACCTGAAAGTGTTACTTTTGATCTTCTTTGCTGTTTAAATAATTTCTGGACATGGGTATACTCTGAAAATTTATGGTAATTGTATACTGTCAGTAAGTCATATCATGAGGTTGCCTAAATTTTCTATGAACCATGTTAATTATTAAAATTCAGTGACTGAGTAATGAGCATGATATGAACATGTTTAAATCTAGTATAAATGGATTTTGTGTGAATTAGTTTTCATAAATTTTCCATGACAGATTGAATGTTGGTATTAGGTTTCTGTTCTGTTAATGCCTAAACATATTGATGTCTCATGCTTAATGATATTTTCGATAAATATTTCTGAATTCTAGATTTAATTGTAGAAATTATGTTTACTGTCCGAAAAATCCAGAAAATTTCATATGTGACATACTTATTGATGATAACCTGTGATAAAATTTAGACCTCAATTGATGACAGTAATTATAATTTCTAGTTAAACCGTTGAATTTCATATATTAGATGTGTTGAACTTGATCTGGTATAATCCTGCAAATATACAGCATGTTAGGACTGTATTGTAAGATGTTTATTTCTGAAAATAGTAGTTTCATGATTAGGCTAATCAAGACATGTGCAATTGACAAATAAGATACTTTAAGTGATCAATTAATATATGTGAACAATGTAAATAAAGTGTAAAAATGTGAATGAGTGAATGTGTAATAATTGGGCCAAGGAATGACACTGCTACCCTAGAGGCTTCGAGAGCTCTACATAGAAAAGTCCCTATGGAAGGCTCTACATTGTAAAAGTTTGTCCTAAAGGCATTGGGAAAACCCGGAGGTGGACAAGTACCACTGGATAGGGTGGAGAGAGCTTCTCCCGGTCTGCGCAGTTACCAAGATTCACCACTTCATTGCCTAGGTGGTGGGTATGTGATATGAGTTTGTTATGATTATGTGTTATGAGATGTGATGAGTTATGAGTATGAGATATTGTTTGTGTCCTCTAAAGGTAGTTAGGACTATGTGTCATGGCATTTTAAGTAATTGGAATATGTATAAAGTGTAGAGTATATGCGAATGTGGCACATGATGAGTGCAAATGATATGATATGTGATAAATGAAACCAAAGAGTAAATGATGTGAAGAATATGTGAAAAGATATAAGAGACAGTTAATGTTATTGAGAGTGTGCTTGCATGTGAAAACCGATGTAGTAATGCATAATGTTCATGTTTTCATGCATTAATTACCTCATTTGCATATCATGCTTATCATCATGTCATGTAGCTTATTGTTCTTCATGTAATAGTGTATGTGAATAAACATGAGTAACCACGTCATTTATGCAACATGAAATAAACATGTAGAATTGTGAATTGGATAAGATAACATATGAACAAATGTAAATCCATGTAATTGAATGTAATTCATGTCAAAACAGCAAGTAAAGTGTAGTTATGAAGGTGATAAATGCTTGTAATATTAATTAGGTTCCATGCTAGATGTGATGTTTGCTTAGTACAAAGTTTCATGCTTTAGTGCTTATTGTTGCCAACCAATTTGACCATGTTCTAACTTCTCAATTTATGTTATAAAATATGAACCATGTGTATGAGATGTATGTACATTTAAAACAGCAAGCAAAATGTGAAATTAAATATGAAAAGTGCATGTGAAAAGTGAATAGTCATCATATAGTTTGTTCATTCCTTTATGTCTAATTCTATGTTCTAGTTGTAGAAATATGTCATGAAATGAATTAATGTGGAAATGAAGGAATCATGTTATGTGTTAAGTGTAGAGAATATGTACAAGTGTATAATAATAGTATCCATGATTTAGAAAACATATGAGAGAATGAAGCATGTCTAGGTGATTAAAAATGTGTTGATAGCTAAGAGTATGTTCTATTGTGTTTGGGAGTTTAAATGTAGTATGTATTCATGAGTGTTTAATAGCTAATGTGAATGTGATATGTTTAAGATTAAGTCTTTGCTTTACTTGCTGAGTCTTTGGACTCACCCTTGCTTCGGCGTACAGGTTGACAGGTATCCCGTGCTAGAGGGAGAGACGCTATCTTGGAGGAGAGGCTATTGAGGAGCAAGTAGTAGTTGTATTTTCCTTTCATAGTTGAATAAAAATGTTATTTGGACAATGTAGCTCTTTCATCATGTAATAATGTGGACATTGTCGTTCTATTTTTGCACTATATAGATTGTGGAATATGGGATGGTGATGAACTAAGTTAAATTGTTGTATTTATTCTGCTGAAATCAATTGCTATCTACGTACTTTTCAACCTATCGGCTAGTGTTGGGTTTTATCCCACTGTAATGACGCTCTTTATACCGACGGGGATTGGTATAATCGTACCGGTATGAGAGGGTGATTACATGAGGTTTTAAGGAACTCGTTTAGGGTCTAGGTTACCGTTGGGGCGGTTTCCTAACCAAGGTGACATTTCCGGAGGCGTTTTTCCGGATTGAAATCGCAACAGATATGGGAGGTAAACGTCAACATCATGCCCCCGCCAATTCTGAGTAGGTCCATCGATGTGGCCCGCTGATTTATGGTCAACGTCAATTGATGTTGACGCCAACTAGCCGCCAGAACAGAACTTAAAACTGCAGAAATTCTTGTACACCACACACATATATATATATAATATATACAATCTACAATGCACACATCAATAATACTTATTCACGCAATGTAAACAAGTAAGTACTATGCACAATAAAGTTTATACATCGATGGCATACATTTATACATACATAAAAATCACCCAAGATGAAAAATCAAGGGCCTTACACCCTCTCCCCCTTAAAGAAACTTCGTCCTCGAAGTTGGACTGACACTTCTCAAACAATTGAGGATATTTCTTCTTCATTGCATCCTCAAGCTCCCAAGTAGCCTCCTCTCGCGAGAAGTTACGCCATAAGACTTTCACCGACGCAATACTCTTGTTCCGAGATGCTGAACCTTCCGGTCAAGAATAGCCACTGGTTGCTCCACATAGGAAAGATCTGGCTGGATCTCCACTGGCTCGTGGCTAAGAACATGAGATGGTCTCTGACATATCTCTGAGCATAGATACGTGGAAAACGGGATGACACTAGCTAACGCTGGGGAAAGCTATCTCATACGCCATGTTTCCCAAACGTCTGAGAATCTCATACGGGCCAATGAATCTAGGACTTAACTTACCATGCCTGCCAAATCTAACTACACCACGAGTAGGCGAAATCTTTAAAAAAACATGCTCACCTACCTCAAACTCCAAATCCTTCCTCCTGTTGTCGGCATAACTCTTCTGCCTATCCTGTGCCGCAACAAGCCTCTTCCTAATCAACTGGACCTTATCCGAAGTCTCCTGAACTAACTCCGGACCGATCAACTGCCTATCGCCTGTCTCCTCCCAACATAAAGGAGATCTGTAAGGCCTACCATACAATGCCTCAAATGGAGCCATACCAATACTCGCATGAAAACTGTTGTTATATGCGAACTCCACAAGAGGTAAAGGGCGCTCCCAATCATCCTTCCAATCCAGAATACATGCCCTCAACATATCCTCGAGCGTCTGGATAGTCCTCTTGGACTGTCCATTTGTCTGGGGACGAAATGCCGAACTGAGCTTCAGCTCCGAACCTAACGCATCCTAAGACCCTTCCACAGCCTCGAAGTAAATCTCGGATCTCGATCCGAAATGATCGACTTCGGAACACCATGCAATCTAATAATACTACTAATATACAATCTAGCTAAACTCTCTACTGACTGCTTCTTCTTCATGGGCAAGAAATGCGCAGTCTTCGAGAATCTATCTACCACTACCCAAATCGAGTCATTACACCGTCTAGATCGAGCAAACCCGTAACAAAATCCATAGTGACAGCCTCCCACTTCCATACTGGGATCTCCATCTTCTGCATAGACCAGATGGTCGCTGCCGCTCGGCCTTCACTTGCTGGCAAACTAGACATCTAGACACATACTCCGCTACATCCTTCTTCATGCCAGACCACCAAAAAGATCTCTTTAAATCCTGGTACATCTTAGTGTTACCCGATGAATAGAGAATCTAGACCTATGAGCCTCCACTAAAACATGCTCACGGACATCCGCGATGTCTGGAACACAAACACGGTGATGGAATCTAATCACGCCATCCTCATCACGAGCAATGCCCGCCTTGCCCACTAACTCTTGAAGTCTAGGGTCTCTTTCTGTTGCTCGATCACCTCATCCAACACCGAAGACCTAATGGACAACTGAGCTACAAAAGCCTGGCACAATGATGGCTCTAACTCAGTCATCGCACACACTGCATCCTCCAACATCTTCCATCCTGCTGGAGAGATGACCTCTTCCTACTAAGGGCATCTGCTACAACATTCGCCTTTTCAGGATGATACTGGAGGTCGAAGTCATAGTCCTTTAGGAACTCAATCCATCTTCCCTACCTAAGGTTTAATTCCTTTTGGGAGAAAAGGTACTTTAGACTCTTGTGGTCAGTTAACACCTCAAATCTGACACCATAAAGATAGTGTCTCCAGATCTTCAGTGCATGAACCACTGCCGCAAGCTCAAGATCATGAGTCGGATAGTTTCGCTCATGCTCCTTCAATTGACGAGAAGCATATGCTACTACCCTTCCTTGCTGCACCAATACATAGCCAAGGCCAATCCGAGATGCATCTGTGTAGATAGCAAAACCCTCTACACCGCTCGGCAAAACTAACACAGGAGCCGATGTGAATTTAGTCTTCAATAATTGAAAACTACTCTCACACTCCTCAGACCTGCCAAACTTTACTCCTTTTCTGGTTAGCTGAGTCAATGGCGCTGCGATGGATGAAAATCCCTCAATGAATCGCCGATAATAACCCGCCAAACCAAGAAAACTCCGAATCTCCGAAGGAGTCTTGGGAATCTCCCAATCCATAACAGCCTGGACTTTCGCTGGATCCACTGCTACACCAGCACCAGAGATAACATGCCCAAGGAAATGAACCTCACCCAACCAAAAATCGCACTTGCTGAATTTTGCATAAAGCTTGTGCTCACGGAGAACCTCTAATACTACCCTCAAATGCTGACGATGTGTGGCCTCATCCGGAGAGTAGACCAACACGTCATCAATAAAAACTACGACGAAACTATCTAGGTATGGTCTAAATACCCTGTTCATAAGATCCATGAACGCTGCAGGGGCGTTGGTCAGACCAAAAGGAAGGACCAAAACTCATAATGTCCATAACGGGTTCTAAAAGCCGTCTTGGACACATCCTCACTCCTAATCCTCAACTGATGATAACCATACCACAAATCAATCTTAGAAAAGACTGATGCATCTTGCAGTTGGTCAAACAAATCATCAATCCGAGGTAAGGGATACCTGTTCTTCACCGTCACTTGGTTTAGCTTTCTATAATCAATGCATAACCTAAGTGATCCATCCTTCTTCTTCACGAATAAGACAGGTGTGCCCCAAGGGGAACGCTAGGGCGAATAAATCCTTTATCTAACAAATCCTGCAACTGCTTCCTTAGCTCAGCTAATTCTGCAGGTGCCATCCGATAAGGTGCCTTCGAGATAGGAGAGGTGCCTGAAGCAACTCTAGGGTGAACTCTATCTCTCTAGCCGGTGGCAAACCTGATAGGTCATCAGGAAAGACATCTGGAAACTCTCGCACTACATCTATCTCCGCAAGAGTAGGTGACTCCTCAGCCTTGGGTACTAATACCATGCTGGCAAGAAAAGCGTCACAACCCTTGTTCACCATTCTCATCGCCCTCATGACAGAGATGACAAACTTCCCTGCCAAGTTCCTTGGCAAAGGATGAGAAAATTCATCTTCACTAGGATTGCGGAAAACGATCTTCTTCCCACGACAATCTACTAACACATAGTGCTCCTCTAGCCAATCCAGACCAAGAATAGCATCGTAGTCCTTCATCTTTAGCAAGAAGAAACACCCTTCTAGGACTCTATCCTCGATGCACACCGGTAAAGACGGAATACACTTCCTAGTCGATACCGTACCTGCGGTGTGTGCACAGACAAAGGGACTTCTAACTCCTCAGACTCTATTCCTGACTCTAAGGTAACTGCCTAGCAAAACGCTCGGAAATGAACGAGTGGGTAGCACCCGTATCGGACAAAACCCGAGCCTGCACACCTATGAACAAAACTGTACCTTCGGTGACATGATCCGCCTACTCGGAATCCTCACGAGCTAACGCAAACACTCGAGCTGGGGCTCGAGGTCTCCCTAGTCGTCCTGTCACTGGCGCTGCTGCTGCTGCTGCTGGGGCTGGTGCCGCTCCACGCTGACCTCCCTGCTGCAGTCTGGGGCAATCCTTGATCCTATGTCGCTGCTCCGGCACTTCAAGCACTTCTCCGCCAACTTCCAACATTCCGTACCACCATGTGCCCTCCCGCAATGAGGACACTCCTTCTGGCCACTAGGGGAACGTTGAGAAGATACCTGACTGCTTCCCGATGCCACAGGACGTTACGATGACTGAAAAGCTGCCTTCTTCCTCTCCTGCCTCTGGAAAGGAGCTGCAGGCCTCTTCTCAGAAGCCTTCTTCTCCTCCAAGTACTGCTCCATCTCTCCCTCCTGCCGACACGCCGCGCTGAGCGCCTGCTCGAGGGTACGATGGTCGAAAGCCACCCAACCTCGTCCTCAGTGATGGTCTCAGACCCTCACGAACTTCTTCACCTTCCTGCGCTCCTCAGCTACAATATGAGGGGCATACTTCGATAGCTCGGAAACCTGGCCTCGTACTCCAGCACGGTCATGGAGCCCTGAGTCAAAGAGAGGAATTCCTGCTTCATCTTGTCCTAGATGTGCTCTGGAACAAACTTGGCTCGGAAAAGCCTCACGAACTCATCCCAACCAACCTCCACAGCACCATCCTCGAACCTAGTATGTAACAACGAGGACCACCACACGTCGGCTCGCTCCTGCCAAAACCACCCATAAGGACTAACCAACATAATCTATATTAAAGAAATAACCACCGATTAATTTACACATACCTGTAGCATATAGGTGGCTAAAGTGACCTTGTCATCCTCAGCGCACCTAATAGCCTGGAAGATCTTTTCGATCTCCCTCATCCAGCTCTCAGAAGTAACGGGTCGCTCTCCCCCTTAAAAGAGGGTGGCAACATCCTCTTGAACCGTTCCATGATGGAGGGTCCACCATGGTCCTGAGCCTGGGGAACTGGCACTTGAGCCTACCACAACAAACATCATAAGCAACACATATAGCATCAACATAATAAATAGATCATCAAGTAAAACAGACTACCCTGTCTATCATTCTAACCTGAGCCTGCTGAGCCTCCAGCTGAGCCTGGAGTGCAGCCTAGGTGTGGGCCTGCGTCTGCATGGCCTGCACTAAACCCTGTATGAACACTCCATAGTCTACTAGTGGCGGTGGGGAAGCACAAGACCCTAGGGTGCTGGGGCTGCTGCTCACCCTGATCCTCACGCCGAGACTCATCTCTCCTCTGCTCACCCTCACGAGCAGGACACCACGCCTACCACATGAAGCCATACCCTGCAAAACGATTTAATCACAAATTAAAACTAGACTATCTAATTTCTAACTATTTACTTATCTATGTGGACAATCTACACAGACTTAGCATACAATGAAGATGATGGTATGTGCATATTTATGTACAATTTCAGCCTGATGTCTCTGATACCAATCTCTGTAACGACCCTCCTTATACCGATACGATTATACCAACCCACATCGATATAATGAACGCCGCTATAGTGGGACATTTACCCAACAGTTATACGATAGGCTGAAATATACATAAATACATTCACATAACAGCGGAAAAGAAATAGCCAAATGTAACTTCTTATTCCATCATCCACATTCCATTCACAGTCCATATATAGAAGAAAAGAAATCTAAACTTTTCATAACTGAGAAATGAAATAAATACATTGTCCACAACTTTTCACTAAATAAGTACACAAATCCCAAAGGTAGAGCGAGTCTACTCTTATTACATACTTATGTAAAATAAAAGTACAACGCCAAGTTCAAAACAAGGTCTCTTACTCCCGCTCCGAGTCACTCCTAACGATCTCCTCGGAAGAAGTAGAAATCTCTGCACCTGTACGCCGAAGCAATAGTGAGTTCAAATGAACTCAACAAGTAACACCAAACACACTAAACTTACATGCATCACATAACTTTCACATTTTCATACTACACAATAACATATAAACATGGATTTAACATTAATTCAGTAAAATCCTAAACATAATTTCTACACATGTTACACATGGAAATGGTCTTATACAAAATTTTCAATAACTTAAAGCCTATCATATGCTTTCTACACTCTTTTCATATATTAAACTAAGCTCATTTAACTACATTCACACACACTTATAAGCTAAACATTAGTCATTTTATACATGGAATTTGTACACATAAATAAGAGACAATTCTAGCATGGATTCTATAATCATTTTCACATGGATAACACATTTATACTCATGAAGGTTTGCTGTTTTGCTATGTACATATTATAATCATTTAAGAAGTTATCAATTTACATGTTGTCACAAGAATTCATATTAACACATGATCACTTACACAATTTCACAATTTACACATTCACTTTCACTTAAACACAAGTTCACATTTATTAAATGCCGTGACACATAGCCCAAACCACCTTGTGAAGGACACACACTAATCACATCACATATCTATCACCTAGGCATTTCAGTGATAAATCTTAGTTACTGCGCAAACCGGGAGAAGCACTCTCCACCCTAACCAGCAATACTTGTTCGCCTCCAGGATTTTATCCCAATGCCCGTGGGACATCACACACTATGAACCTTCCCATGGGACTTTACCACAGTACAGTTCCACATCCCTCTAAGGTAGTAGTGTCACCCATTGGCACATTTACACATTTTTCTTAATTTCCAACACACACTTAAGGCACAGTTTTTTTAACACATCCATTTCATGCTCACACATTTACACGTTTCAGTATTACCTAGCATGGTACTACTGTTCTCATATTAAACTGATTCGAAACAAATCTAATCATGCTGAAATGATTAGATTTCATTAACAACCTCATTAACATGTATTAATTGATCATGCTCACCTAAAACCAACATATTAGTTACTGTCATCATTTCTGTACAAAAATTTAACCACTAATTTCTTGCAGGTTACCCATCATGCATACTAAATTTCACAATTTTCTGAATTACCCACAATTTATGAAAATTCCAACAGTGGAATCACATAAGACTAAATAACCAAACTAACATGATTTTTCATTGTTCGGATTCACAATTCATTATATACATGTATACTGACAGTACAATCATGTGCCAAATTCTAGAGATTTAACAGTTTCCATGTCATTTAATAGAATTTCTTCACTAATTAAGCATGCTCACTATTTTTTCAGTTCAGAAAATCAAAAATTTACACAGTTATTAGAAAATTCTCAAATTTTAATAGCATGAACTGAAACCCATAAACATTTCACAGAATTTTGATGACACTTGGATTCCACACATATTACACAAGCGAATTTTACAAGATTAAAACCTGTTTAACATGCATTTTAGAAATTTCAGATAAATAGGGTATTCCACAGAAATTCAAAAATTTGCACACATGATCCAATAATAGTATTTTATAGCATATCACTTTTACATTATATCCTCATACGCAGAAATCCGAAAAATAGGTCATATAGGTCAGACATGCACACTGTTGCAGTCTGGCGAACTTGACGGCATGAATGTGGCCGTCTATCAGGTTAACGGCAACAAAGGTCGCCGCCAACTCAAGATCTTAACGGCAAGGATCCCGCCGTTAAGTTCCTATCTGTGCAAAACACAGACTGAACGTAAATCTTGGTGAAATTGGGGTTCCAGGACATGAATAAATTCCAGAAAAATACCTAGGACCTACTAGACGTATGTAAGAGTGATGTGAAAGGGTTACTTGCCTCTTGGAAAATCCACAAGCAACGATTATGCCGAGAAGCCCTCCTCGGCCTGAGCCAAAGAGTCCTCAAAACTCCCTCGATCCGAGTTCTATATTGATCTCCTCTGCACACCATGTGGGGAAGCCGTTCCCGGATGTTCAAAGCTTTCTCCAATCATTGTAGAATGTCACATGAAGCCTCAATCGCCGGATCAAGGAGTTCCAAAGTCAGGGTTCGCACATAAAATGCTAGGGTTTTTGACAAAGAGTTAAAAGGACCTAACTGAGCCCTAATTCGCCTCTTTTATAGGGTTGAGGTTTTTAGGAACGCGTTTAGGGTCTAGGTTACCGTTGGGGGATGGTTTCCTAAACCAAGGGTGACATTTCCAGAGGCGTTTCCGGATCTGAAATCGCAATAGATCTGGGAGGTAAACGTCAACATCAATAGCCGCCAATTCTGAGTAGGCGTCCATCGATGTGGCCGCTGATTTATGGTCATCGTCAATTGATGTTGACCCAACTAGCCGCCAAAACAGAACTTAAAACTGCAGAAATTCTATGTACACACACACACACACACATATATATATATATATACAATCTACAATGCACACATCAAAATAATACTTATTCACACAATTAAACAAGTAAGTACTATGCACAATAAAGTTTATACATCGATGGCATACATTTATACATACATAAGAAATCACCAAAAGATGAAAAATCAAGGGCCTTACAAATCCCATGTCTATGAAAACTAGCAACTGCAGACTGCCACCATCTTAGGCACTCCCAGCTTGGAGGGGAGTTAGAAGAGAAGATCTAACAAGAATAGCAGAGTCTGAGTATATCAACGAAATATGAAAGCCAAATTCTACAGCCAGCTTGAGACCATCATTAAGAGCTCTAACCTCTGCCTGGAGACTATTACCGAAACTATAATGAAAAGCGAATGCCAGAAGGATATCACCTTTAGAGTTTCTAATACAACCACCACCACCACTAATGACGGAATTTCCTTTGGATGCACCATCCACATTGAGGCAAAGCCCAGTAATAGGAGGGATCCAACGAACTAGCTTAAGTCTAGAGTTGCTAACAGTGGGATTGTAACCAAACGAAAGAATAGCGGTGTGCTGATTTACAGAAGGAGGGGTTTTAAAAATGGGCTGATGGATAGCATGAGAAATCTGAGCTTTGATATTCTCAATGGTGATACTGCTAGATCTGAAAGTCTGATCATAGCGTCTCTTGCACCTCTCCTTCCAGATTTCCCAGGTGATAAGAATCATGCCATATAAAGAAGTAAAACCAAAGGGTGACAAAAGATTAAAGTTCTGAAAAGTTCTCCAACACTAGGAAGTGAAATGGTCACTTCTAGAGTTAGGAGGGGATAGAAAAGGCATGAACCAACTCCATAGCTAACAACAATATCACTTCTATAAACAGGTGATCAATATCTTCAAGCTGGGGACTAATACAACATGAGCATTTAGAGGCAGACAAATACCTTGATCTGAAATTCTGGAATCAACAGGGACCGCCCTGTTGATCACTTTCCAGCAGAAAGTGAAGCTTTCCTAAGGAATAGGTGATGCCAAATTTTAGCCAGAGTAGGTCGATGTATACCACGAGGTCTCAAAAGATTATAAGCTGATTTGGAAGTGAAGGAGCCATCATTTTAGAGGAGACCAGATACACATATCCTCCTCATCAGAAAGATGAACATTACCTAAGATCTGAACACCTAGCACCAGCTTCCAAAGTGATGGAGGGGATCCCGCAGAACCTCACTAACCATGGCGTGAGGAGCATTGGATGGGTCATGTAAAAAAACCACAGGGGTGTTTTGCCCACCCCAATAGTCATAAAAGATCCACATTCTTACCATTTTCCAATGTCCTCTAGTATTATCGCTAAGCACAAAATTAGCAGTGGAAATATATTCTTTAAGACCCTGCATTGGTTGAGAGTATAGTCTAGCATAATGTGCCCAAAGAGAGGTACCATGATAAATATTCTAGAGATATTTAGTAGCCATAGTCAGCTGAACATGCCATAAGCTACAAACCCCAAGACCACCTTCAGCAGTGGGATGTTGAATAACGAACCATGGTATCCAATGTCATTTGTGAACTCCATCAAGACCACTCTAGAAAAAGGATGCATGGGCTCTCTCAAGCAAACGGATAACACCTTTAGGGAGGATCGAGGCCGAGGCAGTGTAGATTGGAATGAAGGAAAGCACAGAATTAATAAGAGTGATCCTACCAGCCTGAGATAGAAACTTTGATTTCCAATTGGAGAGCTTCCTGTTGATTTTGTCAAATAAATATTTGAAGTCTGAAATCTTGACCCTACCTTCTTTTAGATGAACCCCTAAATAATTAATGGAACCCTTTTGAGGTTTGAAACCCATAAGAGCCTTTATGCTGGTAGTGATACCAGGAGGTGCTGTCCCCTTGAAAGGATAAAGTGGCTTTTGCTATTGTTGGTAAGTTGCCCCGAAGACAGTTCATAAGCTTGCAGGAACTGAAGCAGATCGGAAATGTTCTTAGCATGGCCGTTGGTGAAGATAAGTGTGTCGTTAGTGTACAGTAAATGAGAGACTAGGGGACAAGCTCTAGACCAGCATAGGTTTAAGAGAACCATAGAAAGTTGGTTGCGAAGACCTCTACTAAGACCCTCCTCCATAATAATAAATAAGGTGGGTGCAATGGGATAACCTTGTCTGAGCCCTCTGGAAGACTTGAAGTAACCAGCTTGATGGCCATTGACAAGCACCGAAAACCGCATTTAGAAATCAACATGCCAACATAAGATATGAATTTATGACAAAAACCAAAATGGCGAAGAACACAAACAGAACTCCCTTCAGCACGATCATAAGCCTTCATCATATCATCTTAAGAATGACATTATGGCCCCTTATCTTGCGACCCAGATTCCTGATTAGACTTCTGAAAGAGAGATGTTGTCAATGATAGGGCGGCCCTTAACGAAGGCACCTTGTTCCTCAGAAATGATATCAGGTAGAATCTCCGTTAGGCGACCACACAGAATTTTAGAGATAATTTTGTGGCAGAAGTTGAACAAGATAATAGGCCAAAAATAAGCAAAAGAGCAAGGATTATTCACTTTGGGAATAGGGCGATGACAGTAAAGTGATTCCACGAGGAAGTGGAAGCCACTAAAAAAACCCACTTCACGCCTCGAAAATATCAGGGCCAATAATATCCCAGCAAGAAGTGTAGAAGCTACCTGAGTAACCATCAGGACCTGGGGCAACATTGCCATTCATGGACCAAACTGCATCCTTGACCTCATCCAAAGTAGGAATGTCACAAAGCTGAGCGTTCTGAGAGGCAGAAATCATACTAGGAATCACCTCCAAAATATTGTTATCAATCACATAGTTGCCAGAAGATAGTAGCTTGTTTTAGTACCGCACTGCAGCGTCCCTGAGAGCTTCCTAGTCATCACACCAATTGTTACTATCATCGATTTTAAGTCTTGAAATGTAGCTTCTGCGCCTGTTTCCTTGGACCACAACATGATAAAAGGCAGTATTTTTGTCCCCATTGTCCAACCACTGAAGTCTGGCCTTTTGACACTAGAAAATTTCCTCACAGCGCTGGGCTTTCTTGAGGTGGGCCTGAGCAAGGTTAAGAAGAATCCTATTATCCTACGTGGGAGAAGAGTCAAAAGTAGTCTTAGCAACCACCACCTCCTCTTCAGCAGCTTTAGTATTACTATGAATATTACCAAAAGTACCGAAGTTCCAAGACTTAAGTACAGCCTTCAGGTTCTTCAACTTGACTTGCAATTTAACCAGAGGGTTAGGGTGCCAGCAAGTAGAGTCATTCCATGTTTTTCCAACAATATCTAGGAAATTATCGTGTGTAGCCCACATAGACTGGTAGACAAATCTCACAGGGGGCTTAGAGATGATCTTCATAGAAATAAGAAAGAAGCATGATCAGACCGACCCCTAGAAAGGTTCAACACACAAATTCAGGAAAGGAGTTAGTCCAGTCAGTAGAGAACAACACACGGTCCAGTCTGCCTTAATAGTACCGGGCCCACTCTATTATTAGACCAGGTGAAAAGAGAACCAGAAAACCCAACATCGACCAAAGAAGAAGCAGAATAAAAGCATTAAGATCTATTATGGAGGAACCATTAGAGAAAGCTCCACCACTTTTCTCCGAAGGCTGGGATATACAATTAAAATCACCACCCACAAGCCAAGGTGTTGAGATATGAGAAGCAAAGTTCAGAAGATCATCAAACAGAATTCTGCGCACCCTGTAATTGCAAGATGCGTAGACAAAAGTGATGTAGCAAAGGATTTCATCACCACTCTTACTAGACAAAGTGATATGTTGTTTGGAACAATGAGCAACCTGTAGGTTTGCCTCCTCCTGCCACAGAATCCAAATCTTAGAATTTTCACCATCGTTCCCAACAACCTCATGCATCTTGAGAGATTTGCAAAGAGCATCAGCACGACTAAAAAGAATCATGGGTTCAGAGATAGCTATAATCATAGGATGATATCTCCGATAAAGCTGACGAAGGTGCCGCCTAGAGGAAGGATTAGCAATACCTCTAACACTCCAGAAAAATAGTAGAGCAATTCATGAGGAACAATAATCAGATGTGGAACCAACGGCCTTAGCCTTAGATCTAGTATGAACACCCCGTCGGGAAGTTCAAGTCTACCATCCTTGGATATAGAAACCGCAGGCATAAGAAAATTTTCAATGCTGGCCTGCTCTGCAGCAGTACCCTTAGTGTGCACCCTATAGTTGTTGATATTTTTTTTACTAGACAAAGAAGTTCCCATAGTATTCTGGCTTTTATTAAGGAGCACATGTTCCTTGTCTTTCGAAACAGTCTCCAAGTTGTAATTGATAGCCGAAATTTTCAGAGTCAGCGTATCCCTAGGATGGTTTAACTGCTCAGACAAAGGCGGAATTAAATGCTCAGAGTTCGGAATACGTGATATGTCATGCAGAACACCTCCGTTACAGTCAGTACCGTGCACTTGAGAAACAATAGCATGTACGTCGGGTACGACGACGTGACAACGGTCACAGCCGCCGTCGCTACACGGAGGGGCCAAAACTGGGGCAGGCATTTGAGGCACATCTTTCTGGATGGGATGTTGGATATTCTCCTCCTCAGTGGCCAGGGCATCAAATCTGTTTGACGTGGGCATGAGAACCAGAGGAGGAACATGAGATTTCTTACGCCAGAGTTGTTTGGTAGGCAGTGCTTCACCAGTTTTGGAGGAATCCTTATTAGGGGCTTCAGAGGTAGGTTTTGTGATAATTTTCTTCTACTTCTTGTTGCAATCGTCTTCAGTGTACCCTAACTTGTGGCAAAAGGAACAGAAGGAAGGGATACAATGATAGTTTACCGGCTGCTAAAACCCTTCTTTGTCGCAGCCAATCCAAATCCTATCAGGTCTAGGATTTTTAATGTCCATCTCCACACAAACAAGCGCTTCTTGCGTCTGGGTTAAGGCACTTTTAGAATCATGAATATGCAGAACTTGCCCTTGATACAAATAAAAAAAATATTTTTATAGATATTTTGACCAATGATGAATCACTTGATAAGCACCATCCTGTGGTCTTCACCGAAGATAAGTCACTCCACAACATTATCTTATGGTACTGAATGAGTCATTTTACAACACATTCACATCGGGAGGAGTGTCACTTTAAGTATCACCCACGATTAGCTAATGGTCGGTTTGGCAGTTGTGAGGTCACTTCGGCACTCGGCCTGCCACCGATAGCTAATGATCGGTATGGGCAGCCGCGAGACTGCTTCAGCACTCGGCCTGACCCAATTATCTAACGAGTACGATAGTTGGCATGGTCATTCTTGAGGTCTCTTTGGCATTTAGATAGATGCCAACAATCTAGAGTTGTGTTTGATTTATCTATGGTTAGGTGTCAAAATGGATTGTTACGACGTGATTCATGACTGCATTCTTTGAAACAAACACATGGTTACATTTGAAAAAAAGCTGAGAAGATTTTAACACTCAAAATTTTTTTTCATAGATGTGCGGATTTGTGGCTGAGGCATTTACAATATTTACTAGCCTAAGATAGAGGGATGTCGGAGCTCGATGGCTCGGCAGTCACCACTCTAGACTCGATTGACACTGTGTCGGCGACGAGCCCTTCCTTGGCTATCGTAGGCACAGGGTCGATGTTTTCCTCTTCGAGAGGTTCTAGATCAGACAAGTCATGATCTGGAAATGCCTCCCAAATTTGTGAGAGACAATGACTTTACCCCTCTAGGAAGAGACATTCGATTTGCCTCTTTAGTTCCTTGGATTCGCGGTACTCAGCTACCACCTTCTCGTACCTCTCGGCCACTATCTTTTCGAACTGAGACTTGGTCTCCTCATGAGCTTTCTTCTAGGCGTTCAGGGCCTCCTCAATAGCTTGGAGATCGGTGCAGGCTTTGGCCATCCCACGAGCAAGGTTGGCGGCCCTCTCGACAGCCTGGAGGCTTCGTCAGATTCTACTAGCCTCCACTTCTCGGCCTCCTCAGCCTTCTTCTCCACAGCCTCTACCTTCTACTGAGCCTTGGCGATTTGGACCTTTCATGGCTGGCGTCGGTGCGCTGCAGCAGAAGGTTTAATAGTGATAACTATTCTTGAAGGCCCTGATAGAGGCCCTTGATGATCTCCATGGACTTGAGGACGACGTGTCGGGTCCTAGTGGGGGATGGAACTGATCTTTGTCCCCATAGGGATGTCGTCAGGGCCTCAGACTGACCTTGTCACTAGGACGGTGGAAGCTACTTCTCGGCAGGCCCTGTTGACATTTGGTGCTTGAAGGTCTCAAGATCGCTGTCACGAGAACGCGACCCGACAGCTGGGTCAGATTGACTCTCAGGTGCCCTTTTGGCAGTCTTCGTTGTGGGATGGGGCACGCTGGCAACAACTTTTTCTTCCAGGAAGGATGGTTGGAAGTGATCTCTGTTGTAGCAACCCGGAAATTTAATACTTAAATTTGAAATAATATTTCTTTAAATCGAAATAATAAAAACATACGTACCATTATCGTATGTGCAAAACACATCTAAAAATTCATAAATTATAAATCAACCCATACATTATCCTAAGTGTTCCACGAAGAAATTCGTGCAACGAAAAATCTGATTGGCCAAGCATACGTCACAACATGACTAATTATCTAAATTAGGAAATAAGTTGGGAAACTATTAACCAGAAATAACGGGCTCATAATTAAATGAACATGTCAGAGAGACCTCCAACATCGGGTATTGATGACCCATTATCAAAATTGGACCAATAGACCCTCATAGTCCTGAATAAAATCAAGTAAGAAAATATAATAAAAATCCGTAACTCTATTATTCCCTAATTAAAAGGGAAATCCCAAAAGATAAAATCCATAATAACGGGCTTTGTTAAATAGACCATATAAATTTATTGAGCCAATAGGGATTTTTAAAAGAAGAATAATAGGAAAAATCCTAAATTCATAACTAAACTATTACTTAAATAGAAAAGGGGTATTTAATACATTAAATAGAAAGTTTGAGTTAGAATTGAATTCCTAACCTACCCTAATAGGTGACCACGAATTTAACTCCCATCCTAACCCAAATAGGAAGTGGAAAGCTTGGAAGGAGGTTAAGAAATAAGAAATTCAGAATTTAATAGGAGTTAGAGTACTATTAGGAAATAGAAACATGGGAAGCATAAATACTCTCCAATATTTCCATGGCCGGCCCTAACACGTTGCTGGGGCTTGTTGGACCTGGAGGAGAGGCCAAGGAGGAGGAGAATTCGTGGGGAGAAGGCTTCATGAAGCTTCATCCCGAGTTCTTCAAGTTCTAGCCCTAGAAGAGGAAATCGAGTCAAGGTAGTCATTCTCACAAGCTAAAATCCTAATATTTCGTCTGTAGATTGTTCCATGCAACAGGAACAAAACTCTCAAGTTTCATAATTTTCCATCGAGCCAATATTTTCTTATTGAATTTTGAAGTCCTGCAACTCTCTTGACCCCGAACCTTCATGTTTAATTCATATCTTCTTGAATACTCTATCTCATGCCTCAAAATTTTTATTGAAGATACTGATGCTTGATAGACATCTTTTGCCCCTAAAATCCCTAATTTTTATCCACTCTACTTCGTGAATTAATTCTCTCATCTCAATTGCTCAATGTGTCATGTACTCCATGTTTGACTTGAATAAAGCATGTCGAAACTCTATCTATTTTCAAATTCCTATTTACTGTAAGTGCCCATGTATGTCTTGATCAATTTACAACTTGTTTCATGATTTTTCATTGACTATACAATTAGTTATGAATTTTTGAAGCAACCAGTGTTAAAACATGTTACGTTGGCCCGCAACCTGAGGCTCTGTCCTTTTCCTGCTCGAACTCAGGTTCAGAACCTGAGAATGCGACGGTCTGATAGGTCGCGTTCTTAGGGCCGTCACGACACGCCCATCTGTCGTGGTCTGATCGCGACAGGGAACCCTGTCATGTTCTGGCTGCCTGACCGAACGACCTGTCGCGATATTCATAAAACACTGTCGCGATCTGCTTGCTAGTTCTGTCATGCTCGTCGCGATCCTTACAAGCCCCAGTCGCGTTCACACCTGATCCTATCGCGACCCTTACAAGGGTGCATCGCGATCTCAACTTTTTGCATAAAAACCCACCTTTTTGCAAGATCTATTACTATACAGTCACCCCCATGTCTTATTAACTATCATGTACCCAGAAAAATGAAGTTGTAATTATTGAATATATTTTAATTAATTACGTTAATCACATGATCTATCTTGTCCATGATTTTCTATTACACTTGCACCCACTTTGAACCATCCAATATGGCTTAACTTCGCATAAAAATTGTCACGTGTACATCTAGCAATTTATTTCAATTATATATATTAATTGCCCAATTTTAAATTGACTTGTCTACATTTTCTCGTGATATTTTGGGAATACCATTACCGATGCTCCACTGTTCTAGAATTCCTCTGGAACGTCGGGCACTTGTTTCTATATACACACTCTCTCTTGACTTGGACGAACTCTCCGTCGGATACTCCTTCTGCCGGACTAGTGAGTCTTTGTTGAAGGCCTCCGTATGTCTCCTCTGTCCATGGATTCCCACATGGTCGACGAGCTGGTTGTACCCTAATACCTATGATACACTCTAGGGATCAGTAAGATCCATACGGCCTTAGTTTGTTTCTCTCTTATCTTGAATCACACGCCGGACCTCTAGACCTGTGCGTAACATTGCCAGCAGAAAGGTAGTGAGTTCCACCTGACTGCCAACACCATACGTGCGTGTTGAGCAACTGTTACTATCGCCCTTTACTCAACGTCTCTGGGCAATGACCATAAGATCTCATCTACTGTCTCTATACTATCGTTCACTCTACTATCTCGTCTATCTCGTACTCTCTTGGTACCCTTGAGCTGTTGTGGCTTCTACTATTTGTACTTTTTTGAGTCTAGCGCTAAAAAGGGTCTTGTGACTCTACTGACTTGAATGCATACTGTTCAGGGCACAGAGAGTGTCCGAGAGGCTCCAATTCAGTCCTGGGGGCAGATAGCCACCCGAAAATACCTACAGGGGCTAAAGACGGTGTTCTGCATTACACCGGTTCTGACTGACTGTTCTGAATTAGCTAGACATCTAACTGTTACACTGTTACTGTTAGTCTGTTAAATCAGACGTACTGCACTGTTACTGTACTACCACTGACTGTTACTGAACTGCTACTGTCCTGTTATTGAGTGACTAATGTTGTACTCTCCCTTGCTCTACTTGATACTTGCTATCTTGAGTTGTTGCGTTCTAACGTGACATAATCGTGTTCAAACTGCTATACTCTCTTGTTGTCTATTGACGACAAAAGTGCTATATTCTCTCTCGGCTATCTACGGATACCCCAAGTACCATTACTATTTCGATTGACGAAAGTTATCAAAAGTGCAATACTATTTCGATTGATGAAAATCAATCAAAGTGCAATTTACTCTTCACATGACCAACTACTATCTCTCTTACTGCTATACATGTCACTGATATTTTTTTGACAATGATGTTACTTGCTATTGCGTGACTTGATGTAACACCCCGAAAATTTGATGATTTTAAAATTTTGGAATATAAAGGGGGATAAATTACATAAACATATTGGAGAGACTTCCAATACCATGTATTAATGACCATTAACAAGATTGGGCCAATGGAGCACATTTGGCCCAAGGATATAAATGAACTAGGACAGGAATTTTCCAGAAATTCGTGTATGTAATTATGCCATAATTGGAGAGGGCAAGTTAGGGTTAAAATTAAGGTATTAGTATGTAAGGTAAGCCAAAACCGAACCCAACTCTAAGAGTGGTTTCTTAAACCTTTGCTACCTCTTTTGGGTGAGAGAATCCCAGATTTTGTGGAAAGTGGGAAACAGAACTCGCAGCCCCTTTCCTAGTCTCGTTAGGACTCTTAACTACACCCTAAAACTATAAGAACTCATCCCTAAACTCTTGGGGAAGGTTAGAACAAGTTGGGGTCGAGAGTGGCAAGTTTGGAGCGCTGGGGAAGTGGAGAACGGCTGGGGAAAATTGTGGTCTTCCTCAACCTCGCTCTGCAGCAACCCAGAAATCTGCAGAGAGTTCTTAGCGTTCAAAGGTAGGTGTTCTCAGGCCAAGATTAAAGAAATCAACACCATCATGTTGATCTTTGAGTCTAGGTTCATTTGCACTTGGTTTGACTAGTTTTCAGAGAGTATACGTTGTGTATTCGTAGTTTTCCCGAAGTCTCACACAGTTAGGGCTTTTCCCGTTCTTCGTATTCTGCACGTGATTTGAGACCGAAATTGACTAAATGTCCTTTATGAAAGTTTCTTCTACTTGTAGTCACGATCATCTTTTATGTTGGACTTTTATCCAAAAGTCCTTCGTTCAAGAGTTATGAGAATGGTAAGAGAGTCTCTGCATGATACTGCGATTTCGGCTACAATTGACTTTTTCTTCTTCATATGTTTTATCGGGATTCGAGACTGAATGGATCAAACCCAACATCAAAGTTCATCTAATAGTTGACCTCGTCATCTTTCGTGTTAAACGTTTTGTGTAAATGTCATTTTTTAAGAGTTATAAGCAGGGTAAGTAAACCACTGCATGAGAGTGTTTTCGGGTTCCACATGACCTATAAGTTTTGTTCTGGAAGGGCACTAGTGTCGACACTACTGGGCTAGTGTCGACACACTGTCCCAAACAGCCCAGAAGGTGTTCTGGGAAGGCCTCTAGTGTCGACACTACTTGAGCTAGTGTCGACACACTGTCCCAGATTGGCCAGAAGTTGTTCTGGGAGCTGTCTCTAGTGTCGACACTACTGACCTTTTGCCTTGCTTTGAAGCACTGTGTCGACACTACCTGAACTAGTGTCGACACTACTTGACTAGTTTTACATTATTTTGTCTTGTTTTGAAGCATTGTGTCGACACAGTAAAGGTTTGTGTCGACACTACCCTTACAAAAAAATTACATAATTTGGGTCTGATCATTCATGATGTCTACCAGCATGTGCATGATGTTATATGGTATGCATGGACGTAAAATAAATCACCCATTGAAAATAGTAATGATATGAAATATGATTCTAATGTGTAATTGTGATTGATCTTATGTCCATTGGATTATCTTGTGATCTTGCTTATTGTCAATTGATAAGATAAGAAATGATATGAATGTGGGATGAATACATGTTGGTATAAACTTGCTAGTGGAGTTAATGTCATAAAATGCATGTGAGTTTCAATAATTTATGTTTTCTGGTGTTCAAATAATAATTTGTCATTGCATACATGATAGGAAAGATCTGTAATTCGTCACTTACATATTGCATGAATAGGCACACCATTCTTGGGAAATTGAGAGCACATGTTCTGCATATGATCTGTCTTTTGAAACATCCCATGTCAAGACATTAATGAATTATGTAACATAAGATACGTTGTTATCTTGCCTTGTTCTCTTGAGCTATTTGTCATACCTTGACTCTATGAATGACCATGTTTCTTTTACTACGAGCTTGTTATTGAAACTCTGTGGCCATAATATGAATCTGTTTGTGCGGCACAACGTGGGACTCCCGTCCAAATTGAACCAATGCCTGTGCAATAGGGGCCCTGTCTGGTCCTGGGGAGGAGCACCCCAACGTACTTTTTAACCGCGGGAGTATGGACTTGTGTGCGTGGCATGGCACTGATACGATATGCAAGATTTGTGTGAAGTGCCTTTGTTTGATATGATAAGTCTGATGTGATCTGATATGATATGATTTGATATGATACGTCTGATCATGTGAACGCAGATATCTGTCTGAATATGGCCAATCTCTTTTGATACGATTCTATTCTTGAAATATCTGTCCACTGTATATATGCATCTCGACTTTTGATCTGAAATGATATCCGTTCTACTTTGCTATTCGATCTGTTAGTATTGCATGCATTGTCATCATGTCATATCTTGCCTTTTAATATGTTAATCATGTATACTAGTGCCCACACCATATTGAGATGTAAATCCTACTGAGCTAGTTCGCTCACCCTATCATCCTACCCTTTTTGAGGAAGTGATGAAGAACTAGTGGAGTCCGATGGGGCAGGGTAAGAGTGATGAGCACCCTCCATATGAGTCGATGATAGTTTAGAAATAGACAATTGAGTAGTCTATGTAATAGTTAACTTTTCTGGAAGTTTTATTTGAATATGGATCCTTTAGTTGTTCTTTTTTATGTAAGGTTGTATCTAGTTGAATGAAATGAAATAAAGAGTACATTTTGATGATGTATTATGATCTGAAAAGTGTTATTATATTCAATTGTGACTCTGTGCTATTCAACTGTGTATGTCTGTCTGTTGTATCGTTCACGTCCCCCGGTGTTTATTCTGCTGCTAAATATCGGGGCGTGACAGTTGGTATCAGAGCCTTAAACTTTAAGGTCCAAGGGAATAAGAACATAGAATGAAACTAGATTACACGAGTCAAAAATCTGTCGTACCTGATGTGAGCGTGGGTAGAGCCATGGGAATAGAAGTTACATGTGATATGTTTAGATGACTGACTCATATTATTATCTTGACGGTACTTATTACCTTAATGGCCGCTGAACGTGCCCAGGCTAGGGACATGCAACGAACAATACATAACTTGACTCAGGCTATCCTACAAGCCACCCAGGGTGGAGGTAACCGCGGAGCCGTTGATCTCCATCGGAATTTTTCGGATATGGATCCGCCGAGGTTTGAAGGGAGTACTGACCCAGATGTTGCTGAACACTGGGTTAAGGAAATGAAAGGATATTCAGGGTCATGCAATGCACAGACCAGAACAAAGTACTACTGGCGACTTTCCAATTGGAAAAGGATGCCAGGGCATGGTGGGAGTCAGTAGAAGCAACATTGAATGGCCAGCAACTAACATGGGCTCAGTTCATTGAGCAATTCAACACCAAGTACTTTTCTGAGAGGGTCCAGGAACGGAAAGCAGCCGAATTTGCGGCTTTGAAGCAGAGAGGACTCAATGTGGCTGAGTATGAGGCCCATTCTCTCGTTTGTCCGATATGCTGTTCACTTAATTGAGACAGAAAGGATGAAGGTGAAACGCTTTCTGAATGGCTTGAGGCCCCAGTTCATCACGCACTGGCGCCAATGGACATTCAAACTTATGCTGACATGGTAAAGATGGCTCAGTTACTGGAAGATGTCATGGAGACTGCTGAAAGAATTATGGGAAGACCCACGAAAAGGAACAAGTGTCTTCTACAGGAGGTACTAGCCGACCATTGGGAAGAAAAGGCCCAGTGGCGGAGTAAATGAACAGCTGAAAAAAGCCAAAGGAGTTAGGTAAGCAGTAGTGGTGGCAACGGAAGAAAGGTACAAAACTGTGACAAAGCTAGTCACCGGTCTGAACAATGTGGAGAGCGCAAGTTAGATGCCTGCGCTGTGGTAGTCGTGACCATAGGATCTCGACTGCCCAATACTGAAAAGAACAAGCCCTCAGGACAAAGCGTCTGATGAACAGAAGAGGCAAGGCCGATTGCAAGCTATCAGGAACTGGAAGCTACTGAAGAAGGAGGTATCGTGGAAGGTACACTACTATTCTTTCCCGACACGCATATGTTTCTTTGATACGGGAGCTCGAATTCCTTTATATCTCAAACATTTGTTGATACCCTACCTGTGAAACCCGTCCCAATGAAATCCGGAATAGTTGTGTCAACCCCGATTGGTCCTGGCACTAATCTTACAAACCATATACCCTCTAGTGAAGTGTTGATTGAAACTCAAAACCTACTAGCAAATTTAATATGTATGGACATGGAGGGGTATGATGTGATACTGGGAACAGACTGGTTGTCTGAACATGGGGTAGTATCAATTGCAGGAGAAGTCGGGTAACCTTTAGCCATTACCCAAAAACTAGTGTTCAAGGGGATAGAAACCGCAGGAGATTGTCACTTATCTTGCACTACAAGCCAAAAGGATGATGAGGAAAGGTTGTATGGCTTTCTTGCTGCTGTGTCATCAAAGAAGGAGTCAAAGTAGAGGACATCCATGTTGTCAGCGAAACGCTGATGTCTTTCCCGAAGACTTGCCAAGAATTCCTCCTGAGGAGAGGTCGATTTTACCATTGAATTGGTCCCTGGAGCAGCACCAGTATCTAGGGCACCATATAGAATGTCCCACACAGAATTGAAGGAATTAAAAGAGCAATGATGGAACTGTTAGAGAAGGGTTTCATCCGACAAGCAATCGCCATGGGGTGCACCTGTCCTCTTCGTCAAGAAGAAAGATGGGTCGATGAGGTATGTATAGATTACAGACAACTAAACTAGTTAACTATCAAGAACAAATACCTTTGCCAAGGATTGATGAGTTGTTGATCAATTATCTGGAACTAGATACTTCTCTAAAATAGATCTCAGATCCGGTTATCATCAATGAGGATCAAAGGAGAGACTTCACAAGACAGCCTTCCGAAGCAGGTATGGGTATTATGAATTCATTGTTATGCCTTTTGGACTAACAAATGCCCCTGCAGTTTTTATGCAGTTGATGAATAGCATTTATCGCCCATATCTTGATAATTTGTGGTGGTATTCATCGATGATATTGATCTATTCCAAGACAAAGGAAGAGCATGAGGAGCATTTAAGGATCTCATTACAGATTTAAGGGAGAATAAATTATATGCCAAGCTAAGTAAATGTGACTTCTGGCTTGAGGAGGTATCTTTTTAGGACATGTGGTAACCAAGGATGGTATCGCTGTTGATCCATCAAAGGTTGAGGCCGTACTGAAATGGGAAAGACCGAGAAGCGTCACAGAGATCAGGAGTTTCCTAGGATTAGCAGAATATTACCGAAGGTTTATAAAGGATTCTCAAAGATTGCAGTGCCATTAACCAAGCTGACACGGAAGGAAAGCCTGTTTGTGTGGACCGATGAATGTGAGAGAGTTTTTAACAACTTGAAGAAGTGTCTGACTACTGCTCCTGTCCTCGCCTACCCACGAAGAGGGAGGATTTGAAATTTATTCAGATGCTTCTGGAACAGGTCTGGGGTGCGTCTTAATGTAACAAGGGAAGGTAATAGATATCCTCAAGACAGTTGAAGATCCACGAAGTGAACTACCGGTTCATGACATGGAGTTGGCAGCTGTAGTATTCGCCTTGAAAATTTGGAGGCATTATATCTATGGTGAGCAATTTAAGGTCTTTTCTGACCACAAGAGTTTGAAATACTTGTTTCACAAAAGGAGCTTAACAGGAGACAAAGAAGGTGGTTAGAGTACCTTAAGGACTTTGACTTTTCCATTCAGTATCACCCTGGGAAAGCCAATGTAGTGGCAGACGCTCTAAGTAGACAACCAGGAGCTATGCTAGCTAGTATGATGCTGGGCGAATGGAAGTTACTGGAGCAATTTGCAAGCTTGAACTTAGACATGGGAAAGAAGGAAAAACAAGTATGATCTCCAATCTCCAGATACAATCCGATGTACTGACCGAAATCAAGGAGAAACAGGGAGAGGATCCATTCTTAGTTGAGATCAGGGAGATGTTAGAACAAAGAATGACTTCACACTATCAGCTGAGGGAAGATTACTATTATGAGGTAGAACATGTGTCCCTGATCATGGAGAGCTCAAGAAGAGGTATTAAATGAAGCTCACCAGTCCAAGTACACGATTCATCCGGGAGCAACAAAGATGTACAAGACTTGAAAAGGTCGTAATGGTGGCCAAACAGGAAGAGGGATGTGGTCCGATCATGTATCGTACTGTTTGACGTGCATGAAAGTCAAGGCCGAGCATTTCCGTACAGCTGGTGGACTGCTACCACTAGAAACTCCCAGAGTGGAAGGGGATAGTATCGGTATGGACTTTATCATGGATTGCCCAAGACTAGAGGTGGTATGGATGCAATTTGGGTAATAGTTGACCGATTGACTAATCAGTCACTCTTGCCGATTAAGAGTACATGGTCAGTGGATGTATTGGCTGCACTATATGTTAAGGAAGTAGTCAGACTACATGGGGTTCCATCTAGCATAATATCAGATCGGGACCCTAGATTTACTTCACACTTCTGGAAGGGATTGCAAGCAGCATTGGGTACTAAACTAAATTTTAGTACTGCCTTCCATCCTCAGACTGATGGGCAAACCGAAAGAACCAATCGAATTGTGGAAGATATGCTTCGTGCTCTGGTGCTAGATTTTAGAGGGCGATGTGATGATCAGTTGTACCTGATGGAGTTTGCATATAACAATAGCTATCAGGCAAGTATCAAGATGGCTCCATTTGAAGCCTTATATGGCAGGAGTTGCAGATCACCCCTTTGCTGGGAGAGGTTGGGGAGAACCAATGGGTTGGACCCGACTTAGTTGAGGCGACTGTCAGGAAGGTTCAGATTGTCAGGGAACGTATGAAGATAACACAATCCAGGCAGAAGAGTTATGTAGACAAGAGAAGAGAGAACTAGAATTTCAGGTTGGCAACATATTTTCTTGAAGGTCTCGCCTTCAAGGGAATACAAAGATTCGGGATCAAAGGAAAACTAAGTCCAGATTCTTAGGGCCATTTGAAAATTCTGGAAAGGATTGGTCAGGTGGCGTATAGACTTGCACTACCTCCGCAACTGGCGAACGTGCATAATGTGTTCCACATATCCATGCTGAGGAAGTATTATTCAATGCCGACCATGTAATCAAACCATGAAGACTTGGAGATTCGGGAGGACCTGACTTATGAAGTGAAATCGATCAAACTGTTGGATCGGAAGATCAACGACTCAAGAATCGTACCATACCTATGGTGAAGGTCCAATGGAGTCGAGACGAAATTACTAATGCTACCTGGAAACAGAGGACAAAGAATGAAGAAAAACCACCCAGAACTATTCTCAGGTACGAACTACGCCATTATGTGTAATTTGGGGACCAAATTTTTAAGTGGGGGAGGATGTAACACCCCGAAAATTTGGTGATTTTAAATTTTGGAAATAAAGGGCGATAAATTACATAAACATATTGGAGAGACTTCCAATACCATGTATTAAGACCCATTAAAAGATTGGGCCAATGGAGCACATTTGGCCCAAGGATATAAATGAACTAGGACAGAAAATTCCAGAAATTCGTGTATGTAATTATGCCATAATTGGAGAGGGCAAGTTAGGGTTAAAATTAAGGTAATTAGTCATGCAAGGTAAGCCAAACCGAACCCAACTCTAAGAGGTGGTTTCCTAAACCTTTGCTACCTCTTTTGGGTGAGAGAATCCAGAATTTGTGGAAAGTGGGAAACAGAACTCGCAGCCCCTTCCTAATCTCGTTGGACTCTTAACTACACCCTAAAACTATAAGAACTCATCCCTAAACTCTTGGGGAAAGTTTAGCAACAAGTTGGGGTCGAGAGTAGCAAGTTTGGAGCGCTGGGGAAGTGGAGAACGGCTGGGGAAAATGTGATCTTCCTCAACCTCGCTCTGCATAAACCAGAATCCGCAGAAAGTTCTTAGCGTTCAAAGGTAGGTGTTCTCGGGCCAAGATTAAAGAAATCAACACCATCATGTAGATCTTTGAGTCTAGGTTCATTTGCACTTGGTTTGACTAGTTTTCAGGGAGTATACGTTGTGTATTCGTAGTTTTCCCGAAGTCTCGCACAATAGGGCTTTTCCCATTCTTTGTATTCATATGATGATTAGAGACTGAAATTGACTAAACTTCCTTCATGTAAGTTCTTCTACTTGTAGTCACGATCATTGTTTATGTGGACATTTTGTCCAAAAGTCTTTCTTTAGAGAGTTATGAGCATGGTAATAGAGTCTCGCATGAGACTCGGAATTCGGGCTACACTTGACTTTTGTTTTTTTTCATATATTTTCTCGGGATTTGAGACTGAATTAGATCAAATCCCCAACATCAAAGTTCATCTACTAGTTGACCTCGTCATCTTTCATTGTTAGAGTTTATAAGCAGGGAGGGGAAACCACTGCATGAGATGTGTTTTCGGGTTTCCACAGGACCTATAAGTTTTGTTCTGGAAGGGCACTAGTGTCGACACTACTTGGGCTAGTGTTCGACACACATCCCAAAACAGCCCAGAAGGTGCTAGTGTCGACACTGTCCCAAAACAGCCCAGGAAGGTGTTGTAAGAAGTCCTCTAGTGTCGACACTACTTGAGCTAGCGTCGACACACTGTCCCAGATTGGCCAGAAGGTGTTCTGGGAGCTGTCTCTAGTGTCGACACCCCATGAACTAGTGTCGACAGTACTGACCTTTTTGCTTGCATTTGAAGCACTGTGTCGACACTACCTGAACTAGTGTCGACACTACTTGACCAGTTTTGCATTATTTTATCTTGTGTTGAAGCAACGAATGATGTCTGTAGCAGAATATGAAGCGCAATTTAAAAGACTAGCACTGTATGCAACACATTTGGTGAGTACGGAAAAGATGAAGGCACAGAGATTTTTAGAAGGGTTGAGACCTGTGTTCTGGAAAAAGTTGGCTCCACTAGACATTGAAGTATATTCAGTCATGTTATTGAGAGCTTAATTAGTAGAGGACACCATGGAATTTCTTGAAAAGATCCATAAGAAGAAGGTGTTTAAAAGGGAACGCGCTACTCATTCCAATGATAATAAAGGAAGAAATACCATAGATAGCAAGAGAATGAAGAGGAAGTGAAGGGGAAGGAATCTATAAATTTTGTAAAAAGCCAGGGCATCAGATTAATACTGTTGGAAGAAATTGGGCAGATGCTTGCGTTGTGGAAGTCAACAACATCGAGTCATCGATTGTCCAACAAAGAAGAACCAAACTCCATACCAATGATGATTACTAGCCCTTGTGGATAAAAAATCTTGCCAATGAGGGTGGACAAGGTACCATCACTAACCCTTAGTTTAATTTCATGGTTATTTTCGCGATAGCAAAGCCCTAAGTGGGGGAGGTGAGGAATGAAAAATCCAGGTAAATTGGTAGACGTATCATTTCATATGAATTGGGGACCAATTCTTTTAAGTGGGGGAGGATGTAGCAACCGAAAAATTTAATACATAAAAATTCGAAATAAAATATCTTTAAATCGAAATAATAGAGAAACATACGTACCATTATCGTATGTGCAAAAACACATCTAAAAATTTCATAAAAATTATAAATCAACCCATACATTATTCCTTAGTGTTCCGCAAAGAAATTCGTGCAACGAAAAATCCGATTGGCCAAGCATACGTCACAACGTGACTAATTATCGAAATTAGGAAACTAAGTCAGAAATTATTAACACGTAAATATATAAAGGTCATAATTAAATGAACATGTCAGAGAGACCTCCAACATCGGGCAATTGAGACCCATTATCGAAATTGGACCAATGGACCTCTCATAGTCCATGAAATAAATCATGTAAGAAAAAGTAATAAAATCCGTAACTCTATTATTCCCTAATTAAAAAGGGAAATCCCAAAAGATAAAATCTAATAAATAAGGGCTTTGTTAAATAGACCATATAAAATTTATTAGGCCATAATAATGATTTTAAAGAAGAAATAATAGGAAAATACCCTAAATTCGTAACTAAATTATTACTTAAATAGAAAAGGGATCTTTAATGCATTAAATAGGAAGTTTGAGTTAGAATTGGATTCCTAAACCTAACCTAATAGGTTGGCCACGAATTTAACTCCCATCCTAACCCCAATAGGAAGTGGAAAGCTTGGAAGGAGTTAAGAAATAGGAAATTCGAAATTTAATAGGAGTTAGAGTACTATTAGGAAATAGAAACATGGGAACATAAATACTCTTCAATCTTCCATGGCCAGCCCTAACACGTTGCTGGGGCTAGGAGAGGCCAAGGAGGAGAGAATTCGTAGGGAGATGGCTTCGTGAAGCTTCATCCCGAGTTCTTCAAGTTCTAGCCCTAGAAGAGGAAATCGAGTCAAGGTAGACATTTTCACAAGCTAAAATCCTAATATTTTTTCAGTACCATGCAACAGGAACAAGACCCTCAAGTTTCATATTTTCCATTGAGCCAATATTTCTTATTGAATTTTGAAGTCCTACATCTCTCTTGACCCTGAACCTTCATGTTTAATTCATATCTTCTTGAATACTCTATCTCATGCCTCAAATGTTTATTGAAGATACCGATGCTTGTTAGGCATTTTTCCCCCTAAAAGCCCTATTTTTTATCCACCCTACTTCAGAATTAATTCTCTCATCTCAATTGCTCACTGTGTCATGTACTCCATGTTTGACTTGAATAAGAATGTCGAAACTCGTTTATTTCAAATTCCAATTTACTATAAGTGCCATGTATGTCTAGATCAATTTGCAACTTGTTTCATGATTTTTATTGACTATACAATTAGTTATGAATTTTTGAAGCAACCAGTGTTAAAACATGTTAAGTTGGCCCCGCAACCCGAGGCTCTGTCCTTTTCCCGCTCGAACTCAGGTTCAGAACCTGAGAACGCGACGGCCCGATAGGTCACTCTCAGGGCCGTGGGACACACCCACCTGTCGCGATTTGGTCGCTCCTGACCGAACGACCCGTCGCGATATTCATAAAACCATGTCGGTTCTGTCATGCTCGTCGCGATCTCTTTGTCGGTTCTGTCATGCTCGTCGCGATCCTCCAAGCCCCAGGTCACACCCTGATCCCGTCGTGACCCTTACAAGGGTGCGTCACGATCTCAACTTTTTGCATAAAAACCACTTTTTTGCAAGATCTTTTCTATAAAGTCACTCATGTCTTATTAACTGTCATGTACCCAGAAAAACAAGTTGTAATTATTGAATATATTTAATAATTACGTTAATCACATGATCTATCTGTCCATGATTCTATTACACTTGCCACCACTTTGAACAATATCAATATGGCTTAACTTGGCATAAAAATGGTCACATGTACATCTTGCAATTTATTTCAATTATATATATAATTCCCTATTTTAAATGAACTTGTCTATGTTTTCTCGCGGTTATTTTGGGAATTCCATTACCGACTCTCCACTGTTCTAGAATTTCTCTAGAACGTCGGGCACTTGTTTCTATATACACACTCTCTCTTGACTTGGACGAGCTCTCCGTCGGATACTCCTTCTGCCAGAGTAGTGAGTCTTTGTTCAAGGCCTCGTATTTCTCCTCTGTCTATGGATTCCCACATGGTCGACGAGCTGGTTGTACCCTAATACCTATAATACACTCTAGGATCAGAAGATCCATACGGCCTTAGTTTGTTCTCTCTCTTATCTTGAATCACGCCAGACCTCTAGACCTGTGCATAACATGGCCAGTGGAAAGGTAGTGAGTTCCACCTGACTGCCAACACCGTACGCGAGTGTTGAGCAACTGTTACTATCTCTCGTTACTCGACGTCTCATGTGCAATGACCATAAGATCTCATCTACTGTCTCTATACTCTCGTTCACTCTACTATCTCGTACTCTCTTGGTACCCTTGAGCTGTTGTGGTTTCTACTGTTTGTACTATTCATGACTGTTTAGCGCCAAAAAGGGTCTTGTGACTCTACTGACTTGAATGCATACTGTTCAGGGCACAGAGAGTGTCCAAGGGCTCCAATCTACTCACCAAAAGTGCACTTTGCAGCTACTTTTGGTCTCCCTTAGTCTAATCTTTCTGAACATCTAAATATCATTCTTCTTACTTCGGGTCTTCCTAAAGCTGAACAAGCCAAATCTTATACTACTGAGTCCAAGACTGAGGATCAGTGGGCCAAGGCAACAAAACACTCTACAGAAATTTTGAGGTTGCTAGGTCCAACATCTTTCTACCCAAAGATCACCCTCTCACCTTGTCTGAGTGGTTTATCTGCCAGTATAGAGACTCTTGGGGTCCCTTCATTCAGAAGGAGATCAAATTCATCAGGCAATTCCAAATGTACCAAGACTACTGCTTTATCAACCACCTACCAGAGGTCCAGCTTGGTCAATTCAGAGCAGCCATAGCTCAGCTCCGCACAGAGAATCCTGTCAACACCCCTCTTTAGGTTGATTTTGCAACCTTGAAGATGCCAGAAATTGCTTATCTCCCCAAGCTTCATTTTCTCCTTATGGACTCTGAAGTGGGTCCTATCATTTTGAAAGATTTGAAAGAGTCATGGCCAGAATCTTTGTTCATCAGGGAGCTCCTCTTGCTTTCCATAGATTCCTCTTTAGGGAATATCAAAGAGGCTTCATCAAGTCATCAATCTTCGCTCCCCTGCTCTCAGAGGCTTGAGAGATTTGTCAACACTCATTGGTGTAAAGCCTATCATGTTCAGTTGCTCAAGTCAATCGGCTAACTCTCACTCTAGAAAACTTCATGGACCTCAACTCCTTAAATCTGGTTTCAGATCCCTATTCTACCTGAATTGAGAGGTACAAGATCTTTGTAGCTTGCAGAAGGATTTGCTTGCTCACAAGCTCCATTATCCTCTTTCCATTGATAATTCCTTCAACATGCAAGTTTTGGCACCACAAGTCTCTACATGTCCATCCTCAGCAATCAAGAGTATACCAAGTTCATAAAAGAGCAGAGACTACTCCACATCAAGGGACTTAGTCCAGAGATGGGCCCTCTTATAAATTAGTTAGGGAGTCTTTAGAAATCTTTTTTGAAGAGCAGGAAGTTCAAGCTTGGCAGCTCATACTCACCATGCTTGTAGATTGTCTCCTGCCTTCTACATGCCTACCCCCTCTAATGAATGAAATTCCATTTCTTGGCTCCATTTATCTTTGTCTATCTCCCATTTATCTTCTATCTATCTAATTCTTTTTGCTTAATGACAAAAGGGGAAGAAATTATTCTAAAATACATACCTTAAAATTTTTCATAAATTAATTTAGTCTTTTATATACATGCAATTCTCTATGTTTTGTCATCACCAAAAAGGGGGAGATTGATTATCAGTCTATCTCTAAGTAATTTATTATTAATTACATGTATTTTTAGTGATTAACAAAACCTTGAAAAGTACTTTCTAACAATATTTTCTGAAGTTTATCCATAGGAAGTAATTCAAGCAACATCTGTAAGTTGTCTACACACACTGCTATCTGAAGTTCAATGCATATGTTTTGTCTAAGTACACATCGACTTCTTTGATAGAACAACGATTTCTTTAGAAGAACATCAATTCATCCTAACATTGATTTCATTCCTACATTGGTTTCACTTAAACAACAACTTCCTTGAGTACACATCGATTTCATCCTAACATCGATTTCATAAGTAAAACAACGATTTCGGTCTTACAATGACTTCATAGCTAGAACATCGATTTTGGTTCTACATCAATTTCATCTTACTTAAACATCGACTTCATTGTTACAATAATTTCATAGAAACATTGATTTCGTCTTACTTGAACATCAACTTCGTCGCTATAACGATTTCATAGAAACATCAATTTCGTCTTACTTGAACATTGACTTCGTCTCTACAACGACTTCATAGAAACATCGATTTCATTTCACTTAAACATCGACTTGATTGCTACAACGAATTCATAACTTCAAATTGATTTCATCGCAACAACGATTTTGCTTCACTTAAACAACGATTGGTTGCTACAATGATTTCGTTTCACTTAAACAACGATTTGATTGCTACAACGATTTGATTGCTTCATTGACTTCGTTTTACTTAAACATCGATTTCGGTAGAACAATGACTTCATGTCTACAATGATTTCACTCAAACATCAACTTCATATGAAACAACAATTTCATCTCTACAACGACTTCATATGAAACAACGACTTCATGTTTATATCGACTTCGTTTCAAACAACGATTTCATCAGCACATGACTTCAGTTAACACGACTTTGTACAGAACATCGATTTCATAATATATGGATTATGCTCACATCGACTTGATTTCAATATGGATTACATTCTCACTTGACTTATGATTATATCATTGATTTAATATCAACATCGACTCTCTTTGGGTACAGCTTGTCTGAATACATCACCGTCTATTAATGATTACATTTAAGACAGTTGTCAAACATTCTTGTTTAAATCATTTTTAAACGTTCTTTAGTTTCATTCCACATGATACTCAAATGTATTTCAAATCTTTGTGGATTTCAAGTTTTCCCGCAAAAGCATGTTGTATCCCATGATCTCTAACATTTATTGTAACACTACAAACCTCTGCACGATATATCTTTTACCTATCTTGCCTATGACACACAAAGTTACACTTTTCATAATGACAGAATGGCATTTCCCTTCTGGTGTGTCTTCATACAGCACAACTACTAATGTTGACTGACAGTTTAGATAAAGATAAGTTGTCTATGTGTCAGCATTTATTGTGTGCAGGGTTTCTGGTAGAAACGCACATTGCAAAGATGGACCTGTCAACCTGACAAGAGGATAGAAGATTCAGACAATCTTTCCATATGAGTGTATGTATCAATCCGGGCATTAATGGCTGCAAGCTCACCTGCTCCATACTTCAGACCAGATACTCCAATGTGCATGAAGATATGAGACAACAGATACTTCAACGATCAAATTATTTCAAAGAAGATAAAAGAAGACTGGTGACTCCAAACACACATACTCTTTCAACCTTTGAGTAGCTTGAATATCTTAGTCACCTGAAGAACTACGAGAGCTAGCTCGTCTCCAACCTTCTATAGCTCTTAGCTCTCCATAGAATATTGCATTGCCTTTGAGAGCTTGTGTTGATATGAGAGAGTCCATTTGTGTAATCATCTTGTGTCGCTCAGACTTCACCTCAGATCAGCAGTGATTATAAGCTTGGCTTGGGGCCTTTCTCTTTCAACTCATTTTTTTTTTCTGTAAGCATTCCTCTTCGGGTGTGAAGAGAAGACCTGTTGCATCAGGTGGAGCGATCCCTCTTCTGGTATAGAAGAGAAGGCCACTGCTGTTGGATGTGTAAGTGTCCTTAAGGGGACTGTACTCTTGTTTAGTGGAATCCCATGTGGTTGCTTGGGGACTGGACGTAGAACTCCTTGGATAGAAGGTTCGAACCAGGATAAATTTCCTGTTGTTGTGTGATTGTTCTCTTTGCTTTGATTAACACTAACTCTAACTATCGATCATAGTGTTGTTTGTCAAGTGTGTTTATTTACAGGAATTATTGTAAAAAAATTTTCAGCAATTCATTCACCCCCCTCTGGGCTTGCTATCTGGGCAACACTTTCTTCTTGTACCTGTGCTTTTACTTGGGACATGTTGTACGGTTGTTATATTGTTATAGTTATTTAAATTTAGTACATATCTCACTAGACTATTTCTTCTAACCCTTCCGGGTCTTCGGATCCGTGGGTGGCGACGCGAATTTTGGGTCCTTAGCGGGGGTCCAGGAGGTCGGGTCATTACAATTGGTATCAGAGCATGGGTTTATTGAGATTTGTAATGAGTTAATAACTATAGTTGTCCCAAAGAAAGGTACTAGTATGCTGCTGACACCGTTCGACTAGTGTTAGGCTTGTGCTTTCAGTTGTTTTGTAGGTGTGTGGCTTCCCTGCAAGGTTCGTGTGTGCGTTACAGGAGGGTTGCAACTGTTGCTATGTCGCATGCGCGGCGAGTGTAGTCGCTTGTGTGTTCGTGCCGTGGTGGCGCGGTTGGCGGTGGACTCACGGGCAGTGGTCTTCCCCGTGTGGAGGACAGTTGCAGGCAAGTCCAGGTGCGGTGCTCTGGTCGTCTTCATCTCATTTGGGTGCGTGTGTGTCACGATGGCTGAGAGAGCCTACGTGTGGTGTGGCCTTCTCTGGTGCAGAGTTGTTGTCTGTGGAACCGGTCGAAGTGTCCCTGCCTTGTTTCCTGTTCCCCTGTTGTTGGGGTGTGTGCTGTGTTGGTTGTGTGTATTCTCATGTCTGTGCGCTATTGTGCGCTGTGCTCTGCTCGGTCGACGTTGTTGCTTGGGCTAAGCAGATGTTCTATGTGCCGTGTTGCATCGCTGGTTGAGTGCTGTGACACTGTCTGTGGTTGCTTGTTGGCCTTGTGCTGGTTGGTTGTGAGCTCTTGTGACGTGCTCCCAGAGTTCTTCTTTGTTGGTTCTAGTGGACGTGAGTTTTCCCCAGAGCTGTGTTGTGCTCGTTTTTGGTTGATGTTGCATTGCCCTCTAGGTTGAGGTGCATCGCTTGGTTGCCCTGTGTTCGGTGAGGTTTCCCAAAACTATTTGTTGTTGTCTTGGTGAGGGTTTTCCCCAAGACTATTCCGTGCTTGTTTCTGCTATTGTTGTGCTGCCTTAGGGTCTGAGGTATGCTGTTACTTTTGGTTGGTGTGTTCTGGCGGGTTTTCCCAGAACTGTGCATTGTGGTTCTGGTGGAGGATTTTCCAAGATCGGCTTGGATTGCTTCTGCAGTTCTACTTGCTGTGGTGTTCTCTCTGAAGGTTTGTGTTGTTTGGTCGTTTAGGTTGTGCGTTCTAATGAAGGTTCTTCCCAGAATCGCCCTTCGTCATTTCTGGCAGAGGTTCTTCCTAGGAGTGCTCTATGTTTGTTTCGGGCCACTATTGTGTTGCCCCTGTGGTTCGAAGTGTGCCGTTTGGTTGGGCTACGTTCTGGTGAGGTTCTCCCAGGACGTCTCTTGGCAGTTTTGGTTGTGGTTCTCCCCAAAGCTGCCATGTGTTTGTTTTGGTCGTCGCTGCTATCTCTCTATGTAGAGATGAGCGGTCGTTGTTGCCGGTTGGACTGTCTATGTTACAGTCTGCCTGGGCATTTTCGGTCAAGGTGTGGTTCTCTTAGTTGTGCGTCTGGCTGCTGCGTTGGCCAGCTTGTCTCGTTGTTCGTTTCCAAGTTTATCGATGTGCCTGTGAGACTTTATGTGTCCCCATGGCTCGGATGGTTTGTTTGTTTTCCTGTGCCTGCCATGCTCTCCTAGATGGTGGTCTGGTGACTGTAGTGGGTGTTTGGATGGCTATTCTTCTTGTGGAAGTGTCAGTCTTGCATTGTGGATTTCCCTCTCATGCGTGGAAGAGACTCGTTGCGTTGTGTGTCTCCTTCCTCTATTTTTCGTGGGTTGCTCGGGGTGGCGATGCTCCACTGTGGTGTTGTGTTGCCCGGGTGCGCATCGTTGCGACCTTCTGGTGGAGTCATCTTATCTTGAGTTGTTTTTGGGTTGAGCTGGTTGCTCCCCTGGTGCCAACATTTCCTTGTGGCACTGTGGGTCGGTGGACCTATACGTGCCATTTGTCGTTGTGATTGTTTCTTGTTGCCTGCCTGAACAATTTGGGGCATTGGGTCCCCGTTAGTTTGGTGTGAGGTAGTACCGTTCTCTTATTGGGTTGCATGCATGAGCGTTGCTCTGCTGTGCACCGATTTTCTTGCTTGGCTTGCTCGTGCAAGCGTTGTTTCAGTGTGTTCTCAATTGTGCCTTGGAGGCATTTTCGTGTTGTCGTCTTGGCGTTTGGCCTCTCTATCGGTTGCAATAGTGGTGGTGCTTCTTGCTCTTGCGTGCCAAGGAGTCGCTATGGTTTTCTCTCCCTGTGCAGTAGAGTCGGTGCTTTGGGTTTCTGTGGTTTTTGGAGCTGACGTAGTCGCTGCGCTCTTGAAGTTGTCGGCTTTCCATGTGCTTCTGTTGTGGGTCTCTGGTGGAGAGTCCCCTTCGGTGGGCCCTGTGTCATCTCGGGCCGTTGGTGCTGTTGTGGTGCTGTACCTTGAGCGTTTTCTTCAATACTTTGTGTTTTTGTGCCTCAAGGGCTGGGGTCGGTGTGGCCTGTTGTCCCCTTCAGGCTTGCGGTCCTTGGCGTGTGGCTTTTGGCGGGTCTCTGGTGAAGAGTCATTCCTGTTAGCCCATGGTGTTGTTTCGGCCGCTGGTGCACCTGTGTTGCACTTTGCTTAGTTTTTGGTGCTTGTCGTAGCACCGTGTATTGTGCTGTGTCACCTGATCATGAGCTTCATACGTCGTTTCACGAGTTTGCTTGGTGTTGGAGGCGTTGGGCTTTTCCGCCTTTGGGACACATGTGCTAGCCTGAGTCTTGTGGTTTGTACCGTTGCGCTGTGGGGTTGCTTCTTTGCCTTGTCTAGGTAGCCCTATCGGTGGTACCTCAGGCTTTGGTTGTGGCTTGTGTCTTGGTTTTCCCTCTCGCTTTGAGGGCGAGTATGTTCGGTTGTGGTACCCCACTTTGGTCTAAGTCCCTCTGAGGTCGACGTATTATTCTTGACCTCTGCGGTTGTGTTGGTTCCTGTGTGGTAGTGCGTCCTTTTGGTGGTTGGCTTGTTGGTACCCGTGCTGACCCCTGTGTGTGCGTGGTGGGTGTGCTGCCAACTCCTCGTTGGTTCTCCGTTGTGCGTGGTGTTGTGAGTCTGGAAGCTGATGACGAAGTCTCTTGTCGGTTGTTTGGTGACAGTGTCACGCCCCGACGCGGAATATCGGAGCGCGAAGGCAGTTGCAAGTGAACGGGTATAGAGCGAGTACTAGACATCAAACCATTGAACAAGAATAATACTAAAACAATTTCATTCATTAATAATCTTTCAAATGCCTAGTTACAAATACTAATATCAGAGCCAGTCTATAGGGCCCAATTACATTGAAAGAAAGTAAAAGACTGAACTTCAACCTAACTACTACAACGCTAATATAGCAATAGGACGCTAGGGTACTCAAGACATCACTCCAGGTCGTTCCCGTCCTCTGAGTGTATGGTTCATCCTCGGTCTCACCTGAGAACACAACGACAAATAACGCAGGGTGAGCGATAACGCCCAGTAGGACTTAAATCTCAGGATCAAGCATGCTTTAAGTGATTAATGTCTTATAACGTGGGATAACTAGAGAGAATAATGAGAAACGTATAGCAAGTACTGGTACACGATAACGAGGAACAATAGCACAATGCACGAGAGTATAGCATGACAAGTATTGATATTGGATTGGCTGTATAACAAGATAACAAGTAAAGTTGCACAACAGTGCACAAGTCACGATAGCAAGTGTTTGGTCGATATTCTTTCAACCACGATATTCAAGTAAACAATAATTGACTGTTTGATTAATTGATTGCCATAGATCAAATCTTGCGTGTTCATGCGTTAGGTGTATGCCATCACCCATATCATTAGACCCTCGTGAGTTATAGCCTTTCAGGTGCTCCTCCCAAGGACTAGACCGGGCCCTTATAATGTTTCCTAGCATGTCATGTTTTTATATCGTAGACATTCAATTTAATGGCCAAATAGAGTACCAAAAAATAGATGAGAGTACTAGATGAATAGACGAGATAGTAGAGAGAACGTGAATAGGCGAGCGAGTAGAGTATAGATGAGAGCTAGTGGACATTGCACAACACGCGCACTTGGTGTTGGCAGTCAGGTGGAACTCACGATCTTCCCGCTGGCCATGTTATGCACAAGTCCAGAGGTCCGACGTGATTCAAGGTAAGAGCGAACTTCTAATAGCCGTTTGTATCATATCGATCCTTAAAGGTGTAATGGGTGTTAGGGTACAACGGCTCGTCGACCATGTGGGAATCTATGATCAGAGGAGACTTACGGAGGCCTTGTGCAAGGGTTCACTAGTCCGGCGAAAGGAATATCCGACGGAGAGTTCACCACAAGCCAAGTAAAGTGTGTATAAAAACAGGTGCTCGACGTTCTAGAGGAATTCTAGAACAGTGGAGAGTCGAGATTGGTGATTCAAAACAACGCGAAAAATCGAGGACGAGTTCATTTACAAGTAAGGCAATTTAATTGCATAAATTACCAGATAAATTATGTCACATGTTCATGCCAATTAAGCCATATTTGGATGGTTCCAAGTGTGTGCATGTGTCATGAAATTGTAGATAGAAAAGATATCGTGAATATGTATTTTAAAGCATTCAATATAACTCCATGTAAAACAGGTGTTTTTACTGCGTGTATGACTGTTAAAAAGGCGTATAGGCCAGTAAGGGTTTGCGACAGGGGTAAGGCAGGTAGCGACAGGGCCTGCAAAGGGTTGCGACAGGGCTGCCAGGATAGAAGGCCAGAACGCGATGTAGGTACTGTCGTATTCAGAAAGCGACAAGGAAGGCGTCGCGACGGCTTGAGAACGTGACAGGTGGACGGTCGCAATCAGACCCAGAAGGCGACATATCGGCCTGTCGCAATCTGGTGGTCTGCGCGTGGCTCTGACAAGAATCAGACCAGGCTTTGGATTGCGGGCCAACTTGAATCAAATTGATACAGGGTCGTTCAGAAAATCATAACTAAATGTATACATGATGAAAAATCATGAAACCAGTTGCAAATTAAACTAGACATGGAAGGGTACTTCCAGTAAATCGGAATTAGAGAGAGAGCTTGGCTCATACAGGGTTTGAACATGAGCAAGAACAAGTTATTCAGAACATGACACAGAGAAGAAGATTGATTAAATTCGATCAACATGCTCGATGAAATTTAGGGCTTTTAGGGGCAAAAGATGCCTAACATACATCAGTCCCTTTAGTAAAATCTCGTGGCATGGAGTTGAGTATACCAGGAGATCAAGAGTTAAGAGATGGTTCGGGGTCATGTAGGTTGCAGAACATGAAAAATCAAGAACTAAAGATATGCTTGATGGAAAATTATGAAACTTGAGGGTTTGTTCCTGAGGTATGAAACAATCTACAGAAGAATATTAGGATTTTAGCTTGTGAGAATGCCTACCTTGACTCGATTTCCTCTTCTAGGGCTAGAACTTGAAGAACGGGGTTGAGAGCTTGAAAGGTTCTTCTTCCCACGAAATCTCCTCCTCCTTGGCCTCTCCTCCTGGTCCAGGGATCCCTTGGCACGAGCTTGGGTCGGCCAAGAGGGTTTAAGAGATGTATTTATATAAACACAAGTTCCTATTCCTACTACTACTCAAATTCCTCTTAATTTCGAGATTTCCTAACTGCACCTTTCCTCTCTTGCTTTCCAATCTCTAATTAGGGTAGGATAGTATCTAAATTGGTGCTAGACTATATGGGGTAGGTTTAGGAATCCAATTCCTACTCTAATTGCCACTTTTATTGCTTTAATAACCCCTTTCCAATTATGATATATTAAACTCCGAATTTAGGGTATTTTCTTATTATTCTCCCTTGCAAATCATATTTTTGACCTAATAAATTCTAGAAGATCCATTAAGCAAAGCCCATTACTCTTTTCCATTTAATGGGTTTTATTTAATGCTCTATTTAAATATCATTTAGCTAGGTTTTATTTCTTTATTTAAATTTTTATTTTTTCGCAAAAATTCAGGTTGCTACATCCTCCCCCTCTTAAAAGAATTTGGTCCACAAATTCATATGACCTTACAGGAGAGAATGGCTTACCGAATAGATCCGGGTAGTTGCGTTTGATAATTCCTTCTGGTTCCCATGTGGCTTCTTCCACTCCGCGGTTATTCCATAAGACCTTCACCACGTGAATGGGACGATTTCTGAGTTGTTGTACCTTCCGGTCCAATATCTTGATCGGCTTCTCTTCATATGTCATGTCCTTGTTTAACACCCGATCATCATGGCGAATGACATGTGTAGGATCATACACATACTTTCTAAGCATGGAGACATGGAAGACATTGTGCACACTTGCCAAATTTGGCGGCAAGGCCAGTCTGTAAGCAACTTCACCAATCCTTTCAAGTACTTCGAAAGGACCAATGAATCTTGGACTAAGTTTTCCTTTCACTCCGAATCTTTGAATACCACGGGTAGGAGATACCTTCAATAGCACATGATCTCCTATTTGAAATTCCAGATCCCGTCTTCTCTTATCAGCATAGCTCTTTTGTCTAGACTGAGCAATCTTGAGTCGATCTCGTATCATCTGTACATCCCGGGTTGTACTTTGTACCATGTCAGGTCCTAACCATTGTTGTTCCCCCACTTCATTCCGGCACACAGGAGATCTACAATTCTACCATAAAGTGCTTCAAATGGTGCCATTTTAATACTCGCCTGGTAACTGTTGTTATAGGCAAACTCAATCAAGGGTAGTGTTCATTCCAATAACCCTTGAAATCTATAATGCAGGCTCTTAACATGTCTTCTACAATTTGATTTGTCCTCTCCGTTTGCCCATCAGTCTGCGGGTGAAAGGCATACTAAAATTAAGCTTCATACCAAGGGCAGTTTGCAGACCTTTAGAAATGAGAGGTGAACCTTGGATCTCATCTGAGATAATAGATGATGGAATACCGTGCCACCGCACGATCTCCTTGACATATAATGCAGCTAGCACCTCCACAGACCATGTACTCTTTATGGGTAAGAAGTGCGCAGATTAGTCAACCGGTCAACGATGACCCATATGGTGTCAAGTCCACCACGAGTCTTGGGTAAACCCATGATGAAGTCCATGCCAATACTTTCCCATTTCCATTCCGGAATATCAAGTGGTCGGAGTACACCCGCAGGGCGCAGGTGTTCCGCTTTTACTTGTTGACATGTGAGGCAATGAGCTACATGCTCGGCTACTTCCCTCTTCATATTCGGCCACCAAAATGTTCTTTTCATGTCTTGATACATTTTGGTACCTCCTGATGAATAGTGTACTTAGTTTGATGAGCTTCATCCATTAGTTTCCTTTTTAGGGCTTCGTTGTCTGGGACACAAGTTCTCCCTTGGAATACTAACCTTCAATCTTCAGTCATGGCAAAATCCGGTCTGTCCGCTAATGTTTCCTTGACACGAACCAAGAATGGATCGTTGTCCTGCTGCATCTTGATTTCCTCCAGCATATCGGATTGGATCTTGAGATTGGCAATCAAAACATGATCATCCCTATGTTCAATATTTAAGTCTAGCCTCGCGAATTGTTCAAGTAATTGCATCTCGCCAAGGACTAGACTCGAGATAGATGCCATTGGCTTTCTACTAAGAGCATAAGCCACGGCGTTTCCCTTACCTGGATGGTACTGGATGCTGAAATCGAAGTCCTTTAGGTATTCTAACCATCTTCTCTGCCTCATGTTGAGTTCTTTCTGGGAGAATAGGTACTTTAGACTTTTATGGTCTGAGTAGACAGTGAATTGCTCGCCATATAGATAGTGTCTCCAAATCTTCAAGGCGAAGACCACAGCAGCCAGCTCGAGATCATGTACAGGGTAGTTGACTTCATGTGTCTTCAGTTGTCTTGAAGAATAGGCGATGACCTTCTCCTTTTGCATGAGTACACACCCTAGCCCAATTCCTGAGGCATCGGTGTAGACAGAGAAACCTTCTCCCTCTATTGGCAGAGCGAGAACGGGTGCTGAGGTAAGGCAGTCTTTGAGAGTTTGAAAACTCTTCTCACACTCTTTACTCCAGGAGTAGGGATTCTCCTTTCGTGTCAGACGCGTGAGTTGTACGGCGATCTTAGAGAAGTCTTTTATGAACGCCTGTAGTATCCAACCAGTCCTAAGAAGCTTCTGATTTCGGTGACGTTGGTTGGTCTCTCCCAGTTGAGTACAACTTCGACTTTGGAGGGATAAACAGAGATGCCGTCTTTTGATATGACATGGCCCAAGAAAGACACTTCTTCGAGCCAGAACTTGCACTTGCTTAATTTTGCATATAGTTTGTTGTCTCGTAAGATTTGCAGTGCGGTCCTCAAGTGTTCTTCATGATCTTCCCTGGTCTTTGAATATATGAGGATATCGTTGATGAAGACGACCACAAATTTGTCAAGGTATGGCCGATATATGTTGTTCATGAGTTGCATGAAGGCTGCAGGAGCATTGGTTAGCCAAAAGGCATAACAACAAATTCGTAATGTCCATACCTGCTCCTGAAGGCTATTTGAAGATATCCTCATCCTTGATCCTCATTTGATGATAACCGGATCGAAGGTCGATCTTGGAGAAGTATTGGGCTCCAGATATCTGGTCGAACAGTTCATCGATCCTAGGCAATGGGTACTTGTTCTTGATGGTCAATTGGTTAAGCTGACGATAGTCGATGCATAGTCTCATCGACCCATCCTTCTTCTTTACGAATAGCACAGGAGCTCCCCATGGTGAAGTACTAGGTCTGATGAACCCCTTTTCTAGTAGTTCCATCAGTTGCGCCTTCAATTCCTTTAGCTCGGTAGGTGACATCCGGTACGGTTGACGCGATACCGGTGCGGCTCCAGGAATCAGCTCAATGGCGAAGTTGACATCTCGTTCAGGGGGAATCCCTGGTAGGTCTTCGGGGAATACATCTGGGTAGTCATGTACTATATGTATGTCCTCTATCTTGGAACCCTTCTTTTCCACTACTACGGCTGCTAGGAAGGCAATACAACCTTTCCTCATCATGTTGTGGCTTTTATGGCGGAGACTAGAGACATCTGTCTCTTATGTCTAATCCCAGAGAATGCCATTTAGGAAAGTCACTAAAGGTAACCTTCCCTTTCTTACAGTCGACACTTGCCCCATATGTGGACAACCAGTCGGCTCCCAAAATTACATCATAGCCTTCCATGGACATATACACCAGGTCGGCTTTTAGGTTATGGTCTCCGATCATTACATCGGTAGATGGGAAATATTTGTTCAGTTTCTCCTTTTCCCCTAGTGGCGTTGTGACAGAGAACTCACAACCCATGGATATAGGTTTAGCATTCAGAGTATCAGCAAAGTTTTGAGATATAAATGAATGGGTTGCTCCAGTATCAAATAAAACGAATGCTGATAGAGGGAAAACTTGAAGGGTACCTTCTACGATTCCACCCTCCTCGGTGGGCTCCACTTTCTGGACAGCTTGCAGTCGGCCAGGCTTCTTTTGCCCATTAGGGCGTTTCTCTTTCTCCTGCTCCATTAGCACCGGGCACTCGGAAATGCGATGATTGCGATTCCCGCAGCGCAGGCAAGCGCCTGCTTTCCTCCAGCACTCAGCAGCAGTATGACCAGTTTTGTCACAATGCTCGCACTTGGTCTTGTCGGTGTTTGGGGTAGTAGGTATCTTGAACTTCCTTTCTTGGTTCGGCCCTCCCATGATGTTGAACGACCGCTTCTTGTCATTTGTGGGCTTTGAGGAACCCGATGCTGGTTCCTTCTTGACTAGTCTACCGTTAATGCGATCGGTAAGGTCGGTCGCATCCTCCAGCAATTGTGCCTTCTTTACCATCTTGGCATAAGTCTGGATGTCGAGCAGAGCAAGTTGTGTAATATATGAAGGCTTGAGTCCATTAAGAAATCTCCTCGCCTTCATCTTTTCTGTGTTGACCAGATGATTGGCATAACGTGCCAATCGGGAGAATTGCACTTCATACTCCGCGATCGTAAGGTGCCTCTGTTTCAGTGCAGCAAACTCGGAGGCCTTCCTCTCCTGGATCCTTTCAGAGAAGTATTTGGAGTTAAAATGCTCCTTGAATTCTGCCCAGGTGAACTGTGCATCGGCCCTGGTGGCCTCCACAGACTCCCACCATGCACGGGCGTCCCTTTCTAATTGAAAAGTTGCCAGTAGTAACTTATCACCATCCGCGCACTGCATGACGCGGAAGATGCGTTCTACCTCCTTCATCCAGTTTTCTGCCTGGTCGGGATCAGTAGTCCTACTAAAACGGGGCAGGTTCAAGTTGCGGAAATTCCTATGCAGATCTCCGGCTCCTTGGTTTCCACGAGCTCCAGCAGCATGAAGTAGAGCTTGAGTGAGCTGCTGGATAGTTTGTTGCATGTCACGGAGTTGTGCACGCTCTGCTGCCATTGCTATGTTTTAAGTTCCTTCAAAAGAGAATTTTAATGTGAGATATCATGATTGCACTAAGTTGGTGTGTGTGTGAGTTTATTTTAGCTAGTTACCCTTGGCTCTAACCTCAACTCACATAGGTGGATAATTAACTCTAGTCGAGGCAGGTTAACCTAGATCATCCTATACTTAAGAATAACCTAGGCTCTGATACCACAAAACTGTCACGCCCCAATGCGGAATATCGGAGTGGGAAGGCAGTTGCAAGTGAACGGGTATAGAGCGAGTACTAGACATCAAACCATTGAACAAGAATAAATACTAAAACAATTTCATTCATTAATAATCTTTCAAATGCCTAGTTACAAACACTAATATCAGAGCCAGTCTATAGGGCCCAATTACATTGAAAGAAAGTAAAAGACTGAACTTCAAACCTAACTACTACAATGCTAATATAGCAATAGGACGCTAGGGTACTCAAGACATCACTCCAGGTCGTTCCCGTCCTCTTGAGTGTATGGTTCATCCTCGGTCTCACCTGAGAACACAACGACAAATAACGCAGGGTGAGCGATAACGCCCAGTAGGACTTAAATCTCAGGATCAAGCATGCTTTAAGTGATTAATGTCTTATAACACGGGATAACTAGAGAGAATAATGAGAAACGTATAGCAAGTACTGGTACACGATAACGAGAAACAATAGCACAATGCGCGAGAGTATAGCATGACAAGTATTGATATTGGATTGGCCGTATAACAAGATAACAAGTAAAGGTGCACAATAGTGCACAAGTCACGATAGCAAGTGTTGGTCGATATTCTTTCAACCACGATATTCAAGTAAACCAATAATTGACTGTTTGATTAATTGATTGCCATATATCAAATCTTGCGTGTTCATGCGTTAGTGTATGCCATCACCCATATCATTAGACCCTCGCGAGTTATAGCCTTTCAGGTGCTCCTCCAAGGACCAGACCGGGCCCTTATAATGTTGCCTAGCATAGTCATGTTTTTATATTGTAGACAATCAATTTAATGGCCAAATAGAGTACCAAAAAATAGATGAGAGTACTAGATGAATAGACGAGATAGTAGAGAGAACGTGAATAGACGAGCGAGTAGAGTATAGATGAGAGCTAGTGGACATTGCATGTAATGCGACGAGTAAACAGGCGATAGTAACAGTTGCACAACACGCGCACTTGGTTGGCAGTCAGGTGGAACTCACGATCTTCCCGCTGGCCATGTTATGCACAAGTCGAGAGGTCCGACGTGATTCAAGGTAAGAGCGAACTTCTAATAGCCGTTTGGATCATATCGATCCCTAAAGGTGTAATGGTGTTAGGGTACAACCGGCTCGTCGACCATGTAGGAATCCATGATCAGAGGAGACTTACGGAGGCCTTGTGCAAGGGTTCACTAGTCCGGCGAAAGGAATATCCGACGGAGAGTTCACCACAAGCCAAGTAAAGTGTGTATATAAAACAGGTGCTCGACGTTCTAGAGGAATTCTAGAATAGTGGAGAGTCGAGATTGGTGATTCAAAACAACGCGAAAAAATCGAGGACGAGTTCATTTACAAGTAAGGCAATTTAATTGCATAAATTACTAGATAAATTATGTCACATGTTCATGCCAATTAAGCCATATTTGGATGGTTCCAAGTGTGTGCATGTGTCATGAAATTGTAGATAGAAAAGATATCGTGAATATGTATTTTAAAGCATTCAATATAACTCCATGTAAAATAGGTGTTTTTACTGTGTGTATGACTGTTAAAAAGGCGTATAGGCCAGTAAGGGTTGCGACAGGGGTAAGGCAGGTAGCGACAGGGCCTGCAAAGGGTTGCGACAGGGCTGCCAGGACAGAAGGCCAGAACGCGACATAGGTACTGTCATATTCAGAAAGCGACAAGGAAGGCGTCGCGACGGCTTGAGAATGCGACAGGTGGACGGTCACAATCAGACCCAGAAGGCGACATATCAGCCTGTCGCAATCTCGTGGTCTGCGCGTGGCTCTGACAGGAATCAGACCAGGCTTTGGATTGCGGGCCAACTTGAATCAAATTGATACAGGGTCGTTCAGAAAGTCATAACTAAATGTATACATGATGAAAAATCATGAAACTAGTTGCAAATTAAACTAGACATGTAAGGGTACTTCCAGTAAATCGGAATGAGAGAGAGAGCATGGCTCATACAGGGTTTGAACATGAGCAAGAACGAGTTATTCAGAACATGACACAGAGAGGAAGATCGATTAAATTCGATCAACATGCTCGATGAAATTTAGGGATTTTAGGGGCAAAAGATGCCTAACATACATCAGTCCCTACAGTAAAAATCTCATGGCATGGGGTTGAGTATACCAGGAGATCAAGAGTTAAGAAGAGGGTTCGGGGTCATGTAGGTTGCAGAACATGAAAAATCAAGAACTAAAGATATGCTCGATGGAAAATTATGAAACTTGAGGATTTTGTTCCTGATGTATGGAACAATCTACAGACGAAATATTAGGATTTTAGCTTGTGAGAATGCCTACCTTGACTCAATTTCCTCTTCTAGGGCTAGAACTTGAAGAACGGGGTTGAGAGCTTGAAAGGTTCTTCTTCCCACGAAATCTCCTCCTCCTTGGCCTCTCCTCCTAGTCCAGGGATCCCTTGGCATGAGCTTGGGTTGGCCAAGAGGGTTTAAGAGATGTATTTATATAAACACAAGTTCTTATTCCTACTACTACTCAAATTCCTCTTAATCCCGAGATTTCCTAACTCCACCTTCCTCTCTTGCTTTCCAATCTCTAATTAGGGTAGGATAGTATCTAAATTTGTGCTAGACTATATGGGGTAGGTTTAGGAATCCAATTCCTACTCTAATTGCCACTTTTATTGCTTTAATAACCCCTTTCCAATTATGATATAATTAAACTCCGAATTTAGGATATTTTCTTATTATTCTCCCCTTGCAAATTCATATTTTTGACCCAATAAATTCTAGAAGATCCATTAAGCAAATCCCATTACTCTTTTCCATTTAATGGGTTTTATTTAATGCTCTATTTAAATATCCATTTAGCTAGGTTTTAATTCTTTATTTAAAATTTTATTTTTTGCAAAAATTCAGGTTGCTACAGACAGTGAGGCCTATTGGCTCGCTAGTACTCAAACACGTGGTTTGTCGACGTTGGGAGGTGTTCGGTTTCGGCTTAACCACAGACGCCTTCCGTGCTTTCGTCGCGATATGTCACACTGTGGGGTGTGTAGTTTCCCAATTTTGTGGCTTCACATGCACTAGTTGTCCCTATTGGACCGCGAGGAAGGTCTGGGTGAGACCTAGCGGTGGCGGTGGATGCTATTTCATGCGTTGAGGATTCTCCGCGAGTGTGGTCTCGCTCTGGTTCTTGTCTCTCACGTGGTTTCTCGGTTGGGCTGGTGACTGATGCTAGCTACTGCTAGTAGTGTGGGGCTGTTCCCCTTAGTGTTGTGCTTGACTCTCAGGCATTTTTCTTGGTTGTTGTCAGCAACTGTGTACTCTATCAGGTTTCACAGGCGATAGAGTGAGTTGCTGATTGGTGATTCTTGTGTTGTTGGCGACAGAGTGGGTTGCTGGATGGTCGGTCCCAACAGCAGGGTCTGTTGGTGGCTGCAGTCGTGCAGTTTTTGCCTGGCATTTTCTGCTGTTCAGGTCAGTTTTGGAGTTGCTCGGCACCTGTGGGGTTGCCGTTCCGTTTGGACGCCCCACGTGTGGCTGGAGTGAGCTGTTGGTCTCTCGGCTTGTTGCTCCACCCGCGTTTGGAGAGTGTTGTGAGCCGTTGGTTTTTGGTTGTAGTGCCCTAGAATGTTTATTGAACTGTATGATGTATTGTGTATGTGTTTTCTGTGTTTCATGGTGTCCTGTGATTTGTTGAACTTGGCATCAACATCTACTGGCGTTAACTATAGTAAATGACATGATCTATTGCCGTTTATTGTCTGTTAACGACAGTGTAGTGTGTCATTTATTATTTTCTGGAATATTTGGTTTTTCGGGCAAGAAAGTTGACAACATGATTGATGGACGTCTACTTCATGGTCGACGGCAATAGGGATTGACGTTAACTTGACTTGCCTATTTTTGTTGTTACTGTTCCAGGCGAGAGATTGTTGGCTATTTCCATGCATTTAATTGGGAGATCTGGAGCGTTTCTGATCCAAGGGTTAGGATTAGGTTTGGGCAATGCGTAGGGATCTTTATAAGACCCGATTTTGGCCTTTGGGGGAGATTTTTGCACTGGTTGGGAAGAGAGAAAAGAAGACCGAGTGAGAGGGTTCCAGAGCTTCGTTCGGGCGATCTGAAGCGTTCTAGACCACGGAGGATCATCAATCATCGAGGTCAGAAGCTTCTTCAAGGGGGGGGGGGAGCGGTGCTAGATGCTGGTTTTGAGTGATTGAAGTCGGAGAGGAAGACTGTCTTGTTGCCAAGGTGCGCGTCTTCGAATCCCTAATCGTCACTCCAGTAGGATGGTTAGAGGGAAGTGAAATGGAGGATTGGTTTAGGATAGTTTAATCTTTAGATTTTTATTTTTATAGATTTTAAACCATCGAAATAACATGTGGGAAGGGGTGTAAGTTCCGTTATTTTATGTGCAAGGTCTGTGTTTTCTAGATGGATGAACTTGACGTCCATATCGATTGCCGTTTAGTTTATATAAATGACAATATCGACCGCCATTAATTTCATGTAAACGACATGTTTTTTGGATGTCTACTATATGTTAACAGCACTATGTGCCGCCGTCTACTTATATTAATGACAGGATATGTAGACGTTGACTCTGTGTAAACGCCACATATTTGGTCGCTAAGTTTATCAGTGCTATGTTTTTCTGAAATTTTATCATATTTCTTCAACTGTGATTCATGCATGTATGAAGTTTTTGGTCAGGTTATATTCTGTGCGATTCAGTGTTGTTATACTGTGAACATGTCATTGCAATGGTGTATGGTCTATGTTTAGTTATTTTCTGTTGAATTCTATTTGACTTAGTAAGAGGAAAAATGGAATAAATGCAAGTAAGATCCATGTTATAATTCATAAGTAGTGACTGTACTGCTCTTAGATGAAACTACAGATCTACTACACTCAGTTCTAGTACAGAAATTGCATGATTTTATCACTGTTGTACCATGTTGAGTAGTTTAAATTGATGATGAGTAATATTGAAAAATGTTTACAGAACTCAAAAATTATGAAATTTTGCATGCATGTGGTATTATTAAATTAGATTTACTGTCAAAATTTGGGATTTTTAAAGCATTGTGTATACTGTTATGATTTTCTGAATGATAAAATGGATAAAGAATTAATAGACATGAGAATGTATGTACATGTTGGATTTGATAAAAGTAGTATCATGTTATTTCTGTTATACAGTAGAGTTTTAATTTCAGAATTGAGAAAACATGTTAGGTGATATTGTAATGTCATCTTGGTGAATTATGCATGAATGTATGAAGAGCATGATAGACGTACATGAAAATGTAAATTGCATGATTATATATGTTAATGTATTTGAAATGAATTGGCCAATGAGACATTGCTATGATAGAGATTACTACAAGGAACTACACCATGGAATGCCCCTATGGTAATGGTTCACCTGCATGAATCCGTGGGCAACAGATTGAAATCTTGAAGGTAGACATGTTCTACTGGTTAAGGTGGGAAGGACTTTCCCCGGTATTGCGCAATAACCTAGACTTCATCACTGCTTTGCCTAGGTGATAAGTGAATGACTACATGCTACATGATCTCTATTCATAGTGTGGGCTATGTCTTGGCAACTACATGACTACATGATTACATGACTACATGATACATGACTACATGGTCTACATGTTACACACCACATGAACTACATGTCACTTGTTATATGAACTAAATGCTACATATTAAATTGAATACATGGTACATGATATAGATTAAAGGTTACTTGAAATTATTTACATGACATTGCACATATGTTTAAAGAATTTGATTTTATATACCATGCTACATGAACATGTTTTAATCAATTGTTGTAATATGAGATGCAAGCTGTATGTTACATGAATTGCGTTATTTTCATGATAAATAACCATGTTATGTAAAGAATGATCGTCAAGTGACTTAGAACATATTTATAGGAAGATCTATATGATATCAAGGATGTGAGAAATATGTTATCTCATTTTCAAACCTAGTATATATTATATATTGAACTGTCTTTCATGTGACTGACTAGGTCTTGTAGACTCACACTTGACTAACATTTCAGGTGAGACTAAGGATACCAGGAGTTTGTACACACTGACTCGAAGTGTGAGGACGTGGAGGCTTAGTGCTTTACGCGAGAGTGTTGGAGAGATTATGTATGTGAGGACATGATGTACTTTGAATTTTATGCATTTGGACTTATGAACTGTAATAATTTGGACTATTGTTATCTTTCCTTTATGTTTTAGACTTAGTATTTGGATATGATGTTGATTGAGAATTTGATTCCATGTTCTGTTGCCGCTTTTTGGAATTAAATTATCATTTATGTATGTCTCAATCTGTACCGCCTATTATTGGATGTTTTCCACTGTAATACCTCTATTGGATCCAATGTGAGTTGGAATAACTGTACTGGGTTCAAGAGGGGCGTTATAGAGATTGGTATTAGAGAGTTCCAGGTGAGCATGTACATAAATGGAATATCAACATTGTGTTTGTATCCTTAAGTCTGCATAAGGAATTAGTCCTAGATTTATGTAGAATAATAGGTTAATATAAGAAATGCTTGTTTTGCAGACTATGGCTACCAGTGGACGTAGAGGAGCAGACCCGACCCGAGGTGATGAGTCGGCGGGAGGTTCGCAGGCTCCAACTCAACAGGCGCCAGACCAGACAGGCATACCTTTGCCACCCCACCACCACTTGTGGATTATGGAGCATTGATGCAAGGACTTGAGCACGCGATGCAGACTCAGGCACAGACGCAGCTGCTTTGCAAGCACAAGTGCAGGCTCAGGTTAATAGTTAAGAAGTGTTACCAAGGTGTTGATTGGAAGAATGCGTATAAGAACTTGACTGGGATGTAGGCGCAGGCACCTGCTCATGAGGCAGGCATTGGAGGTGTGTCAATGATGGAGCGATTCAGAAGGATGACCCCACATTTCTTTAAGGGGGAGAGTGATCCTTCATGGCGGAGAGTTGGCTTCGGAGAGACGGAGAAGACCTTTCGTGCTATTCGATGCACAGAAGAGGAGAGAGTGACCTTAGCCACATATATGCTGTAGTAGAGAATAGTTTTTAGAAGGGTTATGTATATTGTTATGGTGCAACTTTAGACGTATCTATCTTCTTTTGCAGGAGCGTGCCGATGTGAGGTGGTCGTCAGTACTACGCACACAGTTTGGGGATGGAGCTATGGAGGTTGCATGGGCTGAGTTCGTCCGTCTGTTCAGGGTTGAAGTATATTCTAGAGCATGTGCAGGATCGCATGGAGCAGGAGTTTCTGACATTGACCCAAGGGTCAATGAGTGTGCTTGAGTATGAGGCTAGATTTGCGGAGCTGTCCAAGTATGCGCCTCACATTGTGGCCGATGGGCGGAGGAAAGTGAAGAAGTTCATCATGGGGTTGAAGCCGTCCTTGATGACTAGACTGGTAGCATTCGGGCATTGATCGATGGAGGAGGCTTTGTCAGTGGCATGCATGCAAGAAGCCGAGATGGAGGTATATCTTGAGGAGAAGAGGGCTTCTTTGAAGAGGCTTGGATCAGCATTTCAGCGGCAGGATAAGAAGAAGAAGCCCCAGCATTTTAGCCTAGGGCAGTGGTACCAGCGAGAGTGGCTGCACCGACACTGGGTGGAGGCACAGTTGCAAAAAAGCCCTTGTGTACTCAGTGTGGGAAGCGTCATGGAGGAGAGGTCTGTTGGGTTACTTCTGGTAGATGCTTGAGGTGTGGTGACAAGAACCACAAGATCCAAGATTGTCCGAAGATGGCACAGTAGACTACAGCGACAGCAGCACCAGCAGCAGCTAGACCAGCACCGAGAGCAGCAGGGAGACCGAGGGCTCAGGCTCGAGTGTTTGTCTTGGCGAGAGACGAGGCAAAGTTGGCAGAGCACGTCACAGAAGGTACGGTTTTGATTATGGGAATGCATGCTCGAGTTTTGTTTGATACTGGTGCTACACATAGCTTTATTTTCGAGAAGTTTACGAAGGTTTCGATAAAGGGGAGTCGTTTGGTTCCGGAAGTGTTGGAGGTACCCTTGTCTATTCATACTCCAGACAGGACTATGTTGACTGGGCAGTGTTTTTCTTCTCTTCTTGTGAATATTGAAGAGCGAGTTTTGCCGGTAGTTTTTATCTATTGAAGATGAAGGACTACGATGCTATTTGGGCTTAGACTGGCTCGAGGAGCATTATGCCTTAGGATTACAGGAGGAAGATATTATTTTCCAGATTCCTGGTGTGGAGGAGTTTGTTCATCCCTTACCCAAGAGCATGTCGGGTAAGTTTGTGATTTCAGCCTTGAAGGCAACCCGGATGCTGATCAAGGGTTGTAGTGGTTTTCTTGCTAGCATGGTTATATCCGAAGATTCGAAGAAGGTTTGACCGTGGAGGTTATGATATTGTCCGAGAGTTCAGTGATGTTTTTCTCGAGGATTTGTCAGGTTTGCCCACTGCAAGGGAGATCGAGTTTGGCATTGAGTTGGTACCTGGCATAGCACCTATTTCTATTGCTCCTTATCGTATGGCCCCAGCATAATTGGCGGAATTGTGGAAGCAACTGTAGGAATTGCTTGATAAGGGTTTTATTAGGCCGAGTGTATCACCTTGGGGAGCACCTGTACTTTTTGTGAAGAAGAAGGACGGGTCGATGAGGCAGTGCATTGACTACCGCAAACTCAATTAGGTGACTATTAAGAACAAGTATCCTTTACCTCGTATTGATGACTTGTTTGACCAGTTGCATGGAGCTTCGGTGTTTTCTAAGATCGATCTTCGTTCTAGCTATCATCAACTCCGAATCAAGTTAGAGGATTCTTCTGAAACGACTTTTAGGACGAGATATGGCCATTATGAGTTCCTGGTCTTGCCATTTGGTTTGACAAATGCTCTAGTGGTTTTCATGGACTTGATGAACATGGTTTTCAAGCAGTATCTTGATTATTTTGTTGTAGTTTTTGTTGATGATGTGTTGATCTACTCGCCTGATGAGGAGACTCATAGAGAGCATTTGAGAATTGTGCTTGAAGTTTTGAGGGAGCACAAGCTGTATGGCAAATTCAGTAAGTGCATGTTCTGGATGAAGGAGGTCCATTTCTTAGGGCATGTCAATTCTGGAGATGGCGTTTCTGTAGATCCAGTAAGGGTGGAAGCTGTCCTTGACTGGGAGACACTGAGATCATCTACTGACATCAGAAGTTTCCTTGGCTTGGCTGGCTATTATAGAAGGTTTGAGGGTTTGCCTTCTATTGCGGCTACTTTGACAAGGCTGACTAGGAAGGGAGTTAAGTTCGAATGAACCGAGACTTTGAAAGAAGTTTCCAGGAGCTGTAGACTCGGTTGACTCAGCGCTAGTGTGACGACCCAACCAGCAAACTGGCCCAACAACCGTGCCAGTTGGTAGACTTCCCAGGAAGGTCACCCATCTTGGGACTACTCCCAACTGAGCACGCTTAACTTCAAAGTTCTTTTCCTGCTCGAGCTTTGAAAATGGCTAGTCCGAGTTGTTGTAGTCTACTGATTTAGTCTATTAACATATTCTTTATGGGGTGTTACAATCTACCCCTCTTATATAAGCGAGGTCCTCGTCGCTGCTCACATATAGCACACAATCAAACCCCAGGCAGGCAGGATTCTAGAGGTGGCCCCCACAGGCTCAAGAGGTGGCTCCCACTATGTAGCACTTTGCGCCATTATGGCCTCAAGAGGTGGCTCCCATAGCGTAGCACTTTACCCTATGGCACTTAGTTCCTGCACTTCCAGCTGGGCAAGGCTCTGATACCATTTGTGACGACCCAACCAGCAAACTGGCCCAACAACTGTGCCAGTTGGTAGACTTCCCAGGAAGGTCACCCATCCTGAGACTACTCCCAACTGAGCACGCTTAACTTCAGAGTTCTTTTCCTGCTCGAGCTCTGAAAATGACTAGTTTGAGTTGTTGGTAGTCTACTGATTTAGTCCATTTAACATATTCTTATATGCCCAATGGTGTGGATTCATTCTCTATCTACACGGATGCTTCGAAGATTGGGCTTGGCTGTGTTCTTATGCAGGGAGGTAGAGTTGTGGCATATGCTTCTAGGCAACTTAAGGAGCATGAGCACAATTACCCAACTCATGATTTGGAACTGGCGGCAGTGGTCTTTGCTTTAAACATCTGGAGGCACTATTTGTATGGAGTGAGATTTGAGCTTTTCTCATACCACAAGAGTCTCAAATATCTGTTCTCTCAGAAGGAGTTGAATCTGAGGCAGTGGGGTGGATTGAGTTTCTGAAGGATTATGACTTTGAGCTTTCTTACCACCCAGGGAAAGCCAATGGGTGGCAGATGCATTGAGCAGGAAGAGGCAAAAGATGAGGCAAGACTGGAAGATGTTGAAGGATGCTTCAGGATCATTGGCTGTTCTAGAGCCACAGTTGTGCAGCATGTTCTTAGCTCAGTTGACTCTTAGATCTTCTATGCATGACATGTTCTTGCTTTGCAAAAGACGACCCACTATTGTAGGAGTTGGTTGGAAAGGCTGGCATAGTTAGAGATGAAGATGGTGTATTCCCCTGAATCATCGGCATGTGTCCCTAATGATGCGGATCTGCGGAAGGAGATTCTGAAAGAAGCACATAGATAGCAGTTCTCTATTCACCAGGAAGTGGGAAGATGTATCAGGATTGAAGTGTTCTTGTTGGTGGTCTGGTATGAAGCGGAATGTTGCTGATGTAGTGGCGAAATGTTGATATGTCAATAGGTGAAGGCAGAACGTCAGATCTTCGGGTTGATGCAGAAGCTGGATATTCCTCAGTGGAAATGGGAACAGGTGACTATGGATTTTGTGACTGGATTCCTAAATCGGCCAGAGGGAATGATCTATATGGGTGATTGTTGATAGATTCTCAAAGAGTGCTCATTTTCTGGCTATGAAGAAAGAAGCAGAAGCCTCCCTAGAGAGCTGGGCTAGATTGTACATTGATGGCATTATGAAGCTGCATGGGATTCCAAAGTCGATTATCTCAGATCGTGATCCGTTTACATCTAGATTTTGGCAGAGTTTGCAGCAAGCTTTCGGCAGCCAGTTGAAATGAGTTCGGCATTTCATCCACAAACAGATGGACAGTCCGAGAGGACTATTCAGACGTTGAGGACATGCTTAGGGCTTGTGTTCTTGCCTGGAGAGGAGATTGGGAATGCCCTTAGCTCTTGTGGAATTTGCATACAACAATAGTTTCCATTCGAGTATAGGTATGGCGCCATTTGAAGCTTTGTATGGGAGACCTTGTAGATCCCAGTTGTGGGAAGAAGCAGAAGATCTGCATATGGTTGGACCGGAAGTGGTGCAGGAAACATCAACGAAGATCCAGTTGATTGTGTAGAGATTGAAGGCAGCTCAAGATCGTCAGAAGAGTTATGTAGATTCGAGGAGGAAGACTTGGCTTTTGAGGTAGGAGACCATGTTTTTCTCAAGGTGTCACTATCACGCCCCCCTCCAATTAGCAGCGGAATAAATCAGAGGAGAACGTGAACAACGAGTATGGTAACGAGAATTGCGCATACATTCGCAAATATCAGAGCATCTATTGAACAATAATTCTTTATTTTATTGATAATTCATCCAACTATTACATCCACTAATTCAGAGCCAATACATAGGGCTCAAAGTCATCATTACATTGCAAAGAAATCTAAGGAAATTTACTAGACTCAATTGTGCTAGGATAACTTTGTCATTCGACTCTGGGTCACTCATCACTCTGGTCCTGTCCCAATAGTGAGTGTATCGTCATCATTCGAGTTACCTAAAAACACACATGACAAATAACGTAGGGTGAGCGATAACGCCGGTAGGACTTAATTCTCAGGATCAAGCAGGCTTTAAATAATTAATGCATTAAATGGCAGAGTAACTAATGATAGAGAGAGTCATGTAAAGTCGAGAAAGTAATAGCACAAGTAACATGGTTCATATAGCAGATGAATCAAGTATAGCACGATGATTAAAGTCAAGTCATGATAGAAACGATAACCATGCAACAACATGTAGCGACAATGGCAAGAAATAGCAAGGACAAGTATAGCAAGGAGAGATAGTAGTTGGTCATGTAAAGAGTAAATTGCACTTTGATTGATTTTCATCAATCGAGATAGTATAGCACTTTTGATTAACTTTTGTCAATCGAAATAGTAATGACACTTTGGTTATCCGTAGATAGCCGAGAGAGTATAGCACTTTATTGTCATTAGACAACGAGAGAGTAGAGCACTTTGAATGCGATTAAGTCATGATAGTACGCAATAACTCAAGATAGAAAGTATCAAGTAGAGCAAGTAGAGCGTATGACAAGATAGCGTGTAACGAGATAGCGTGTATGGTTGCACAACGGTGCACTAGTAGAATACAACAATAGTCACTTCTAGGACAGTAGCCGTTCAATAACAGTCTGCGATAGCACAGTAATCGCACAGTATGTCTGACCTCTTCAGACTAATAGTATAACAGTTTGTGATAGCACAGTAATATCACAGTACGCCTGAACTCCTCAGACTAAAAGGATAGTAGTCAGATGTCTAGCCAATACAGTATAGTCAGAACCGGTGCAATGCAGAACACCGTCTATTGCCCCTGCAGGTATTTTCGGGTGGCTCTCTGCCCCCAGGACTAGATTGGAGCCCCTCGGACACTCTCCGTGCCCTGAACACATTGGATACAATAGAGTCACAAGACCCATATTATAGCGCTAGACAGTCATGAACAGTACAAAACAGTAGGAGCCACACAGCTCAAAGAGTACCAAGAGAGTACTAGATGAATAGACGAGAGAGACGAGATAGTAGAGTGAACGTGAATAGACGAGCGAGTAGAGTATAGATGAGATCTTATGGTCATTGCACGTGAAATGTCGAGTAAAGAACGATAGTAACAGTTGCACAACACGCGCACTTGGTGTTGGCAATCAGGTGGAATACACTACCTTTCCGCTGGCCATGTTATGTACAGGTCCAGAGGTCCGGCGTGAAATCAAGGTAAGAACGAGAGCAAACTAAGGCCGTTTGGATCATGTTGATCCCTAAAGGGTATCATAGGTGTAAGGGTACAACCGGCTCGTCGACCATGTGGGAATCCATAGACAGAGGATACTTACGGAGGTCTTGAACAAGGATTCACTAGTCTGACAGAAGGAATATCCGACGGAGAGTTCATCTAAGTCAAGGAAAGTGTGTATATAGAAACAAGTGCCCGACGTTCTAGAGGAATTCTAGAACAGTGGAGCGTCGGTAACGGTATTCCAAACAACGCGAGAAACGAAGACAAGTTCATTTAAATAGAGCAATTTAATGTACATTATTGCAATAAATTAACAGATACATTATGAGATATTTGTGCCAAGTCAAGCCATAATTGGATGGTTCAAGTGTGTGAACGTGTGAGAGAAATCATAGATAGAAAGATGTCGTGTTATTACATTTTAAATCATTCAATATGACTCCAATTTATAACATGTGTTTTTAGCAAGTTTGATAACAAGGCAAGAAGTGGATAATCGGCAAGTAGAGAGCATGATCATGAACTTAAAATCAATTAAAATTATGTAAACATGTTTTAACTTTGATATGGGTTGATAAATGCATGTTAAGACTTTCTAGAACCTTCTTAGAAGAGATCAAACTCACACATGCAAGGAACGACGCAAAACGACGGAAACCAAGATGTATGCCTTTTAGAATTCAAATGCAATCCCATCCCTTCACTTCCTAAGGTCATAACTCCTTGATTTTTCATTCAACTCTCACACATGAATATACCAAATTGAATCCCTTTGAATGAGGAATCCAGCAAAGAAAACGGCTCATCAATCCGAGGTCTATAAAAATAGTTATGGTCGATTAAGCAGACACAGGCAGAACGCGATGCATTGCCTGTCGCCTTCTGAAAGTGAACGCGACCATGACCTTGTCGCCTTCTGAAAAAGACCACGAAACGGCCTGATTTATGGTATGGGTTGCGACCATGATGTTGTCGCATTATGGTAGCGACGTGTCGACCTGTCGCTACCTGAAAATGACATTTGGGTTGCTTTTTCTACCTATTTCCAACTCCGACTTGGATTGGGTTTGACAGCTGTGGGTTTGAAAAATCAAAACAAATGCTAGGGTGATCCAAATCAGAGTGAAACCACCTTTGTTAGTTAGATTACTTCCAATACTTTGTACAGTAGCAAATAATTGAGAACAAAGGTCGTTTGACTAGGTAATAAAACGTATTGTGACTTACTGCGTGAATCTGACACAGTGTTAATGTTCCGGCTAATACTCTTAGTAGGATAAACAAAAATTGGGGAAAACAATGCCAAATGAAAGTAGACTCATGAGGTAACAAGTTCTCTGTTGAACACTTGGTCTAAAAACGACTCCACAAAGAGGTATGGAACTTGTAACACAAGTCAAGGTTAAACTGCAACAGTACATTGTCGAATCATGCAAGATTTAATTCGTGACAAAGGATGGATAAAATTATGGCTTTTAGGGGCAAAAGATGCCTAACATCCATAGTAACTCTAGTTAAAATTTGAGAGCACGAGGTTGAGTATACATAGAGATCAAGAATAAAGAAGAAGGGTCGGTTCATCATATTTGCAGAATTTCAAAAATAGAGATCAAAAGATTGGCTCGATGAAAAAGAGTGAAACAAGAGGGCTTTTGTTCCTGATGTATGAAACAATCTACAGATGGATTAATTGAGTTTTGCTCGTGAGAATGCCTACCTTTAGTCGTTTTACTCTTCTTGGGCTAGAACTTGAAGAACAAAGGAAGATGCTTGAGAGAGCCTTCTCCCCACGAATTCTCCTCCTCCTTGGCCTTCTCTCCACGTCCAGAAAGCCCCAACAAAGTTTCAGGGCCGGCCATGGAGAGTTAAGAGAGTATTTAAGCTAGTAAGGGTTCCTATTCCTACTACTACTCAAATTTCTCTTTAATTACGAGATTTCCTAACTCCTTCTTTCCTTCCTTGCTTTTCAACATCTATTTGGGTTAGGTTGAGGTCTAAATTCATGCTAAACCATATGGGGTAGGTTTAGGAATCCAATTCCATCTCAAATTGCTTATTTAATGCATTAAATGTCTCTTTTCTATTTAAGTAATATTTAAGTTGCGAATTTAGGGTATTTTCCCATTATTCTTCATTTTAAAATCCTTATTTTGGACCACTAAATTCTAATGGGTCCATTTAACCAAGCCCATTATTTATTGGAATTTATCTTATAGGTTTTTCCCTTTTTAATTAGGGAATAATAGAGTTATGATTTTTATTGCATTTTCTTATTTGAATTTATTCATAGGCTATGAGAGGTCCATTGGTACAAACCCGATAATGATTATTCATTTCATGATGTTGGAAATCTCTTCGATATGTTCATTTAATTTATGGGCGTGTTATTTTTACATGTTAACGGTTTTCCGACTTAGTTTCCTAATTTGGATAATTAGTCACGTTGTGACGTACGTTTGGCCAATTGGATTTTTCGTTGCATGAATTCATTGTGGAACACTTAGGGATAATATTTGGAGTTGATTTGCAATTTTACGAAATTTTTAGATGTGTTCTTGCACATACGATAATGGTGCGTATGTTTCTATTATTCTATTTTTATAGAAATTTATTATTTCAAATTTTAAATAAAAAAATTTCTGGGTTACTACAGTCACCAACCAAGGATGTGGTGAGATTTGGGAAAAGAGGCAAATTGAATCCGAGATTCATTGTCCCTTTGAGATATTGAAGAGACGGGGAATGTGGCATATCAGTTAGCTTTGCCATCATCCTTGGCAGGAGTTTACCTAGTTTTCCATGTATCCATGTTGAGAAGGTATATTCGAGAACCGGCTCATGTGATTAGTTATGAGCCAATACAGTTTCAGCCAGATTTATCCTATGCGGAGCAGCCTATTGAGATTCTGGATCGAAAGGTGCAGGAGTTGAGATCAAGTCCATTCCTTTTGTGAAAGTTTTATGGAGGAATTTTTCACGTGAAGAAGCAACTTGGGAGCTTGAAGAAAGAATGAAGAAGCATATCCGTCATTGTTCGGTGAGTATTCTAACTCAATCTTCGAGGACAAAGATTGTTTTAAGGGGGAGAGGGTGTAGTGCCCTAGAAATTTATTGAACTGTATGATGTATTTGTGTATGTGTTCTGCGCTCATGGTGTACTTGATTTTTTGAACTTGGCATCAACATCTACTGGCGTTGACTATAGTAAATGACATGATCTATTGCCATTTATTGTCTGTTAAGGACAGTGTAGTGTGTCGTTTATTATATTCTAGAATATTTGGTTTTCGGGCAAGAAAGTTGACGACATGATCGATGGACATCTACTTCATGGTCGACGGCAATAGGGATTGACGTTAACTTGACTTGCCTATTTTGTTATTACCGTTTCGGGCGAGAGATTGTCAGCTATTTCCATGCATTTAATTGGGAGATCTGGAGCGTGTCTGATCCAAGGGTTAGGATTAGGTTTGGGCAATGCATAAGGATCTTTATAAGACCCGGTTTTGGCCTTCGGGGGAGATTTTCGCACTGGTTGGGAAGAGAGAAAAAAAGGCTGAGAGAGGGTTCCAGAGCTTCGTTCGGGCGATCTGAAGCGTGTTGGACCAAGGAGGATCATCAAGAATCGAGGTCAGAAGCTTCTTCAAGGGGGAGAGCAGTGCTAGAAGCTGGTTTTGAGCGATTGAAGTCGGAGAGGAAGACTGTCTTGTTGCCAAAGCAGGCGTCTTCGAATCCCTAATCGTCACTCCAGCAGGATGGTTAGAGGCAAGTGACATGGAGGATCGATTTAGGATAGTTTAATCTTTAGATTTATTATTTTTATAGATTTTTAAACCATCGAAATAACATGTGGGAAGGGGTGTAAGTTCCGTTATTTTATGTGCAAGATCTGTGTTTTCTGGATGGATGAACTTGACGTCCATATCAATTGCCGTTTAGTTTATATAAACGACAATATCGACCGCCATTAATTTCTTGTAAACAACATGTTTTTGGACGTCTACTATATGTTAACGGCGCTATGTGCCGCCGTCTACTTATATTAACGACAGGATATGTGGACGTTGACTCTGTGTAAACGCCACATATTTGACCGCTAAGTTTATCAGTGCTATGTTTTTCTGAAATTTGATCATATTTCTTCAACTGTGATTCATGCATGTATGAAGTTTTCGGTCAGGTTATATTCTGTGCAATTCAGTGCTGTTATACTGTGAACATGTCATTGCAATGGTATATTGTCTATGTTTAGTTATTTTCCGTTGAATTCTATTTGAGTTAGTAAGAGAAAAATGGAATAAATGCAAGCATGATCCATGTTATAATGTCGTAGGTAGTGAATGTACTACTGTTAGATGAAACTACAGATCTACTACACTCAGTTCTAGTACAGAAATTGCATGATTTTATCACTGTTGTATCATGTTGAGTAGTTTAAATTGACGAAGAATAATATTGAAAATGTCTACAGAACTCAAAAAATTATAAAATTTGCATGTATGTGGTATGATTAGAATTAGATTTACTGTCAAAATTTTGGGATTTTTAGAGCACTGTGTATACTATTATGATTTTCTGAATGATAAAATGTATAAACAAATCAATAAACATGAGGATGTATGTACATGTTGGATTTGATAAAAGTAGTATCATGTTAGGTTGCTGTTATATAGTAAAGTTTTAATTTCAGAATTGAGAAACATGTTAGGTGATATTGTAATGTCATCTTGGTGAATTATGCATGAATGTATGACAGAGCATGATAGACTTATATGAAAAATGTAAATTGCATGATTATATATATGTTATTGCATTTTGAAATGAATTGGCCAATGAGACATTGCTATGATAGAGATAACTACAAGGAACTACACCATGAAATGCCCCTATGGTAATAGTTCACCTACATGAATCCGTGGGCAACAGATTAAAATCCTGGAGGTAGACATGTTCCACTGGTTAAGGTGGGAAGGACTTTCCCCAGTATTACGTAATAACCTAGACTTCATCACTGCTTTGCCTAGGTGATAAGTGAATGACTACATGCTACATGATCTCTATTCATAGTGTGGGCTATGTCTTGGCAACTACATGACTACATGATTACATGACTACATGATACATGACTACATGGTCTATATGTTACACGCCACATGAACTACATGTCACTTGTTATATGAACTACATGCTACATGTTAAATTGAATACATGATACATAATATAGATTAAAGGTTACTTGAAATTGTTTACATGACATTGCACATATGTTTAAAGAATTTGATTTTATATACCATGCTACATGAACATGTTTTAATCAATTGTTGTAATATGAGATGCAAGCTGTATATTACATGAATTGCGTTATTTTCATGATAAATAACCATGCTATGTAAAGAATGATTGCCAAGTGACTTAGAACATGTTTATACGAAGAGCTATATGATATCAAGGATGTGAAAAATATGTTATCATGTTTTAAACCTAGTATATATTATATCTTGAACTGTCTTTCATGTGACTTGCTGGGTCTTGTAGACTCACACTTGACTAACATTTCAGGAGAGACTGAGGACACCCAGGAGTTAGTGCACACTGACTCGGAGCGTGAGGATGTGGAGGCTTAGTGCTTTACATGAGAGTGTCAGAGAGATTATGCATGTGAGGACATGATGTACTTTGAATTTTATGCATTTGGACTTATGAACTGTAACAATTTGGACTATTGTTATCTTTCCTTTATGTTTTAGACTTAGTATTTGGATATGATGTTGATTGAGAAATTGGTTCCATGTTCCATTGCCACTTGTTGGAATTAAATTATCATTTATGTATGTCTCAATATGTACCGTTTATTGTTGGATATTTTCCACTGTAATACCTCTATTGGATCCAATGTGAGTTGGAATAACTGTACTGGGTCCAAGAGGGGCGTTACATTGGTTGTGTGCTCCCCATGTGTTTGGAGCCCATTGATTTCTAGCTTTGTATGCTCCGTGCGTGTTTGGTGGTGCGGTTGTTGCCATGAGGAGGTCGTGCTGAGACTTAGTGGCTTTTCGCACCCACACTTCGTGTGCTCCGTACGTGTTTGGCTGTGCGATTGTTGCCACAAGGAGGACATGTTGAGACTTAGTGGCTTCTTCGCGCTGGTCTTACGTTTGCTCCTTGTGCTTCGTTTATGCCTCAGGATCTTTTGGGCTTGCCTCAATTTCGATGTGATGTCCTGAAAATTTCTTAATAGTTTTTTTTTTCAATTGATATTTATTTTATTGAGCATTTAGAAAATTTTGTGCATGTATGTATATTGTTTTGTGGTTTGTAGTGTAGAATGGTCTATTCTCGGGTGGATGCAAGTTGACCTATGTTTCTGACGGCAACATTGACTGCCATCAACAGCAGGTTAACGACAACATCCTTGTTGTCAACTCCAGGTAAATGTTCATATCGATTGACGTTTACTCTGTGTAAACGGCAGTAACCCTTGACGTCTCTTTCTTTCGGAACTGACAGCAAGATTCTCGCAGTCCAGCTCTGGTAGAGTTATGGTAAGGGCTAGATTTTGGAAACCTTGGAGGTTACGGATCTGGGCTCGAGGGTTTGGTTTAGGAGAGGCCATCCCTTTTATAAAAAGGGAGGGTTAACCTCTTAGAACCTATTTTTGGGTGTCTTCCCCAAGCTTCTAAGAAAGAGGAAGGAAGACCAGTGATTCGATCTTCGTGGAGGCTTTGACCAAGCTTTTTCAAGTGGAGGACTGGTGATCTTGAAGGCTTGAGGCGTCTCCAAGGTGTGCAAACCATCGGGGATCGACGGATCTAGGGTTTCAGCCAGGAGGAGGACTGTCTTGGTTGGCCAAGGCGGGCTTCATCAGGCTAATCCGTGAATCTCTTGGTGTTTTAGAGGCAAGTAACCTAGGGATCGGGTTCCCAACTCTATATTTTACTCTTTTTCAATTTTACAGAATTTTTAAAAGGTAAAAACAGTCAAATTTTAGGGTTTACATGAGTCCCGGATGAGTTCAGTTTTCCTGTCAGGTTAATGTCCACCTTGACAGCCGTCAAGGATGAACTTAACGTCCACCTTGTTGCCGTCTACTGGGGTTTAGCGGCAACAGGCTTGCCGTCTAGTTCATCTGTTCATCATTTTGACCTGTTTTGATATTTGATTTATAATTTCTTGCATAGACTACAAATGGACTTTCTGTAAAAGGTGTAGTACTTAATAAAACAACCTTTTGATATACTGTAAATTTGGGTAATTTCTATAGACACCATGATTTAGGGTAAATTTCTGAATTCTGAAATTAAGCTTGGATTTAATAGACAATTTCACATGTGATGCATGCTGGTGATAAAAATTGTGATTTTGGTGTAGTAATACATGACAGAGATGTACCATGCTGTATTAAATCTGAAATCTGAAATTGACTATTTTCTGAAAGTTTCATGACTAAAGAACATAGAATAGTAGTACTTTTTTAAATTGATAAATAGTTTTTGGATTTCAAAAAGCATGTGATTTTAAACAGTGGTTTCAATGACTATAATATGTGTGTAGTAAAAATATTGAATCATGTTGACATATAGTATCATTATAGTGGATTTTTCTCTCTTGTAGCAATGATGTGAATAATGTGAAAATTAGATTATATGCCAAAAAATCATGAATAATTCATGATTTGATTTATGACAATAGATTCACATTCAGGAAAGATTATTAGAATTTTAGATGACTTTAAATATTTATGTCTGATTATTACTATGAGAATTGTGTTATTTTGAAATTAATTGTGGAAAAATGTTTAAAATTTCAGCATGCGATAAATCTGAAATCAGTCTTTGTCAATATCTGATCATATGTATATGATTTGGCAGCATGGTATGGTGCATTTGAAATTGAAGAAATTTATATATGAATATGTATATGGCTAATAAGACACTGCCACCATAGAAGTAATATGGAGTAGGACCATAGTAATGCCCCTATGGAAATGTTCAATATGTTATACGTTCCCGAGGACACGAGAAGAAATCCTGGAGGTGGACAAGTACGACTGGTTTGTTAGTTATGGGTGTCCTCAAGCCAATCATAACTTGTACAATCTTGTTCTTTATAATAATAATAATAAGGCTTTTATATTCATTATGTGTAATTCGTTTATCGTTTCATTATGAAGTCCATGAATATGCGCAATGGATATTAATTATGATGAGATCATAACAATGAGATTAATATCCTTTAAATGTATATTCTTAATTGTTCCTAGTCGGAGGATATTCGAGAAGGACATCGGATATCCGGTTAGGCTAGTACAGGTTGCACCTACTCATATGATGAGGGTGACTGGTCTCATAGTCACTTGTGTGGAGACACTAAGGTGAATCTGTAGGTGCTCATTGGAGAATGAGTTCACTGAACTGATCCGTTATGAATCGCTGGATGGTAATGTTACCTAACTGTCAACCAGCTAGATTCATTGTCACAGTGGCGTGATTGGTCCTTAGACCTGAGACACCAAGGACACCTTGTTGGTGGACTTCTGGGTTTTGACCTTAACTTATAGATCTCTAGCCATGAGGTCTTAATCAGTTAAGTGTTCGGATCTAGCGGAATACCTTCGAAGGTGATTGTGTGGTCAATATGGGATCGCTCGCTCTTGGTAATAAGAGAGTGAATGCTCTAGGGAAAGATGCCTAATAGTCCCTGGCCAGGGCAAGACTACTTATCAGAAAAGGAGTTTTCTGATATTGTTATGCGGCATCTAAACCAAGTGAGTACACACATTAGGGTTTGACAGTTGACCATACCCTAAGTGCACTCGAGAGCATTGTACGAGCGAAGGATTACAGTCACGTGGTAACTGATGACAGAAAAAAGGTTCCTTGATTGGGTTGCTGAACCCCAATGCTTTCCAGGATCAAGTGGTGTTGCTTGGCACCCAACTTGATTGGAAGCCTGATCAATTATCGTGAGACGATAATTGATTGTGTAATTAATAATATGAGATATTATTAATTACAGTAAGTCAATAAAGAGTTATTGGGCTTAATGGGCTGAAAACTGGACTAGCACTTGGGCCTAGAGGGTCACACGCAATAGAGTTCCGAGCAGACTGGGCAGGATGGTCGTTATAGACAATAACTGGGTTTTTGTGAAAAATTGTAGTGTCTATAAATATACGTGGAGAGTTAAACCCTGGCCCAAGCTACAGGCTCTCTCCCTGGCCGCCACCTCCTCTCTCTCTCCCTGGGGGCCCCCACCTTCTCTCTCTCCTCTCTCTAGCACATGGTGGAGTTGAGATCCGGGAGACGCGTGGAGACCGAGGAGATCCCGTCTGCGTCTGGAGTTCACGTGGATACGTCTAGAGGCCGGACACTTGAACGGCTTGAAGCACCAGCGCCTCCAGCGCTACCTCCTCCCCGGATTCGGGAGTTTCGCAACCCCGCCAAGGTAAAGATCGGATCTTCCTATGCGCGGGTTCTCCATTTTTGTTCGATTCCGACCGCCGGCAACGATATCTACCTGAGGGAATCGCGCTTTCCGCTGTGCTCTGATCGATTCCTTACAGTGGTATCAGAGCCAGGTTGCTGGTTCGGTCGAAATCACGTCATATGAATGTTATTTTATGTGTTTTCGTCGATTCACGTTCTGCATGAATCCCTAGTTTTTACCTCGTTCTTGGGTCGCACATGGGATGTGCACTTCCCGTTTGGTACATGGAAGTTGTTCCTGGTACCAAGGGCTTTGCGAAGAACCCTTTGTGGCGTCGTTTGGCCCTCTGTAGAGGCCACACGACTCCCTGCAAGATGTCGCCGCCATGCTTCTTGGACAGTCCAAGAAAGGGGCATTTTCTTCATTTTTGGGGTTTTTCCGGGGCTTTCTGGGCGTTTGGGGGCGGTGGCAGGCGATCTCCGGCGCCGCCGGCGCCGTCTGCGGCCGCCGGAGGCTGCACGGGGGCCGGCGAGGCCGCCCTCCGCCGGAGGGCGGCGGCGGCTAGCGTTTCACCCTAGCCGCGCGCCCCTCCGTTCGGGCGGAGGGGGCAACCCCGCCGGGCCACGCGCGGGTCGCTCGCGGATCCCGCGCGGGTCCGCCCGCGGGTAAGTCGCGGGCGGACCCCCCCCCCCCCCCGCGGGCCGCGATCGGATCCGGCCCGCGCCGGATCCGACCGGCCCTTTCCCCCATTTTTTAAGTTTTTAAATTGTTTTTAAATTGTTTAAAAAACCAGAAAAATTCTTAAAATACCAAAAATTCTGAAATTAGTTTTAAGAGCTTTTAAAATTGTTTTAGCTCTCTGTAAATTAATTTTCAGATGTTTGACCCAATGTTTAATTAGTTTAAGGGGATTCTAAAATTGTTTTAGTTATTTCCTCTTATCTAATTAAAGCATGTTAATTAATTTAAGAATGTGATTCTTGTTAAATTAATTAACATTAAATTTTGGCGGATTCATGCAGCAACGGTGAATGGCGTTTATCTAAAGTTGTTTAGATGTTATCCATGTTAGTTAAATTGTTTAGTTAAATGGTTTTCAAAATATAATTATTATATTTTTGAAATAAAAGTTATTTCAGAAGTAATTATGTGATAATTGCTTATTGATGCATGTGATGTGTTGATGTGTGGATGGATGATCATGGACTTAGATATCATGTGATGATGTTTATGTATTATGGCATGTGATATAATTTATGAGGACTGCGTGCCTCCCTCTCTTCCTCTTTTAAATCCGGGTTGTACATTCTATCTCCTCCTGTTATGTACTCCCTTGATTTGTTCAAGGTTTCTTATTATTATCTGATGTATATTTATGGGTCTGCAAGCCCAATTTAATGTTACTTGTAATTTTAAGAAGCGGATTGGCGGAGATGGAGGAGAGTACCATGCAAGGCCTTCCTGGAGATAGAATTACATCAAGCAAAAGCATTCGATGCGAGACTGCCATATGTTTTCCATGTTTGTGGATTACCAACTGGCTCTGGTAATGCCACTCTAGGTTAAAGTCCATGATCATCCATTGTTTTTCTTCATATATATGATATATGTGGAATGTGCTATGATATATAATTAAATATATGATATTCCAAATTCTATATATCAATAGCACGCAGATATAGAGACCAAGATAAAATATGTCAAAATCCCTCCTCGTTCAAACTTTAAGCCATAGCGTAATCATTTAGAATGAATTACGTGGCCCTCCATCATTATAGTTTTAGGATTGCCATTAGATCGGGCAAGTTTGTTGTGCTATCCACAAGGCTTGACAAATCTGATGACAGACTAAAACTATGGCATGGTGATGCCTTAAACGGGGTAGAGTAACGGTGTAGCTTTGTTGTGCTATCCACAAGGCTACATCCAAATCTATGCTCGTTACGTAATGATGGTACTGCTTAGACTGGATTTAATGACTTGTTGTGCTATCCACAAGGTCATTAAAATTCAGGGGCCAAAAAAATCGGATATTGCAAGAGTTGCAAGTGTCAAGAGTTGACCGCTTTCAGATCATAGTATGATTTGTTGTGCTATCCACAAGATCATGCTATGAGTCTGTAAGATTCTGATCCCCACTAGGAGACCGTCGGAGTCTCCTATTGTGTATATCTGAGGGTTACACAGTCTGTCGAAAAATAGTGGGAGCTAATCTTGATTAAAGTCCTAATCTAGATTTAATTATTATTATGAACATCTGCTAGTTGTGTTTACATTTCCTTTATAGGCAAAAATGTCGTCGGGTAACCCACTCCGTAGCATACTGGATGCCAACAAATTGACAGGCCCGAACTACTCGGATTGGCTCAGGAACCTGAAGATTGTCCTCAGGTCTGAGCGCATTGCCTATGTCCTGGAAAGTGAGATCCCCGCTGACCCACCTCTAGATGCACTTGAAGGGGAAACACTTGAATTTGCTAAGTGGAAGGAGGATTCCACTCTAGCCCAATGCTACATGCTTGCCTCAATGAGCAATGAGTTGCAAAGGCAGCATGAGAATATGGATGCTAGATCCATCATGCAGCACTTGCAGGAGCTCTTTGAAGAGCAGAGCAGGGTAGAGAGATATGAGATATCCAAGGCCCTAATCAGAGCTCGCATGGCAGAGGGGTCTTCAGTACAGACTCATGTGCTGAAGATGATAGAGTGGATTGAGAGGCTCGAGGGGCTTTGTTTTCCTCTTGACAAGGAACTAGGCACGGACCTCATTCTCCAGTCACTTCCAGATTCATATTCCCAGTTCATTGTGAACTTCACAATGAACAAGATTGAGGTGAGTTTAGCTGAGATGCTCAACATGCTGAAGACTGCTGAGGGCAACCTTAAGAAGGAAAAGCCCACTGTTCTCATGGTTGGAAAGTCCAACAAGAAGAGGAGAGCAATGCAAGCCTTTAAGAAAGGCAATGCAAAGAAGCAGTCCAAGCAGAAGCAAAAGGACATAAGCAAAAGAAAAAAAACAAAGGGCAAGTGCTTCCACTGCAAGAAGAAGGGGCACTGGAAAAGAAATTGCAAGGACTACCTTGCAATGAAGGCTCAAGAGAAGCAGAAGTTTGGCGAAGCGTCATGTATCTATATGATAGATCTTCACTTGTCTCTTAGAGATTCCACATCTTGCGTTTTAGACACTGGATGTGCTTCTCATATCTGCAATGATATGCAGTGGTTGACAAGTAGAAGGAAGTTGAACAAGGGTGAGGTGAACTTGAGGCTTGGAAACGGCGCAAGTGTTGCTGCACATACTGTGGGGATAGTGAAGCTCAAGTTACCCTCAGGAGATTTACTTTCATTAGATGATTTCTACTTTGTGCCTAGTATCATTAAGAACATTGTTTCTGTTTCTTGTTTAGACAGAATTGGATACAAGTTTACCATTGAGAACAATAGTTGTTCAGTTTATTTGAGAAATAAACTAGTTGCTTTAGCAAATTTGGTGAATGGTTTGTATCTGCTTGATGTCTCTTATGAAAATCTCCATGTTGATGTTTCTCCTAAGAGAAGTAAGAATAGTGTGAACACTGCCTACTTATGGCCGTTGAACCACTTTATGGTTGACCTTATATTTTGGTGATAACAAAACTTATGATGATTTCATATATATCTTTGTTGATTAAATACTATTGAATATTTTGTTTCATCTGAGTCGCATCAATCTCATAGCAAAATGCTGAGTCTCACATTGATGCAATATGGCGCACTAAAATGATAAAATCGATGTCTAATCTATATACATCGATTTCAGTTCAAGTGCAAAATTAATAAGCGCTACAACGATTTGTTTTTAATTGATTTTATAAAGCGCTGTAACGATTCGTTTAGTAGGTACAACGATTTCTTAAGTGGCCATAATGATTTGTTAAGAAATCGATCTCAGAACGATTCGCTAAGTGGCCATAACGATTTGTTAAGAAATCGATCTCACAACGACTTCTTAAGTGGCCATAACGATTTGTTTAGAAATCGATCTCAAAACGATTCTTTTTATAGCATATCGATTTGGTCACATCGATTTCGTTCTCATAACGATCTGATAAGTTTCACATCGATTCGTTAAGTCTCATAACGATTTGATAAGTGAGTGCAACGATTTGCCCTTACATCGATTTGCCTTCGCAACGATTTGATAAGAAATTGATCTCATAACGATTTCATAAGTGATCACATCGATTTCTTATTGATCACAACGATTTCTTCAGGTGATCACAACGATTTGCTTGCATAACGATTTCATAAGTGATCACATCGATTTGTTCATAATCTTGCAACGATTTTCTTATAAATAAACAACGATTTTATAAGTCATATTCACATCGATTTCTCTTGTATGTTCAAGTGTTTTTGGCGCCTAAATGAAAAGTCAAATATCTTCTGACAAAAGCTGCATGCGTAACTTCTCAGTCCTGTCAGAAAAAGATATGACTTATCAGTTTTAGCATGTTAAGAAAAACACAGTAGCATGCACAGCTTTCATGTAAACACTCTTTTATGCTAACACTTTCTTCCATGCTCACAGACCTCGAAGACCACAAGATTGATCAAGACAAGAGATGAGCAACGGGTAGAACTCCAATGGATCTCTTCAACGGATCCTTTTCAAAAGCCTCTCATATAAAAGATGAAGCATGACTGAAGAAAGATAAGAGCCTTCCTGAAAATCCTTCAAGGAGAGTACAACTGTGAGAAGAACCTTCATGCATAAACACTCAGAGAAAGAGAGAAGAGCTCGAGCCAAAAATCTACAGAAGCTTTCAAAGCAGAAGTCTTCATCGCCTTCAAGTCTTCTTCTCTTCCATTCTCCCTGTGCTCATTGTAATCTTGGGGAAGAGTCTGTGACTGTGAGCTAAGTCCTGAGTGTTCATCTTGTAATAGCTCTCATTTTGTTCTTTCTTTTCTCTTGTCCAGCTGTAGGACTGTATACAGTGTGTAACCTAGCTAGAGGTTAGTGTCTAGCAGAACCTTGTTGGGGTTTGTACCAACAGGACCTAGCTGGGGGTTTAAGTCTAGCAGAACCGCACTGGGGTTTGTTCCAGGAGGTTTACTTCTGAACCTGTAAAAGAAGTAGGTTTGCTTTTGAGCCTAGAAAAGAAGTGGGCTGCCTTCTTGCCCGGGAAAGAGAAGAAGACTTGGTGAGGTATCCAGGGTGTTGTAGTGTCCTTGAAGGGGACTGTACCTTCGGTTAGTGAAATCCCAAGAGTTTGCTTGGGGACTGGACGTAGGACTTCCATGTGGGAAGGGGCGAACCAGGATAAATCTCCTGTGTCCTTTTGTGTGATTGTTCTTTTGCTTTCGCACTGCCACTCTTCATCACACTAACACTAACCAAACTTTTAAGTGTTGACGTTTTGATTTCAGATTTCAGAAAAACCTATTCACCCCCCCTCTAGGTTACCTTACTGCCATACATAAAGGGCCAACAAGTGGTATCAAAGCGGGTCTCTGATCATTCAAAGAAGATCCAACGATCTTAGAGGAAAGATCCATGGCAGCTCAAGGATATGCTGAAGGTCAATCAGTCACCAGACCTCCATTCTTTGATGGAGAGGACTACCAATATTGGAAGATGAGAATGGAATGCTTCATTCGAGGCACAGACTTTGATCTGTGGCAGGTAATCGAGGTAGGTGATTTTGTTATTGTTCCTGCTGAAGGCACTACTGCTATTACAGCAGCAGATAAGCATAAATTATCCCTAAATTTTAAAACTAAGAACTTTTTATGTTGTGCTTTATCTAAAAATGGATTTAGTAGAGTATCTGCTTGTAAATCTGCCAAAGAAATATGGGATAAGCTGCAGATAACTTATGAAGGAACAGATAAAGTGAAACAAACTAGGATAGATATTCTTGTTTCACAATACGAACAATTTAAAATGCTTCAAAACGAAAATATCACTACTATGTATAATAGATTTTCAAGCATAGTAGTAGGTTTAAATTCTCTTAGAAAAATTCTTTCTAATGAAGAAACCGTTAGAAAAATACTTAGGTCCTTAACTATTTCATGGACACCTAAAGTAACTGCTATTGAAGAGGCCCATGATTTAACCAAATTGTCGATTGATAATTTAATAGGTTCTCTCATGGCACATGAAATTAATATGGAGCGACTATCTGAAAGCCCATTAAAGAAAAAATGTACTAATGCTCTTAAAGTTGCAGCTGCTCCTTCCACTTCTTCTTCTTCTAGTTCAAAAGATGCAGATTCTGAAGACAGTGATGTAGATGATGTACTGTCCAAGATTCATAAAATTCTCAAGAAGAAGAAAAATGGATCAAGAAGGATTCAAAAGAAAGAGAGAAAAGAAAAAGAACCAGTCTGCTATGAATGCAGAAAACCTGGACATCTAAGACCAGATTGTCCTAGACTAAAGAAGACTGGTCAACCAGAAAGTCCAAAATAAAGCACAAGAAATTCAAAAGAAAAGCCATGGCGGCTACTTGGGAAAATGAAGAGACCACATGCTCAGAATCATCAAGCTCAGAATCAGAGAAAGAGCAGGTAAATCTAGCCCTCATGGTAGGACTAGATGAGGTACATCCTAACACATCTTTTGATTCTTGCACAGATTTAGGATCAGAATCTGAAGATTTAGATCATGTTTTTAATGAACTTTATGATAAACACAAGGTTGTTGTAAAAGAACTAAAAAATCTCAAGAACAACCTTACCTGTTTGGAAAATACTAATTCTGATCTCACATCAGAATGGAGCAATTAGAAAGAGAATTAAAAGATAGTAAAGAAAATAATCAACTTTGAATGAAGATTTGAAAAGAAAAAATAATGAAAAGTTAGAGTTAGAAGAAAAATTAAAAACTCTAACTGAAGAAAATCTCTACCTAAAAGAATCAGTTAGAAAATTAACAAAAGGAAAAACTTCTTTAGCTCTATGCTTAAAAGGATCAAAATCTGGAAATAACAAACAAGGGCTTGGATACATACCTCCAAAAAAAGGAAAACAAGTCATGATTCCAGAAAAATATCCCCTACCAAAATTTGTAAAAGAAACCAAGATGCCCCAGAAATAGGCCCTGTAAAAGAAAAAGTCTACAGAAATCACGTTCTAAAAACTCAGCACAAAGAAAATAAGAACAACAAAACAATCTATATTCATTGTTGTTCTCATTGTAATAAACTAGGACACACTGTAAACACCTGCACAACAAGGCACTTAGTTTGGATCCCTAAAGGATATTTTCATGCTTCTAACCATCAATGACCGAAAAGGATTTGGGTACCTACCTTTGAGTAATTTTCTTACAGGTTAGCCTTGGAGCATCAAAAACCAAGGATGCTTAAGGCAGGAGTGACTACAGACTCTCTTCATTCAAATCTCATCTGAAGAAAGAGTAGTCACAAAAATTGAATTGGTCTTTATTACTAACAATTATTTCAAGTTTCATTCAGGTGGAGTCTCTCATTCAGGGGGAGCACAGACTAAGGGGGAGTTATTCATTTTTGTCAATCATTGTTGAACCCCTCAATGATAAGAATTCTCTCAAAGGGGGAGAGAAATGCATGGTATGATCCTTCCTTTTTGGTTTGTGACAACAAGGGGGAGAGTTTGTATGAATTTTCTGAAACCTCTATGCTTTATATATTTTTATCAGAAAATTCACATAAATTTTGTCATCACCAAAAAGGGGAGATTGTTGAACCACTTTATGGTTGTCCTTATATTTTGGTGATAACAAAACTTATGATGATTTCATATATATCTTTGTTGATTAAACACTATTGAATATTTTGTTTCATCTGAGTCGCATCAATCTCATAGAAAATGCTGAGTCTCACATTGATGCAATATGGTGCACTAAAATGATAAAATCGATGTCTAATATATATACATCGATTTCAGTTCAAGTGCAAAATTAATAAGCGCTACAACGATTTGTTTTTAATTGATTTTATAAAGCACTGTAACGATTCGTTTAGTAGTTACAACGATTTCTTAAGTGGCCATAACGATTTGTTAAGAAATCGATCTCAGAACGATTCGCTAAGTGGCCGTAACGATTTGTTAAGAAATCGATCTCACAACGACTTCTAAGTGGCCATAACGATTGTTTAGAAATCGATCTCAGAACGATTCTTTTTATAGCCATATCAATTTGGTCACATCGATTTCGTTCTCATAACGATCTGATAAGTTTCACATCCATTCGTTAAGTCTCGCAACGATTTGATAAGTGAGTGCAACGATTTGCCCTCACATCGATTTGCCTTCGCAACGATTTGATAAGAAATTGATCTCATAACGATTTCATAAGTGATCACATTGATTCTTTATTGATCACACGATTTCTTCAGGTGATCACAGCGATTTGCTTGCATAACGATTTCATAAGTGATCACATCGATTTGTTCATAATCTTGCAACGATTTTCTTATAAATAAACAATGATTTTATAAGTCATATTCACATCGATTTCTCTTGTATGTTCAAGTGTTTTGGCGCCTAAATGAAAAGTCAAATATCTTCTGACGAAAAGCTGCATGCGTAACTTCTCAGTCCTGTCGGAAAAAGATATGACTTATCAATTTTAGCATGTTAAGAAAAAACACAGTAGCATGCACAACATTCATGTAAACACTCTTTTATGCTAACACTTTCTTCCATGCTCACAGACCTCAAAGACCACAAGAGTGATCAAGACAAGAGATGAGCAACAGGTAGAACTCCAACGGATCCTTTTCAAAAGCCTCTCATATAAAAGATGAAGCATGGCTGAAGAAAGATAACAGCCTTCCTGAAAATCCTTCAAGGAGTGTACAACTGTGAGAAGAACCTTCACGCCATAAACACTCAGAGAAATAGAGAAGAGCTCGAGCCAAAAATCTACAGAAGCTTTCAAAGCAGAAGTCTTCATCGCCTTCAAGCCTTCTTCTCTTCCATTCTCCCTATGCTCATTGTAATCGTGGGGGAGAGTCTGTGACTGTGAGCTAAGTCCTGAGTGTTCATCTTGTAATAGCTCTCAGTTTGTTCTTTCTTTTCTAAGAAAGACCCTTGTCCAGCTGTAGGATTGTATACAGTGTGTAACCTAGCTAGAGGTTAGTGTCTAGCAGAACCTTGTTGGGGTTTGTACCAACAGGACCTAGCTGGGGGTTTAAGTCTAGCAAAACCGCACTGGGGTTTGTTCCAGGAGGTTTACTTCTGAACCTGTAAAAGAAGTAGTTTTGCTTCTGATCCTAGAAAAGAAGTGGGCTGCCTTCTTGCCCGGGAAAGAGAAGAAGACCTGGTGGGGTATCCAAAGTGTTGTAGTGTCCTTGAAGCGGACTATACCTTCGGTTAGTGAAATCCCAAGAGTTTGCTTGGGGACTGGATGTAGGACATCCATGTGGGAAGGGCCGAACCAGGATAAATCTCCTGTGTCCTTTTGTGTGATTGTTCTTTTGCTTCCGTACTGCCACTCTTCATCACACTAACACTAACCAAACTTTTAAGTGTTCACGTTTTGATTTCAGATTTCAGAAAAACCTATTCACCCCCCCTCTAGGTTACCTTGCTACCGTACATAAAGGGCCAACAATGGCATTGTAGGCTTGGTCACATTGGCGAGAATAGGGTTCAAAAGTTGCATAAGAATGGATACTTGGATCCATTTGATTATGAATCATATGCAACTTGTGAATCCTGTTTAATGGGTAAGTTGACCAATCTCCATTGAGTGGACATGGAGATAGGGCCAAGGACATATTGGAACTAATACATTCGGATGTATGTGGTTCAATGTCTACCCAAGCCAAGGGTGGCTACTCATACTTCATTACATTCACGGATGACTACTCAAGGTTCGGATTTATTACTTAATGAAGTACAAATCTGAAGGTTTTGGGAAGTTCCAAGAATTTAAGAATGAAGTTGAGAAGCAAACTGGAAAAAGTATTAAAATCCTACGGTCAGACCGAGGAGGTGAATACTTGAGTACAGAGTTCACACAATTCTTAAAGGATAATGATATCCTTTCTAAATGGACTCCTCCCTATACACCACAGATGAATGATGTATCAGAAAGGTGGAATCGCACCTTGTTAGACATGGTACGATCCATGATGAGCCATTCGCAGTTACCAGTTTCCCTATGGGGATATGTGCTAGAGTTAGCGGCATATCTACTGAACAGGGTTCCCAATAAATCTATGTGTTCTACTCCATATGAGATATGGAAGAGTAGAAAGCCTGATTTTAAACATGTTAAAATATGGGGCTGTCCTGCCCACGTGAAGAGACACGACCCAGATAAACTGGAATCCAGAACCGATAAGTGCAGGTTTGTTGGATACCCAAATGAAACGTTTAGGTACTACTTTACCATCCTGGTGAACAAAGAGTGTTTGTCGCTAGGAGAGTTGTCTTCTTGGAAGAGGAGTTCCTTACCCAGAGGACAGTGGGAGTAAGGTAGATCTAGAAGAGGTTCTAGATCCACAAACTGTGCAAAGTCCACTAGTTGAAACATCAGTTCCGGAACCTGTTCAGAAATATACACACATTCAGCGTAGGTCTGGTAGAGTACCTAGACAGCCTGAAAGATATGTTGGACATATCAATGAAGGCATGTCTTATAATGAGGATGATGATCCAAAGACCTACCAAGAGGCTGTTGATAGTCCTCAGTCAGGGAAATGGCGAGATGCCATGAATTCTGAGATGCAGTCCATGTACACCAACTTGCCTGAAGGTATTGTACCTATTGGGTGCAAGTGGATCCTTAAGAGAAAGATCGGTGCAGATGGACAGATCGACACTTATAAGGCAAGGTTGGTGGCAAAGGGGTATCGTCAAAGGCAAGGAATTGACTATGACGAAACTTTCTCACCAGTTACCATGATAAAGTCGATCAGAATTCTTCTCGCCATTGCTACTGTAGCAACCTGAATTTTTAAGAAAAAAAAATTTAAATAATAAATTAAAAACCCAGCTAAAGGGATATTCAATGAAAAAAGTATTAAATAAAACCCATTAAATGGAAAAGAGTAATGGGCTTTGCCTAATGGACCCTCTAGAATCTATTGGGTCAAAATATGAATTTACAAGGGGAGAATAATAAGAAAATACCTTAAATTCGGAGTTTAATTATCTCATAATTGGAAAGGGGTTATTAAAGCAATAAAAGTGGCAATTAGAGTTGGAATTGGATTCCTAAACCTACCCCATATAGTCTAGCACGAATTTAGATACTATCCTAACCCAATTAGAGATTGGAAAGTAAGAGAGGAAAGGTGGAGTTAGGAAATCTCGTAATTAAGAGGAATTTGAGTAGTAGTAGGAATAGGAACTTTCATTTATATAAATACACCTCTTAAACCCTCATGGCCGGCCCTAGCTCGTGCAAAGGGTTCTTGGACGTGGAGAAGAGGCCAAGGAGGAGGAGAAATCGAGGAGAGGAAGATCCATCAGGCTTCCTCCTTCGTTCTTGGAGTTCTAAGCCTTAGAAGATAAATCGAGTCAAAGGTAGGCATTCTCACGAGAAAAACTCAATTAAATCCATCTATAGATTGTTCCATACATCAGGAATAAAAGCCCTCTTGTTTCACTCTTTTTCATCGAGCCAATCTTTTGTTCTTGATTTTAGAAGATCTGCAAACATGATAACCCCGAGACATCATGTTTAATTCAAATCTCTATGTATACTTGATCCCATGCTATGAAACGTTTACTGTAGATACTTCATGTTGTTAGGGATCTTTTGCCCCTAAAAGCCCTAAATTTCATCAAGCATGTTGATCAAATTTAATCGATCTTTCTCTCTGTGTCATGTTCTGAATAACTCGTTCTCGCTCATGTTCAAACCCTGTATGAACCATACTCTCTCTATAATTCTGATTTACTGGAAGTACCCTTACATGTCTACTTTAATTTGTAACTTTTTTTTCGTGATTTTTCATCGACTATGTAATTAGTTATGATTTTTCAAAGTACCCTGTGTCCAAACAAGTCAAGTTCGCACGTAATCCGATGTAGAACATTGTTCCCGCACGAACTCAGGTGAAGTACCTGAGAACGCGACGGCTCGACACGTAGCGTTCTCAGAGCTGTCGCGACCAACATCTTGTCGCGTTCTGAATGCGACAGAAGACCCGTCGCGTTCTGGCCGCCTTAGCAGACAACCCTGTCGCGACCCTTTGCAGGCCCTGTCGCAATCCTTACTGGCCTATGTCGCCTTCACAGGATTTTAATAGTCATACACGCATGAAAAACACCTGTTTTAAAAATGGAGGTTTATTGAATGCTTTAAAATACATATTCATGACTTCTTTGCTATCTACGATTTCTCTTACACATGCACACACATGAACCATCCATATATGGCTGAAACCTGGCATAAAATATCTCATATTGTATCTGGTAATTTATAGCAATAAAGTATATTAATTGCCCAATTTTAAGGACTTGTATTTGTTTCTTGCGTTGTTTATATACCGATATCGACGCTCCATTGTTCTAGAATTCCTCTAGAACGTTGAGCACTTGTTTTTATATACACACTTTACTTGGCTTGTGGTGAACTCTCCGACGGATATTCCTTTCGTCGGACTAGTGAACCCTTGCACAAGGCCTCCGTAAGTCTCCTCTGATCATGGATTCTCACATGGTCGACGAGCCGGTTGTACCCTAACACCCATTACACCTTTAGGGATCGATATGATCCAAACGGCTATTAGAAGTTCGCTCTTACCTTGAATCACGTCGAACCTCTGGACTTGTGCATAACATGGCTAGCGGGAAGATCGTGAATTCCACCTGACTGCCAATACGACGTGTGCGTGTTGTGCAACTGTTACTATCACCTGTTTACTCGTCGCATTTCGTGCAATGTCCACTAGCTCTGATCTGTACTCTACTCGCTCGTCTATTCACGTTGCTCTACTATCTCGTCTATTCATCTAGTGCTCTCATCTACTTCTTGGTACTCTATATTGGCCATTGACTGATTGTCTAAAGATAAATAATTTAACCAATGCCTGACAATATATAAAGGGCCCGATTTGGTCCTAGGATGTGTGCCCGAAAGTGCTAGTGCCCATGGGAGTTAAATGATCAGAGTGTTTGGCATTACACTCAAGTGCTATCTATCTCGACTATCTATATGACAATCAAAACACAAAACGTGCTATACTCTCTCGATGTCTAGAATGAAAAACAAGTGCTATACTCGTCGTGCTATTACCATACTTGTGCTAGTTGTGCTATGGCCATCCTACTATTCGTGCTATATTCGATACTTGTGCTTTTTGGAAACTATACTCGATCTCGTGCTATTGTGCTATCATGTTACATGTGTCTTATCTCTTGCTATATTTTGACTCTCTTGTACCTGCTATCTTTAGATACTCTGCCATTAAATGTGTTAATTATTTAAAGCCTACTTGAGCCTGAGATTTAAGTCCTACTGGGCGTTATCGCTCACCCTACGTTATTTGATGTTGTGTTCTCAGGTGAGACCGAGGATGACACATACACTCACGAGGAAGGGAATGACCAAGAGTGAAGCCAGGAGTACCCTCGAGTCATTATGTTATCTTAGAGTTGTAGTTAGTTATTTCCTTTGATTGCAATGTAATTGGGCCCTATAGAATGGCTCTGATATTAGTGGTTGTAACTAGACATTCGAAAAGTTATTAATGAGAAAGATTTGCTTTAGTATTATTCAATGTGCAATGGTTGATGTCTAGTATTCGCTCTATACCTTTTTCTTGCAACTGCCTTCGCGCTCCGATATTCCGCGTCGGGGCGTGACAGTTTTGTGGTATCAGAGCCTAGGTTACTCTTAGTACATGATGATCTAGGTTAACCTGCCTCGACTAGAGTCAATTATCCCACCTATGTGAGTTGTGGTTAGAGCCAAGGGTAACTAGTTAAAATAAACTCACACACGCACAAATTAAACTTTCAACCAACATTATAACTATCAAACTATTTTGTAGGAACTAAACAGCTACAATGACTGCGGAACGTGCCCAGATGAGAGGCATGCAACAATCCCTCCAGGAACTGACTCGTGCCAATACAAGCCACCCAGCAAGGCGGTGGTAACCGCGGAGGGAACCAACCAGGTGCAGGCGAGCTGCATCGCAATTTCAGGGGTCTGAACCCGCCTAGGTTCAGTGGGTCTACGGATCCAGATGAAGCGGAGCACTGGCTAAAGGAAACGGAAAGGATCTTCGTGTAATGCAATGTGCGGACGGAGACAAACTCCTATTAGCGACATTCCAACTGGAGAAGGATGCCCGCGCATGGTGGGAGTCCGTGGAAGCCACAATGGCTAACGGCCAATTTACTTGGGACGAATTTAAGGAAGCTTATAATGCTAAGTACTTCTCTGAACGATACAGGAAAAGAAAGCTGCTGAATTCGCTGCTCTTAAACAGCGAAGCCTGACGGTAGCAGAATACGAAGCCCAGTTCTCTAGACTGGCACGCTATGTTGTACATCTGATCAACACTGAGAGAATGAAGGCTAAGCGCTTTCTAAATGGCCTAAAGCCTCAGTACATTACTCAACTGGCGCCACTCGACATACAAACTTATGCCGAGATGGTTAAGAAGGCCCAGCTGCTAGAAGATGCTACGGACTTCACCGACCGTATCAAGGGGAAGTTCGTAAAGAATGAAATGACATTGGGACCAGCATCTGCCAAGCCCACCAACGGCAAAAAGCGTCCTTTCCACCCAACTGAGGGATCCAGCCAGGATAGGAAACCCAAGGTCTTCATCCCAACACACCAACAAGAGCCACTGCAAACACTGTGACAAACCTGGTCACACCGCTGATGAGTGCTGGAGAAAAGCCGGAGCGTGTCTGCACTGCGGAAGTCACGAGCATCGCATACCTGAGTGCCCGATGCTGAAAGAAAATGAGAAGCGCACTGCTATGCCTAAGAAACAGGGCAGGCTGTAAGCCCTGCACAATGAAGAAACCATCGAGGAAGGTGGCGTGGTAGAAGGTACCCTGCAAGTCTTTTCTTTGCCAGCATTTGTGTTATTTGATACTGGAGCTACTCATTCATTATATCTCAACACTTTTCTGATACCCTGACTGCAAAACCTACAACCATGGGTGGTGAATTCTCTGTCACAACACCCTTGGGGGAGAAGGAGAAACTAAACCAATACTTTCCATCTGCCGATGTAATGATCGGAGACCATAACCTAAGGCCGACCTGGTATGTATGTCCATGGAAGGGTATGATGTCATATTGGGAGCCGACTGGTTGTCCACATATGGGGCAAGCGTCGATTGTAAGAAAGGAAGGGTGACATTTAGTGACTTTCCTAAATTAGCATTCACTGGGATTAGACATAAGAAGCGGATGTCTCTAGTCTCCTCCTTAAAAGCCTATAACATGATAAGGAAAGGATGTTTTGCTTTCCTTGCGGCCGTCATAGTCGAAAAGAAGGGTTCAAAGATAGAAGACATCCACATAGTCCAGGACTACCCAGATGTATTCCCGGAAGACTTACCGGAGTTCCCCCTGAACGTGACGTCAACTTCGCTATTGAGTTGACTCCTGGAGCTGCCCCGGTATCGCGTCAACCGTACCGGATGTCGCCTTCCGAATTGAAAGAACTAAAAGCACAACTGATGGAGCTGCTAGAGAAGGGGTTCATCAGACCAAGTACCTCCCCTTGGGGAGCACCTGTGCTATTCGTCAAGAAGAAGGATAGGTCGATGAGACTATGCATCGACTATCGTCAGCTCAACCAATTGACCATCAAGAACATTGCCTAGGATCTGGAGTCCAATACTTCTCCAAGATCGACCTTCGATCCGGTTATCATCAAATGAGGATCAAGGATGACGATATCTTCAAAACGGCCTTCAGGAGCAGGTATGGACATTACGAATTTGTTGTTATGCCTTTTGGTCTAACCAATGCTCCTGTAGCCTTTATGCAACTCATGAACAACATATATCGGCCATACCTTGACAAATTTGTGGTCGTCTTCATCGACGATATCCTCATATATTCAAAGACCAAGGAAGATCATGAAGAACACTTGAGGACCGCATTGCAAGTCTTATGAGACAACAAACTATATGCAAAATTGAGCAAGTGCGAGTTTTGGCTCGAAGAAGTGTCTTTCTTGGGCCATGTTATATCAAAGGACAGCATCTCTGTTGATCCCTCCAAAGTCGAAGCTGTACTCAACTGGGAGATACCAACCAATGTCACCGAGATAAGAAGCTGCCTAGGACTGGCTGGCTATTACAGGCAGTTCATCAAGGACTTCTCAAGGATCGTTGTTCCTCTCACGCGTCTGACTCGAAAGGAGAATCCATACTCCTTGAGTAAAGAGTGTGAGAAAAGTTTCCAAACCCTCAAGGACTGTCTTACCTCAACACCTGTTCTCGCTCTGCCAATAGAGGGAAAAGGTTTCTCTGTCTACACCGATGCCTCAGGAATCGGGCTAGGATGTGTACTCATGCAAAAGGAGAAGGTCATCGCCTATTCTTCAAGACAACTAAAGACACATGAAGGCAACTACCCTATACATGATCTCGAGCTGGCTGCTGTGGTCTTCGCCTTGAAGATTTGGAGACACTATCTATATGGCGAGCAATTCACTGTCTATTCAGATCATAAAAGTCTAAAGTACCTATTCTCCCGGAAAGAACTCAACATGAGGCAGAGAAGATGGTTAGAATATCTAAAGGACTTTGATTTCAACATCCAGTACCATCCAGGTAAGGGAAACGCTGTGGCTGATGCTCTTAGTAGAAAGCCAATGGCATCTATCTCAAGTCTAGTCCTTGGCGAGATGCAATTACTTGAACAATTCACGAGGCTAGACTTAAATATTGAACATAGGGATGATCATGTTTTGATTGCCAATCTCAAGATCCAATCCGATCTGCTGGAGGAAATCAAGATGCAATAGGACAACGATCCACTCTTGGTTCGTGTCAAGGAAACCTTAGCGGACAGACTGGATTTTGCCATGACTGAAGATGGAAGGTTAGTATTCCAAGGGAGAACTTGTGTCCCAGACGACGAAGCCCTAAAAAGGAAACTAATGGATGAAGCTCATCAAACTAAGTACACTATTCATCCAGGAGGTACCAAAATGTATCAAGACATGAAAAGAACATTTTGGTGGCCGAATATGAAGAGGGAAGTAGCCGAGCATGTAGCTCATTGCCTCACATGTCAACAAGTGAAAGCGGAACACCTGCGCCCTGCTGGTGTACTCAGACCGCTAGATATCCCAGAATGGAAGTGGGAAAGCATTGGCATGGACTTTATCATGGGTTTACCTAGAACTCGTGGTGGACTTGACGCCATATGGGTCATCGTTGACCGGTTGACCAAATCTGCTCACTTCTTACCCATAAAGAGTACATGGTCTGTGGAGGTGCTAGAGCTGCATTATATGTCAAGGAGATGTGCGGTTGCATGGTATTCCGTCATCTATTATCTCAGATCGAGATCCAAGGTTCACCTCTCATTTTTGGAAAGGTCTGCAAACTACCCTTAGTACGAAGCTTAATTTTAGTACTGCCTTTCACCCGCAGACTGATGGGCAAACTGAGAGGACAAATCAAATTGTATAAGACATGTTAAGAGCCTGCATTATAGATTTCAATGGTCGTTCGAATGAACACTTACCCTTGATTGAGTTCGCCTATAACAACAGTTACCAGGCGAGTATTAAAATGGCACCATTTGAAGCACTATATGGCAGAATTGTAGATCTCTTGTGTGCTGGAATGAAGTGGGAGAACAACAATGGTTAGGACCTGACATGGTACAAAGTACAACCCGAGATATACAGATGATACGAGATCGACTCAAGATTGCTCAGTCTAGACAGAAGAGCTATGCTGATAAGAGAAGACGGGATCTGGAATTTCAAATAGGAGATCATGTGCTATTGAAGGTATCTCCTACCCGTGGTATTCAAAGATTCGGAGTGAAAGAAAAACTTAGTCCAAGATTCATTGGTCCTTTCGAAGTACTTGAAAGGATTGGTGAAGTTGCTTACAGACTGGCCTTGCCACCAAATTTGGTAAGTATGCACAATGTCTTCCATGTCTCCATGCTTAGAAAGTATGTGTACGATCCTACACATGTCATTCGCCATGATGATCTGGTGTTTAACAAGGACATGACGTATGAAGAGAAGCCGATCAAGATATTGGACCGGAAGGTACAACAACTCAGAAAGTCGTCCGATTCATGTGGTGAAGGTCTTATGGAATAACCACGGAGTGGAAGAAGCCACATGGGAACCAGAAGGAATTATCAGACGCAACTACCCTGATCTATTCGGTAAGCCATTCTCTCCTGTAAGGTCATATGAATTTGGGGACCAAATTCTTTTAAGAGGGGGAGGATGTAGCACCTGAATTTTAAGAAAAATAAAAATTTAAATAATAAATTAAAAACCCAGCTAAAGGGATATTCAATGAAAAAAGTATTAAATAAAACTCATTAAATGGAAAAGAGTAATGGGCTTTGCTTAATGGACCCTCTAAAATCTATTAGGTTAATATATGAATTTACAAGGGGAGAATAATAAGAAAATACCATAAATTCGGAGTTTAATTATCTCATAATTGGAAAGGGGTTATTAAAGCAATAAAAGTGGCAATTAGAGTTGGAATTGGATTCCTAAACCTACCCCATATAGTCTAGCACGAATTTAGATACTATCCTAACCCAATTAGAGATTGGAAAGCAAGAGAGGAAAGGTGGAATGAGGAAATCTCGTAATTAAGAGGAATTTGAGTAGTAGTAGGGATAAGAACTTTCTTTTATATAAATACACCTCTTAAACCCTCATGGCCGGCCCTAGCTCGTGCAAAGGGGTTCTTGGACGTGGAGAAGAGGCCAAGGAGGAGGAGAAATCGCGGAGAGGAAGATCCATCAGGATTCCTCCTTCGTTCTTGTAGTTCTAAGCCCTAGAAGATAAATCGAGTCAAATGTAGGCATTCTCACGAGCAAAACTCAATTAAATCCATCTGTAGATGTTCCATACATCAGGAACAAAAGCCCTCTGTTTCACTCTTTTTCATCGAGCCAATCTTTTGTTCTTGATTTTAGAAGATCTGCAAACATGATAACCCGAGACATCATGTTTAATTCAAATCTCTATGTATACTTGATCCCATGCTACGAACTTTAACTGTAGATACTTCATGTTGTTAGGGATCTTTTGCCCCTAAAAGCCCTAAATTTCATCGAGCATGTTGATCGAATTTAATCGATCTTCTCTCTGTGTCATGTTCTAAATAACTCGTTCGTGCTCATGTTCAAACCCTGTATGAACCATGCTCCCTCTATAATTCTGATTTACTGGAAGTACCCTTACATGTCTACTTTAATTTGTAACTTGTTTCGTGATTTTTCATCGATATGTAATTAGTTATGATTTTTCAAAGTACCCTGTGTCCAAACAAGTCAAGTTGGCACGCAACCTGATGTAGAACATTGTTCCCGCTCGAACTCAGGTGAAGTACCTGAGAACGCGACGGCTCGACACATCGCGTTCTTAGAGCCGTCGCGACCAACATCTTGTCGCGTTTGAACGCGACAGAAGACCCGTCGCGTTCTGGCCGCCTTAATAGACAGTCCTGTCGCGACCCTTTGCAGGCCCTGTCGCTACCTGCCCTACCCCTGTCGCAATCCTTACTGGCCTATGTCACCTTCACAGGATTTTGCATGAAAACCCATAAAAGTTATTGCTTTCACAGGATTTTTAACAGTCATACACGTAGTAAAAACACCTGTTTAAAAATGGAGCTTTATTGAATGCTTTAAAATACATATTCACGACTTCTTTGCTATCTACGATTTTCTTGCACTCACATGAACCATCCATATATGGCTGAAACCTGGCATAAAATATCTCATATTCTATCTGGTAATTTATTGCAATAAAGTATATTAATTGCCCTATTTTAAGGACTTGTATTCGTTTCTTGCGTTGTTTATATACCGATATCGACGCTCCACTATTCTAGAATTCCTCTATAACGTCGAGCACTGTTTTTATATACACACTTTACTTGGCTTGTGGTGAACTCTCCGTCAGATATTCCTTTCGCCGGACTAGTGAACCCTTGCACAAGGCCTCCGTAAGTCTCCTCTGATCATCGATTCCCACATGGTCGACGAGCCGGTTGTACCCTAACACCCATTACACATTTAGGGATCGATATGATCCAAACGGCTATTAGAAGTTCGCTCTTACCTTGAATCACGTCGAACCTCTGGACTTGTGCATAACATGGCTAGCGGGAAGATCATGAATTCCACTTGACTACCAATACGACATGCGCGTGTTGTGCAACTGTTACTATCGCCTGTTTACTCGTCGCATTTCGTGCAATGTCCACTAGCTCTGATCTGTACTCTAGTCGCTCGTCTATTCACGTTTGCTCTACTATTCGTCTATTCATCTAGTGCTCTCATCTACTTCTTGGTACTCTATATTGGCCATTGACTGATTGTCTAAAGATAAACAATATAACCAATGCCTGGCAATATATAAAGGGCCCGATCTGGTCCTGGGATGTGCGCCCGAAAGTGCTAGTTCCCATGGGAGTTAAATGATCCGAGTGTTTGGCATTACACTCAAGTGCTATCTATCTCGACTATCTATATGACAATCAAAACACAAAACGTGCTATACTCTCTCGATGTCTAGAATGACAAACAAGTGCTATACTCGTCGTGCTATTACCATACTTGTGCTAGTTGTGCTATGGCCATCCTGCTATTCGTGCTATATTCGATACTTGTGCTATTTTTGGAAACTATACTCGATCTCGTGCTATTGTGCTATCCTGTTACATGTGTGCTATCTCTTGCTATATTTTGACTCTCTTGTACCTGCTATCTTTAGATACTCTGCCATTAAATGCGTTAATTATTTAAAGCCTACTTGAGCCTGAGATTTAAGTCCTACTGGGCGTTATCACTCACCCTACATTATTTGATGTTGTGTTCTCAGGTGAGACCGAGGATGACACATACACTCATGAGGAAGGGAATGACCAAGAGTGAAGCCAGGAGTACCCTCGAGTCATTATGTTATCTTAGAGTTGTAGTTAGTTATTTCCTTTGATTGCAATGTAATTGGGCCATATAGAATGGCTCTGATATTAGTGGTTGTAACTAGACATTCGAAAGGTTATTAATGAAAAAGATTTGCTTTAGTATTATTCAATGTGCAATGGTTTGATGTCTAGTATTCGCTCTATACATTTTTCTTGCAACTGCCTTCGTGCTTCGATATTCTGCGTCGGGGCGTGACAGCTGCATACTTTGATTCCGAGATCTGGCAGATGGATGTAAAGATTGCTTTCCTCAATGGAAACATTGAGGAAGAATTGTATATGATACAGCCTGAGGGTTTTACATCCAAGAGTGTCCAGATAAAGTATGCAAGCTTCAAAGGTCCATCTATGGATTGAAGCAAACTTCTCGTAGTTGGAACATAAGGTTTGATGATGCTATCAAATCTTATGACTTCATAATAATGAAGATGAACCATGTGGTATAATAAAATTAGTGGGAGTGCTATCACTTTTCTCATATTTACGTTGATGACATCTTGCTCATTGGGAATGATGTAGGGATGTATCAACAGTAAAGTTTGGTTGTCAAAGAACTTCTCTATGAAGGATTTGGGAGAAGCATCCTACGTATTGGGAATACGTATCTATAGAGATAGATCTAAGAGGATGCTTGGCTTGACCCAATCCATGTACATAGATACCATTGTCAAAAGGTTTGGCATGGAAAATTCCAAGAGAGGTCTCATACCAATGAGAACATGGGATTAATCTCTCTAAGGAGCAGTCTCCTAAGACTCCTGAAGAGAGGGCAGTCATGGATAGAGTCCCCTATGCTTCGGCTATAGGGTCTATCATGTATGCCATGCTATGTACAAGGCTTGATGTAGCATTTGCTCTAAGTGTTACGAGCAGATATCAGGCAAATCCAGGTGAAACACACTGGATGGCAGTGAAATGTACCCTTAAGTACTTGAGAAGGACTAAGGATATATTTCTGGTTTATGGAGGAGGGGACTTGAAACTTCGGGCATACACTGACTCGAGTTTCCAGTCAGATCCAGATGATAGCAAGTCTACATCTGGGTTGTGTTCACCCTAAATGGAGGTGCAGTGAGCTGGAAGAGTTCAAGCAAGAAACCACTACAGACTCGACGACAGAAGCTGAGTACATTGCTGCAGCTGAAGCCGCCAAGGAGGCAGTGTGGATGAAGAAGTTCATCACCGACCTGGTGTGGTGCCAGGTGACTCTGATCCGATCCCATTGCTGTGTGACAACAATGGGGCCATTGCGCAAGCGAAAGAGCCGCGGTCTCATTAGAAGTCGAAGCACATTCTGAGGCGATTTCACTTGATCAGGGAGATTATCACTAGAGGAGATGTACTGGTGGAAAGAGTTCCTTCAGTTGACAACATTGCAGATCCACTGACGAAGCCTCTGACTCAAATTGTGTTTGAGCGCCACCTAGAGTCTATGGGTTTAAGACATAAAGGTGATTGGCTTTAGTCCAGTGGGAGATTGTTAGTTATGGGTGTCCTCAAGCCAATTATAACTTGTACAATCTTGTTCTTTAATAATAATAATAAGGCTTTTATATTCATTATGTGTAATTCGTTTATCGTTTCATTATGAAGTCCATGAATATGCGCAATGGATATTAATTATGATGAGATCATAATAATGAGATTATATCCTTTAAACGTATATTCTTAATTGTTCCTAGTCGGAAGATATTCGAGAAGGACATCGGATATCCGGTTAGGCTAGTACAGGCTGCACCTACTCATATGATGAGGGTGACTGATCTCATAGTCACTTGTGTGGAGACACTAAGGTGAATCTGTAGGTGCTCATTGGAGAATGAGTTCACTGAACTGATCCATTATGAATCGATGGATGGTAATGTTACCTAACTGTCAACCAGCTAGATTCATTGTCACAGTGGCGTGATTGGTCCTTAGACCTGAGACACCAAGGACACCTTGTTGGTGGACTTCTGGGTTTTGACCTTGACTTATAGATCTCTAGCCATGAGGTCTTAATCAGTTAAGTGTTCGGATCTAGCGGAATACCTTCGAAGGTGATTGTGTGGTCAATATGGGAACGCTCGCTCTTGGTAATAAGAGAGTGAATGCTCTAGGGAAAGATGTCTGATAGTCCCTGGCCAGGGCAAGACTACTTATCAGAAAAGGAGTTTTCTGATATTGTTATGCGGCATCTAAACCAAGTGAGTACACACATTAGGGTTTGACAGTTGACCATACCCTAAGTGCACTCGAGAGCATTGTACGAGCGAAGGATTATAGTCATGTGGTAACTGATGACAGAAAAAAAGGTTCCTTGATTGGGTTGCTGAACCCCAATGCTTTCCAGGATGAAGTGGTGTTGCTTGGCACCCAACTTGATTGGAAGCCTGGTCAATTATCGTGAGATGATAATTGATTGTGTAATTAATAATATGAGATATTATTAATTACAGTAAGTCAATAAAGAGTTATGGGCTTAATGGGCTGAAAACTGGACTAGCACTTGGGCCTAGAGGGTCACACGCAATAGAGTTCCGAGCAGACTGGGCAGGATGGTCGTTATAGACAATAACTGGGTTTTTGTGAAAAACTGCAGTGTCTATAAATATACGTGGAGAGTTAAACCGTGGTGCAAGCTACAGGCTCTCTCCCTAGCCGCCACCTCCTCTCTCTCTCCCTGGGCGCCCCCACCTTCTCTCTCTCCTCTCTCTGGCACATGATGGAGTTGAGATCCGGGAGACGCGTGGAGACCGAGGAGATCCCATCTGCGTCTGGAGTTCGCGTGGATACGTCTAGAGGCCGGACACTTGAACGGCTTGAAGCACCAACGCCTCCAGCGCTACCTCCTCCCCGGATTCGGGAGTTCCGCAACCCCGCAAAGGTAAAGATCGGATCTTCCTACCCGCGGGTTCTCCATTTTTGTTCGATTCCGACCGCCGGCAACGATATCTACCTGAGGGAATCGCGCTTTCCGCTGCGCTCTGATCGATTCCTTACATGGTTAAGGTGGGGAGGGCTTCCCTCGATATTGCGCAATAACCAAGACTCTATCACTAATTGCCTAGATGATGAGTATATGTCATATGTGTATCTGACTTCTAATGGGTGGTTTGGGCTGTGTCTTGGGAAAAGAAAAGTGTACATATGTATCTGTTATGAACAAAGTTTGTTTTCAGCTCTATAAAGATTTCATGTAACACTTGTTTTATTTCCACTTGAGTGAATTATATGAAGTCATGCTTAATATGCAATTTCTTGGAACCATGTATATAAATTGTACTATGTTATATCTTGAATCCATATCATCATGTTCAGATCTGAAATCTTTTAATAATTATAAATATTGTGTAGTTAAGATCATGTCTTGGAATCATACTTTATTCTAGTAGCAATTGTATTCACTTGTGGTTTTAATTATGAAGGATAAATGTACATAATGCAAGTAGTATGATTGCTGAATTTTATGTGTATTAACATGTTTTGAAACCTTTAGGTATATGTTAGATTGGTAATCCATTTTTCGGTTGCTTGTTGAGTCTTCGTTGTAGACCCATACTTACTTAACATTTCAGGTGAGGCAGAGGATCCCGAGGCTTGATAGCGGGATTTAATTCAGAGTGAGAGGATTGACTTAGATAGTGTGTTTGAGAGATAATTGTATGTGAGGATTTGATTATGTTATGAACATTGTAATTGAACCATTTATAGTATTGTGGACTTATTTGATGGATTGTGGACTTGATTATTAAAGTTGATGAGTTGTGCTTTATTTCCGCTGCATTATTCTTTATTTGTGCATGAATCAACCCACAATTGATATATGTTGGGGTGTGTTCCCCATGTAACATGTCCCTTAGACTCGATGAGAGTTGGTATAACTGGACCGGGTCTAAGTGGAGTGTTATAGAGATGGTACCAGAGAAATTTGTAGGTTGAGGATATCATAAGTAAACATCAACTTATAAGTATAAAATAAAGTATTAGATAATTAGAACTATAGAGATTAACTAGCATATTGTTTTGCCAGGCCATGGCTAGTCGTGGACGTCGTGCTAATGTCCAGGCTCGTGAGGAGGAGCAGAGGGAGAATGCTAGTGCAGGGCAGCAGGTTCTAGCACCTCAGGGACCACCTGTGGCACCTCCTCCACCCTTGATAGACTATGGAACTTTCATGCAAGGGTTGGTTCAGGCTATGCAAACCTAGGCCCAAACCGTGGCAACATTGCCGGCCCAAGTGCAAGCTCAGGTTAAGTGCAGTTAATCATTGGCTTTGGTTCTCTTAGTGTATCTATCCTATGCTGATTTGTGTCATTTCAGGCTCAGGCTCCACCTACTGGCATTTGGAGCATAGAGGCCCTTCGGTGATGGAGAGGTTTAGCAGGATTGCTCCACCCTCTTTAAGGGGGAGAGTCAACCACTGTTGGCTGAGAGTTGGCTCAGGGAGACTGAGAAGATATTTAGAGCTATTCGTTGTGCTGAGGAAGATAAAGTCAGTTTGGGGACTTACATGTTACAGGTAATCATAAGGCAATATCTATGTATGAAGCGTATTAGTGTGATTGGTTATGCCTAATGTAAATGTACTATTTGCAGGAGAGGGCTGATTGTGGTGGACTTCCACATTGAGTACCAGGTTTGAGGATGGAGTTCAGAAGGTGACATGGAATGAGTTTACTCGCCTATTCAAGGCTAAGTTCATTCCTGAGTATGAGCAAGATAAGATGGAGCAGGAATTTCTTTTGTTGACCCAGGGAGCCATGAGTGTTCTAGAATATGAAGCCAGATTTGCAGAGCTATCAAAGTATGCACCACACATTGTTGCTGATGAGAGGAGAAAAGTGAAGAAGTTTATGATGGGGCTCAGACCATCACTACGTACCAGGCTAGTAGCATTTGATCATCGTACCATGGAGGAATCGTTTAGTGCGGCTTGCGGGCAAGAAAGTGAAATGGAACACTATTTTGAGGAGAAGAAAGCTACTTCCAAGAGGCCGGCATCGCCATTTCTGAGGCAGGATAAGAAAAAGAAAGCTATTTATGTACCTCAGCAGGTACCAGACTATGGGAAGAGGGCACCTCGGCAAGGGAGAATCTAGCAGGAAGACAAGTCGTTATGTACTCATTGCGGCGAAAGGCATGGAGGTCAGGTATGTGGTTGAGTGCAGGGAGATGTCTTCGTTGTGGAGACAAGGACCACAAGATCAAGGACTGCTCTAAGATGGCGCAGTAGACAGCAGCAGCAGTAGCGCCAGCAGTAGCAAAACCAGTGGGAAGACCCCAGGCCCAAGCCCGAGTGTATGCATTGGCTAAGGAAGATGCAGAACAGGCAGAGCATGTGACTGAAGGTACAGTTCCAATTATGGGTATTCATGATAGAGTTCTTTTCGACACCGGTGCCAAACACACATTTGTATCTGAGAGGTTTGCTAAGGTGTTGCTTAACGAGTCTGATGCAGAAGTTGTGGATTTAGAGATTTCGTTGTTCGTGCATAGCCCAGCAAGAGCTATGATCACTAAAAAGTGCTTCCCATCACTTTATGTATGCATAGAAGAACGAGATTTAGCAGGATGCTTCTATCTTTCGAAGATGAAGGATTATGACGCTATTTTGGGTCTAGATTGGCTGGAAGAGCATTATGCTTTATTAGATTGTCAGAAGAAGAGGATTATTTTCTGCATTCCAGGTGAGGATGAGTTTTCACATCCCTTACCCAAGAACATGGCTGGAAAGTTCATAGTGTCAGCATTGAAGGCAGCCAAGATGTTGAACAGTGGTTGCAGTGCCTTTTTGGCTAGTGTGGTGGTGTCTAAGGACACTAATACACCATGCATTGAGGAGATCAAGGTTGTTCGTGATTATGCAGACGTCTTTCCTGAGGATCTTTTTGGTTTGCCACCGGAAAGAGACATTAAGTTCGCTATTGAGTTGATGTTGGGTACAACTCCTATTTCTAAGGCACCTTATCGTATGGCCCCAGTAGAATTGGCAGAGCTCAGGAAGCTATTACAGGACTTGTTGGACAAGGGCTTCATTCGTCCAAGTTCTTCACCATGGGGAGCTCCAGTCCTTTTTGTTGAGAAGAAGGATGGTTCGATGAGGCTTTGCATAGACTATCGAAAACTTAACCAAGTAACGATCAAGAATAGGTATCATCTACCCCGTATTGATGACCTATTTGATCAATTGCAGGGAGCTTCAGTGTTTTCTAAGATAGATCTTCGTTCGAGTTATCACCAACTCCGAATAAAGGCTGGTGACACGTCTAAGATGGCTTTTCGGACTCGGTATGGTCATTATGAGTTCTCAAATGGAGAATTTAAAGACCGTGCTGGAAGTCTTGAGGGAGAACAAGTTATTCGCCAAGTTTACCAAGTGTGACTTCTGGATGAAGGAAGTTCATTTTCTTAAGCATGTGATTTCAGGAGATGGTATTGCTATGGATCCTTCTAAGGTAAAGGCAGTGCTAGAATGGGAGACTCCAAGATCACCATCTGAGATACGGAGTTTCTTGGGTTTAGTTGGCTATTACCGCCGTTTCATAGAGAGTTTTGCATCCATTGCAGTGCCCTTGACCAAGCTTACAAGAAAAGGAGTTAAGTTTGTATGGTTAGAAGATTGTGAGCAAAGTTTCAGAGAATTGTGGAGTAGATTGACTTCTGCGCCTGTGCTAGTTCTACCTTGTGGGGCGGATGGCTTCACGATCTATACTGATGCTTCTCATATTGGGCTCGACTGTGTGCTTATGCAGGATGGGAAAGTGGTTGCCTATGCTTCTCGTCAACTAAAGGAGCATGAGAGTAACTACCCCACACATGATCTAGAGTTGGCAGCAGTAGTGCATGCTTTGAAGATTTGGCGACATTATCTATATGGTGTCAAGTTTGAAGTATTCACTGATCACCAAAGGCTTAAGTACTTATTCTCGTAGAAGGAGCTAAATCTAAGGCAGAGGAGATGGATTGAGTTATTAAAGGATTATGATTTTGAGTTGCAATATCACCCAGGCAAGGGTAATGTGGTAGCCGACGCGCTTAGCAGGAAGAGGACAATAATGCAGAAGGATTGGAAGATGATAGAAGATGCAGCTTGTGTTTTTGTAGAGTTTGAATCACAATTGTGCCAAGCTTTTGTGGCTCAGTTGACTATCAGGTCTTCTCTTCTAGATAGTGTGGTAGAAGGTCAGAAGGATGATCCTAGACTACAAGAGATGATAGGAAAAGCAGACATTGCTGATGTTAGAAAGCAAATTTTAGATGAGGCTCACAGGTCCAAGTTTTCTATACATCTAGGTGGTAGCAAAATGTTTCAAAATCTAAAAAGGACTTTTTGGTGACAAGGCATGAAAAGAGATGTGGCTGACTATGTGGCTAGATGTTTGACATGCCAACAGGTGAAGGCAGAAAGGCAGAGGCCATCAGGTTTGATGCAAAAGATTGATATTCCATTATGGAAATGGGAAGAAGTTATCATGGACTTTGTCTCTGGTTTGCCCAGGTCTTTTAGGGGCAATGACTCTATTTGGGTGATTGTGGATAGATTCTCCAAGACCGCATATTTCTTACCTATGAGGAAGAAGTAATCTGTTGAGAGTTTGGCCAAGCTTTATGTTGACAATATTGTTAGATTGCATGGGGTTGCAAAATCCATTATTTTGGATAGAGACCCAAGATTTACTTCAAGATTGTGGCAAGGATTGCAGGTTGCTCTTGGTTCTCAAGTGAAGCTTAGCTCAGCTTTTCACCCTCAAACGGATGGACAATCCGAAAGGACAATCCAGACTCTTGAAGACATGTTGAGAGCATGTGCTCTAGATCTGGAGGGTGATTGGGAGAAAAATCTACCTCTTATGGAGTTTGCCTATAATAATAGTTTTCATGCAAGCATAGGTATGGCTCCATTTGAGGCTTTGTATGGAAGGCCTTGTAGATCTCCTTTGTGTTGGAAGGAGGCTAGTGATAAATACTTGGTTGGTCCTGAGATTGTGCAAGAAACTTGTAGTAAGATTCAACTAATTCAACAAAGATTAAAGGCAGGACAAGACCGGCAGAAAAGCTATGCGGATAATAGAAGGAAGGAATTGGAATTTGAGGTGGGTGTATTCCTTAAGGTCTCTCCAACAAAAGGGGAGATTAGATTTGGTCGGCATGGAAAGTTGCATCCAAGGTTTATTGGACCCTTTGAGATCTTGAAGAAGGTTGGAAATGTGGCTTATCAATTAGCATTACCACCATCTATGGCAAATATACATCCGGTATTTCACATTTCTATGCTAAGAAGGTATGTTCGAAATCCATCTCATGTTCTTTCTTATGAGGCGGCAGATTTGCAGCAAGATTTATCTTTTGAGGAGCAGCCCATAAAGATTCTGAACCAAAAAGAGCAACATTTGAGGTCCAAGAGAATTTCCTTAGTGAATGTTTTGTGGAGGAACTTTGCACAAGAAGAAGTAACATGGGAGTTTGAGGATAGAATGAAGGCAAAATATCCACATCTTTTCGGTGAGTTTCCTCAGACTTAATCTTCGAGGACGAAGATTATTTAAGGGGGAGAGAGTGTGATGTCCTGAAAATTTCTTAGTAGTTTTATTTTCAATTGATATTTATTTTATTGAGCATTTAGAAAATTTTGTGCATGTATGTATATTGTTTTGTGGTTTGTAGTGTAGAATGCTCTGTTCTAGGGTGGATGCAAGTTTACCTGTGTTTTTGACGGCAACATCGACTGCCGTCAATAGCAGGTTAACGACAGCATCCTTGCCGTCAACTCCAGGTAAACGTCCATATCGATTGACGTTTACTTTGTGTAAACAACAGTAACCCTTGACGTCTCTTTCTTCCGGAACTGACAGCGAGATTCTCGCAATCTAGCTCTGCTAGAGTTATGGTAAGAGATAGATTTTTGGAAACCTTGAGGGTTACGGATCTGGGCTCGAGGGTTTGGTTTGGGAGTGGCCATCCCTTTTATAAAAAGGGAGGGTTAACCTCTTAGAACCAGTTTTTGGGTGTCTTCTTCAGGCTTCTAAGAAAGAGGAAGGAAGACCGGCGATTCGATTTTCGTGGAGGCTTTGACCAAGCTTCTGCAAGTGGAGGACTGGTGTTTTTGAAGGCTTGAGGCGTCTCCACGGTGTGCAAACCATCGGGGATCGGCAGATCTAGGGTTTAGCCCAGGAGGAGGACTGTCTTGGTTGGCCAAGACGGGCTTCATCGGGCTAATCCGTGAATCTCTTGGTGTTTTAGAGGCAAGTAACCTAGGGATCGGGTTGCCAACTCTATATTTTACTCTTTTTCGATTTTTACAGAATTTTTAAAAGGTAAAAACAGTCGGATTTTGGGGTTTACATGAGTCCCGGATGAGTTCAGTTTTCCTGTCAGGTTAACATCCACCTTGACTGACGTCAAGGATGAACTTAACGTCCACCTTGTTTGTCACGTCCCGAGAATTACACAGTGGATATTAGTTCGAAGAATTCGAGTCGATATCTCGAGACGTGGACAGTTGGTAAATAAGCCTCTAGCTAGCATGCACTAAATGTATAACAACATACATCATCAAAGGCTCAAATATTGAACTCAACTAACCATTTATTCAAATCTCAACTCATTGTATTCCAAATTGAAGTTTTATAGGACTAAGACTCAATAAAAACAAGAGTACATAATACCTCACTTCCTACTACATTGTTCTAACACTCAAAATAAACTAACTATAGACAGACTCATAATTGGAACGCTCATCACTCGGATGCATTCCCATCCTTGACTTGCTCTGTCACGTCCCGAGAATTACGCAGCGGATATTAGTTCGAAGAATTCGAGTCGATATCTCGAGACGTGGACAGTCGGCAAATAAGCCTCTAGCTAGCACGCACTAAATGCATGACAACATACATCATCAAAGGGCCCAAATATTGAACTCAACTAACCTTTTATTCAAATCTCAACTCATTGTATTCCAAATGGAAGTTATTATAGGACTAAGACTAAAAAAAAAAACAAAAGTACATAATACCTCACTTCCTACTACATTGTTCTAACACTCAAAATAAACTAACTATAGACAGACTCATAATTGGAACGCTCATCACTCGGATGCATTCCCATCCTCGACTTGCTCTTCCTCTTGAACTTCATAGTAACCTAGATGGGTAAAAGTAGGGGATGAGCAAACTAGCCCAGTAGGATTTACATCTCAATGTGCGAGCAATGATATAAGTGATTAACATTTAGAACTAGGTAAGCACGATGAATGTCATGATATGCAAGTGCAAATAAAGCAGATTAAAACATGATACATGAAACAAGCTAGATAGAGTGATCATGATAGAATAAGATCTGGAATGATATAACAAGAGAGAACTAGCGATAGATCACTTTGTACAAGCACTCAAGATTTCACTTGATGTCAATAGTTTACAAGAACGCAAGATATCACTAGTTGCAATAAATGCAGGATGGCCATATCACACAAGCAAGCAAGCAAGATTGCACAAGCACGATCAAGTAACTCTAATCAGACACGTAAACACTAATGTACACCAAGGAAAGATCCACCAAGAGTGCATACAGGCCACGTGTATGTGGTTATGTATCTAACATTCAACAAGCAAGAAAGTACTCCCAGCGCAGATGCAACGCCAGTAATCATTATACCCCATGGTTAACTGTATATCTATGACTCGCCGTCATTGGGGCTAGATTGGAGCCCTTGGACACACGTCGTGCCCTGTCAGCATCTCATGTAGAATTTTAAATGTAGATACACACAGTCATTAATAATGGCCAATGAGAGTTTCAATAAGTAAGCATGTGTAATATCATGTTCATGATGATGATGGGAGCAAGTAATAAGCAAATGAACATGATTTCATGAGAACAATGGTCAAGAGATAAATTCTGTAGCTGAATGGTAAGATTTATAATTTAATTCAATATTTACATTGATGGCTTTAGTCTAGATTGTAATTCATGCTCACGAGAACAAGAAGAGAAAAGACGTGAATGCCCTTGATGTATGAGTGTGTAGTGATGTACACGTGTCAATTCACAATCCGTCGGTCTCAAACTCTCGGAAAACACTTAACATGAAGGCATGCAAAGATCAATGTATTTAACTACATATGGGTTTACAAGATTTAAGATAATATTTATCATTTAAATCAAACTAGATTGGTAACAGGAGTAAATCACAAGCTTCATGTATGATCATATCATTAAGAAAGCAATTAGAATAATATTCATGTAATTAAGGACTTTTCAATGGGTTAAACACTTTTAAGCCATTAAATAGACCTCATGCCATGATCAGACCCAAGACAGATAATATTTTGCAAAGATAGTGTCAACACACCCCTTACTGGTGTCGACACTATGCTCCAGACACAAGGCAAAACAATGAAAAATTTGTCAAGTAGTGTCAACACTAGTCCAGGTAGTGTCGACACAGTGCTTCAAATACAAGGCAAAAAGGTCAAGTAGTGTCGACACTAGTTCAGGTGGTGTCGACACTAGAGACAGCTCCCAGAACACCTTCTGGCCCATCTGGGACAGTGTGTCGACACTAGTTCAAGTAGTGTCGACACTAGTAGCCTTCCAGAACACCTTTTGGACAAAACTGGTCAGGTGGTGTAGACACTAGATCAGGTAGTGTCGACACTAGAGACCTTCCCAGAACACCTTCTGGGTTGTGCTGGGACAGTGTGTCGACACTAGCCCAAGTAGTGTCGACACTAGTGCCCTTCCAGAACAAAAACCTATAGGTCATGCGCAACCTGAAAACACATCTCATGTGGGATTTACTTACCCTGCTTATAACTCTCTAACGAATGACATTTAGACAAAACGTTCAACACAAAATATGACGAGAACAACTAGTAGAAGAACTTTGTTGTTGGGGGATTGACCTAGTTCGGTCCTGAATCCTAAGAAAACATATGAAGAACAAAAGTCAAGTGTAGCCCGAAATTGCGGTATCGTGCAGCGACTCTCTTAATATGATTATAACTCTCTAACAAAAGACTTATAGACAAAACGTCCAACATGAAAGATGATCTTAACGGCCAGTAGAGGAACTTTCATGAAGTAAGTTTAGTCTAATTTGGTCTTGAATCACGTGCATGATAAGAAGTACGGGAAAAACTCTAACAGTGCGTGACTTTGGCAAAAAGCTTGTAATTCATAATCTACTAGATGAAATGTGATGAAACCAGAGGGCAATGAAATCTAACTTGATTATCTACACATTGGTATAAGATATGTTAAGATTTAGCCCGAGAAAACCTACCTTCTGGGTTGAAGTAGTCTCGTTTTTCCAGAAAAGCCCGTGTTCAGACCACCTGGAGGAGACCGCTTACCACTTCGTGTATACTGCATGGAATTTAGGCGTTCTACTTGGGTTAGAACGTAGAATTGACCCTCTTTCCAAGGGTATAAGCTTGCAAGGTTATGTTTAGGTTTGACCTACCTTTGGTCGACTTCAAGATGATGGTCTGTGCAGGTCGCAGCAGACACAACGGGGAAGAAGAACGGCTTGGTGTGGGGATCTCCTGCTTCCCCAGTTGCCAAGAACTCCTCCACACGACCCTAGCAAGTTCTAAAACTCGTTTCTAAGGTTTGGTGAAGAGTATTTAAGCAACCATGGTGTTTTAGGAGTCCTATTATGACTAGGAAAGCCAGGTTGCGGTTTTGTCATGTTAGTTTCCTACTTAGGGAGGATTTCTACCTACCATAGAGTGTGTGAGGCTTTAGGAAACCTCCCACTATAGATAGGCACGAATTTGGGTTGCCAAGAATGCATGATTGCATCCCAATTTAACTCAAATTACCTTTTTTTAATTTCAGCCTATTTTAGAGTTACGGATTTTCCCTGCATTTTCTAGCTTATTTGATTATTGGGCCAAATGATGTCCATTGACCCAATTACGATATTGGGTCATTAATATATATGTTGGAAGTCCCTCCAACCCTTTTTATTTAAATTCTTGATTGTGTCGTATTTCTGTGTTAACAGTTTTCCGACTTGTTATAGCGCATACGATAATGATGCGTATGTTTTACATACTTGGAAATTATTTATTTCCATTTATTTGAATTCTTTATATAGCTAAAATTTCCGGGGTGCTACATGCTCTTCCTCTTGAACTTCATAGTCACCTAGATTGGGTAAAAGTAGGGAATGGGCAAACTAGCCCAGTAGGATTTACATCTCGTGCGGGCAATGATGTAAGTGATTAGTAATTTAGAACTAGGTAAGCACGATGAATGTCATGATATGCGTGTACGAATAAAACAGATTTAAAACATGATGCATGAAACAAGCTAGATAGAGTGATCGTGATAGAATAAGATCTGGAATGATATAACAAGAGAGAACTTGTAATAGATCACTTTGTACAAGCACGCAAGATTTCACTTGATGTCAATAGTTTACAAGAATGCAAGATATCACTAGTTGCAATAAATGCAGGATGGCCATATCACGCAAGAAAGCAAGCAAGATTGCACAAGCACGATCAAGTAACACTAATCAGGCACATAAACACTAATGTACACCAAGGAAGGATCCACCAAGAGTGCACACAGGCCACGTGTATGTGGTTATGTATCTAACATTCAACAAGCAAGAAAGTACTCCCAGCGCAGATGCAACGCCAGTAATCATTATACCCCATGGTTAACAGTATATTTATGACTCGCCGTCATTGGGGCTAGACTGGAGCCCTTGGACACACGCCGTGCCCTGTCAGCAATCTCATGTAAAATTTTAAATATAGATACCCAAAGTCATTAATAATGGCCAATGAGAGTTTCAAAATGTAGCATGTGTAATGTCATGTTCACGATGATGATGAGAAGAAGTAAATAGTTAAATTGAACATGATTTCATGAGAACAATGGTCAAGAGATAAATTCGGCAGCTGAACGGTACGATTTATAATTTAGTTCAATCTTTACATTAATGGCTTTAGTCTAGATTGTAATTCATGCTCACGAGAACAAGAAGAGAAAGGAAGTGCACGCCCTTGATGTATAAGTGTGTAGTGATGTACGCGTGTCAATTCACAATCCGTCGGTCTAAAACTCTCGGAAAACACTTAACATGATGGCATGCAAAGATCAATGTATTTAACTAAATATGGGTTTATAAGATTTTAAGCTAATATATATCATTTAAATCAAGCTAGATTGGTAACAAGAGTAAATCACAAGTTTCATGTATGATCATTTCATTAAGAAAGAAATTAGAATAATATTCATGTAATTAAGGATTTTTCAATGGGTTAAACACTTTTAAGCCATTAAATAGACATCATGCAATGATCAGACCCAAGACAGACAATATTTTGCAAAGGTAGTGTCGACACACCCCTTACTGGTGTCGACACTATGCTCCAAACACAAGGCAAATAATGAAGAATTGGTCAAGTAGTGTCGACACTAGATCAAGTAGTGTCGACACTAGAGACAGCTTCCAGAAAACCTTCTGGCCAATATGGGACAGTGTGTCGACACTAGATCAGGTAGTGTCGACACTAGAGACAGCTCCCAGAACTTTCTGGGTCAATCTGGGACACTGTGTCGACACTAGATCAGGTAGTATCGACACTAGAGGCCTTCCCAGAACACCTTTTGGGCTGTTTTGGGACAGTGTGTCGACACTAGATCAAGTAGTGTCGACACTAGTGACCCTCCCAGAACAAAAACATAAGTCAGGTGTAAACAGAAAACATGTCTCATGCAGTGATTCACTTTACACTGTTGTAACTCTCTAAAGAATGACATTTAGACAAAATGTTCAACATGAAAGATGAATAGGACAACTATTAGGAGAACTTGGATGTTGGGGGTTTGATCTAATTCGGTCTCGAATCCTGAGAAAACATATGAAGAATATAAAGCTAAGTGTAGTCCGAAATCGTAGTATCATGTAGTGACTCACTTACCATACTTATAACTCTCTAAAGAAAGACTTTTGGATAAAACGTCCAACATAAACAATGATCATGACTACCAGTAGAAGAACTTTCATGAAGGAAGTTTAGTATAATTCGGTCTTGAATCACATGCATATTAAGAAGTATGGGAAACGCCCTAACGGTGCGCGACTTTGAGAAAACGCTTTTAACTCAAACTATACTCATTAAAATTTGATGAAACCAATGGGAAACAAAAGTTAACTTGATGATCTACTCATTGGTATATGATATATTAAAGTTTGACCCGAGAACACCTACCTTCTGGGTTGAAGAAGTCTCATTTTTCCAGAAAACCCGTGTTCAGACCACTTGGAGGAGAACGCTTACTGCTCCGTGTATACTGCATGGAATTTGGGCGTTCCACTTGGGTTAGAACGTAGACTTGACCCTCTTTCCAGGGGTATAATCCTTGCAAGGTTTGGTTTAGGTTTGACCTACTTTTGGTTGACTTCAAGATGACTGTCTGTGCAGGTCGCAGCAGACACAACGGGGAAGAAGAACGGCTTGGTGTGGGGATCTCCTGCTTCCCCAGCTGCCAAGAACTCCTCCACATGACCCTAGCAAGTTATAAAACTTGTTCGTAAGGTTTGGTGAAGAGTATTTAAGCAACCATGGTGTTTTAGGAGTCCTATTATGACTAGGAAAGCCAGGTTGCGGTTTTGACAGGTTAGTTTCCTATTTAGGGAGGATTTCTTCCTCCCATAGAGTGTGTGAGGCTTTAGGAAACCTCCCACCATAGTTAGGCACGAATTTGTGTTGCCAAGAATGCATGATTGCATCCCAATTTAACTCAAATTGCCTCTTTCTAATTTCAGCCTATTTAGAGTTACGAATTTTCCCTGCATTTTCTAGCTTTATTTGATTATTGGGCCAAATGATGTCCATTGACCCAATTATGATATTGGGTCATTAATATATAATGTTGGAAGACTTTCCAACATTTTTATTTAATTTATGATTGCGTCATATTTCTGTGTTAACGGTTTACCGACTTGTTTCCTAACTTGGACAATCGATCACAATAACTCTTAAACCTAGCCCAAATGATTTTTATTGACCCAAATCTCTTGATGGGTCATTAGAGGATATTATTTTAAGTCCATATATGATTTTTATTTAATTTTCTGACTCATCCAAGTACGTGTGATAATGATTTTCCAACTTATTTATGAATTATGATAATAAGTCTCAAAACGCTTTAAACTTGGCTAATCCAATTTTTCGTTGCACAAATTTCTTTGCGAAACACTTAGGAATAATGTGTGGGGTTGATTTATAATTTTTATGGAATTTTTCTGTGTGTTCCTGCACGTACGATAGTGGTACGTATGTTTAAATAATCTGATATTATGGAAATTATTTATTTCTATTTATTTTGAATTTTTTATGTAATTAAAATTTCCGGGGTGCTACACCCTCCCCCACTTAAGAGAATTTGGTCCCCAAATTCATAGATCATTAATTAGCTTTTGGTAGTTATGATTCTTGAGCTCGTTTCGGATTTACGTCTTATAACTTGTTTCCACATCGTGGATGCTAGTCCAAAATCTACACCTATGGCCACCCGTACTATTCATTTGGTTCGTTCCACTCCTGTTTTCCTTTCCACGGTTGTTATAACTCCATCTTAATCCTCCAGATGAACTATGGTATCGCTACTAGATTATTCCATTTCAATTTCTCCTTAATGATCTCCCCCACTTAGAAGTGTACCAATAAGAAAACATCATAAGATCAGTCTAGGGGTTTAACAAATATACCTCCTTCCGGAAGCTCCGCTTGCATGATTGCATTCACGCGTCCTTGACGCTTTACCACTCCTTGTTTCCTTCCAACTTGGTCTTTTAACATAGGACAGTTCGGTATACGATGTTCGTGACTCCCGCATCGTAGGCAAGCCCCGACCTTCTTCTAGCACTTGTCCGCTTGATGCCCAGGCTTGTTGCAAATTTACAATATTCAACCGTCGTTGTTTCTTCTACTTTGATCTTTTTCTCCATGCTATAGTCCTTCCCCGTAGTTGGCCTTTTGTTGTTGTTGTAGTTATTATTGGGGAAAGTTCCAGTTGTATCGACTGTTCCCCTTTTTATAAAGGTCGGCCTTGAGATGTCCTTCCTCACTTCCTACTACATTGTTCTAACACTCAAAAATAAACTAACTATAGACAGACTCATAATTGGAACGCTCATCACTCGGATGCATTCCCATCCTCAACTTGCTCTTCCTCTTGAACTTCATAGTCACCTAGATTGGGTAAACCTAAACCCTAAACCCTAAACCCTAAACTAGCCCAGTAGAATTTACATCTCAATGTGTGGGCAATGATGTAAGTAATTAGCAATTTAGAACTAGGTAAGCACAATGAATGTCATGATATGCGTGTACGAATAAAACAGATTTAAAACATGATGCATGAAACAAGCTAGATAGAGTGATCGTGATAGAATAAGATATGGAATGATATAACAAGAGAGAACTAGCAATAGATCACTTTGTACAAGCACGCAAGATTTCACTTGATGTCAATAGTTTACAAGAACGCAAGATATCACTAGTTGCAATAAATGCGGGATGGCCATATCACGCCAGCAAGGAAGCAAGATTGCACAAGCACGATCAAGTAACAATAATCAGTCACGTAAACACTAATGTACACCAAGGAAAGATCCACCAAGAGTGCACACAGGCCACGTGTATGTGATTATGTATCTAACATTCAACAAGCAAGAAATTACTCCCAGCACAGATGTAATGCCAATAATCATTATACCCCATGGTTAACAGTATATTTATGACTCGCCGTCATTGGGTCTAGACTGGAGCCCTTGGACACACGCCGTGCCCTGTCAGCAATCTCATGTAAAATTTTAAATGTAGATACCCACAGTCATTAATAATGGCCAATGAGAGTTTCAAAATGTAGCATGTGTAATGTCATGTTCACGATGATGATGAGAAGAAGTAAATAATTAAATTGAACATGATTTCATGAGAACAATGGTCAAGAGATAAATTCGGCAGCTGAACGGTACGATTTATAATTTAGTTCAATCTTTACATTAATGGCTTTAGTCTAGATTGTAATTCATGCTCACGACAACAAGCAGAGAAAGGAAGTGCACGCCCTTGATGTATATGTGTGTAGTGATGTACGCGTGTCAATTCACAATCCGTCAGTCTCAAACTCTCGGAAAACACTTAACATGATCGCATGCAAAGATCAATGTATTTAACTACATATGAGTTTACAAGATTTTAAGATAATATTTATCATTTAAATCAAGCTAGATTGGTAACAAGAGTAAATCACAAGTTTCATGGATGATCATTTCATTAAGAAAGCAATTAGAATAATATTCATGTAATTAAGGATTTTTCAATGGATTAAACACTTTTAAGCCATTAAATAGACATCATGCAATGATCAGATCCAGGACAGGCAATATTTTGCAAAGGTAGTGTCAACACACCCCTTACTGGTGTCGACACTATGCTCCAAACACAAGGCAAAATAATGAAGAATTGGTCAAGTAGTGTCGACACTAGATCAAGTAGTGTCGACACTAGAGACAGCTTCCAGAAAACCTTCTGGCCAATATGGGACAATGTGTCGACACTAGATCAGGTAGTGTCGACACTAGAGACAGCTCCCAGAACTTTCTGGGTCAATCTGGGACAGTGTGTCGACACTAGAACAGGTAGTGTCGACACTAGAGGCCTTCCCAGAACACCTTTTGGGCTGTTTTAGGACAGTGTGTCGACACTAGATCAAGTAGTGTCGACACTAGTGGCCCTCCCAGAACAAAAACATAAGTCAGGTGTAACCAGAAAACACGTCTCATGCAGTGATTCATTTTCCACTCTTGTAACTCTCTAACGAATGACATTTAGATAAAACATTCAACATGAAAGATGAAGAGGACAACGCGTAGGAGAACTTTGATGTTGGCGGTTTGATCTAATTCGGTCTTTAATCCAGAGAAAACATATGAATAACATAAAGCTAAGTGTAGTCCGAAATCGCAGTATCATGCAGTGACTCTCTTACCATGCTTATAACTCTCTAAGGAAAGACTTTTGGACAAAACTTCCAACATAAACGATGATCGTGCCTACCAGTAGAAGAACTTTCATGAAGGAAGTTTAGTCTAATTCGGTCTCCAATCACGTGCATAATAAGAAGTACGGGAAACGCCCTAACGGTGCGCGACTTTGAGAAAACGCTTGTAACTCAAAATATACTCATTAACATTCGATGAAACCAGTGGGAAACGAAAGTTAACTTGATGCTCTACTCATTGGTATAGGATATATTAATGTTTGGCACAAGAACACCTACCGTCTGGGTTGAAGAAGTCTCGTTTTTCCAGAAAACCCGTGTTCAGACCACTTGGAGGAGAACGCTTACTGCTCCGTGTATACTGCATGGAATTTGGGCGTTCCACTTGGGTTAGAACGTAGACTTGACTCTCTTTCCAAGGTTATAAGCCTTGCAAGGTTTGGTTTAGGTTTGACCTACCTTTGGTCGACTTCAAGATGACTGTCTGTGCAGGTCGCAGTAGACACAACAGGGAAGAAGAACGGCTTGGTGTGGGGATCTCCTGCTTCCCCAGCTACCAAGAACTCCTCCACACGACCCTAGCAAGTTCTAAAACTCGTTCCTAAGGTTTGGTGAAGAGTATTTAAGCAACCATGGTGTTTTAGGAGTCCTATTATGACTAGGAAAGCCAGGTTGCAGTTTTGACAGGTTAGTTTCCTATTTAGGGAGGATTTCTTCCTCCCATAGAGTGTGTGAGGCTTTAGGAAACCTCCCACCATAGTTAGGTACAAATTTGGGTTGCAAAGAATGCATGATTGCATCCCAATTTAACTCAAATTGCCTCTTTCTAATTTCAGCCTATTTAGAGTTACAAATTTTCCCTGCATTTTCTAGCTTTATTTGATTATTGGGCCAAATGATGTCCATTGACCCAATTATGATATTGGGTCATTAATATATAATGTTGGAAGTCTTTCCAACATTTTTATTTAATTTATGATTGCGTCATATTTCCGTGTTAACGGTTTTCTGACTTGTTTCCTAATTTGGACAATCGGTCACAATAACTCTTAAACCTAGCCCAAATGATTTTTATTGACCCAAATCTCTTGATGGGTCATTAGAGGATATTATTTGAAGTCCATATATGATTTTTATTTAATTTTCTGACTCATCCAAGTACGTGTGATAATGATTTTCCGACTTATTTATGAATTATGATAATAAGTCTCAAAACGCTTTAAACTTGGCTAATACAATTTTTTGTTGCACAAATTTCTTTGCGAAACACTTAGGAATAATGTGTGGGGTTGATTTATAATTTTTATGGAATTTTCCTGTGTGTTCCTGCACGTACGATAGTGGTACGTATGTTTAAATACTCTGATATTATGAAAATTATTTATTTCTATTTATTTTGAATTTTTTATGTAATTAAAATTTCCGGAGTGCTACATTATTGCCGTCTACTAGGGTTAGCTGCAACAGGCTTGACATCTAGTTCATATGTTCACTATTTTGGCCTGTTTTGATATTGGATTTATGATTTCATGCTTAGACTTCGAATGTACTCTCTGTAAAAGGTGTATACTAAATAAAACAACCTTTTGATATACTGTAAATTTGGGTAATTTATGTGGACACCATGATTTAGGGTAAATTTTTGAATTCTAAAATTAAGCTTGGATTTAATAGACAATTTCACATGTGATGCATGCTCGTGATAAAAATTGTGATTTTGGTGTAGTAATACATGATAGGGATGTAGCATACTGTATTAAATCTGAAATTGACTATTTTATGAAATTTTCATGACTGAAGTACATAGAGTAATAGTACTTTTTAAATTGATAAATAGTTTATGGATTCCAAAAATCATGAGATTTTAAACAGTGGTTTGAATGACTATAATATGTGCGCAGTAAAAATATTGAATCATGTTGATAGATATTATCATTATAGTGGATTTTTCTCTCTTTGTAGCAATGATGTGAATACTGTGAAAATTAGATTATATGCGAGAAAATCATGAATAATTCTGATTTGATTTATGACAATAGAGGCACATTCTGAAAAAATTATGAGAATTCTAGATGACACTAACTATTTATTTCTGATTATTACTATGATAATTATGTTCTTTAGAAATTAATTGTGGAAAAATGTTTAAAATTTCAGCACGTGATAAATCTAAAATCAGTCTTTGTCAGTATCTAATCATATGTATATGATTTGGCAGCATGGTATGTTGCATTTGAAATTGAAGAAATTTGTATATGAATATGTATATGGCCAATAAGACACTGCCACCATAGAAGTAATCTAGAGCAGGACCATAGTAATGCCCCTATGGAAATGTTCAATATGTTATATCTTCCCGAGGGCACGAGAAGAAATCCTGGAGGTGGACAAGTACCACTGGTTAAGGTGGGAGGGCTTCCCCCGGTATTGCGCAATAACCAAGCCTCTATCACTAATTGCCTAGGTGATGAGTATATGTCATATGTGTATCTGACTTCTAATGGGTGGTTTAGGCTGTGTCTTGGCAAAAGAAAATTGTACATACGTATATGTTATGAACAATGTTTTTTTTCAGCTCTATAAAGATTTCATGTAACACTTGTTTTATTTCCACTTGAGTGAATGGTATGAAGTCATGCTTAATATGCAATTTCTTGGAACCATGTATATAAATTGTACCATGTTATATCTTGAATCCATATCATCATGTTCAGATCTGAAATCTTTTAGTAATAATAAATATTGTGTAGTTAAGATCATCTCTTGGAATCATGCTTTATTCTAGTAGCAATTGTATTCACTTGTGGTTTTAATTGTGAAGGATAAATGTACATAATGCAAGTAGTATGATTGCTGAATTTTATGTGTATTAACATGTTTTGAAACCTTTAGGTATATGTTAGATTGGTAATCTATTTTTGGGCTGCTTGCTGAGTCTTTGTTGTAGACCCATACTTGCTTAACATTTCAGGTGAGGCAGAGGATCCCGAGGCTTTGATAACGGGATCGGATTCAGAGCGAGAGGATTGACTTAGATTGTGTGTTTGAGAGATAATTGTATGTGAGGATTTGATTATGTTATGAACATTGTAATTGAACTATTTATAGTATTGTGGACTTATTTGATGGACTGTGGACTTGATTATTAAAGTTGATGAGTTATGCTTTATTTCTACTGCATTATTCTTTATTTGTGCATGAATCAGCCTACATTTGATATATGTTGGGGTGTGTTCCCTATGTAACATGTCCCTTAGACTCGATGAGAGTTGGTATAACTAGACCGGGTCTAAGTGGGGTGTTATAGAGATGGTATCAGAGAAATTTGTAGGTTGAGGATATTCATAAGTAGACATCAACTTAAGTGATCCATGTTCATAAGTCTAAAATAAAGTATTAGAAAATTAGAACTATAGAGATTAACTAGCATATTGTTTTGCTAGGCCATGGCTAGTCGTGGATGTCGTGCTAATGTCCTGGCTCGTGAGGAGGAGCAGAGGGAGAATGCTAGTGCAAGGCAGCAGGTTCCAGCACCTTAGGGACCACCTGTGGCACCTCCTCCACCCTTGATAGACTATGGAACTTTCATGCAAGGGTTGGTTCATACTATGCAAACCCAGGCCCAAACCCAGGCAACATTGTCGGCCCAAGTGCAAGCTCAAGTTAGGTGTAGTTAATCATTAGCTTTGGTTCTATTTAGTGTATTTATCCTATGCTGATTTGTGTCATTTCACACTCAGTGCTTGGCACTTGAGGGTCGTGTCTGTCTAATAATCGATTGACCGACGGTCAATCGATTATTAGCAGAGCGACGGGTTTTCCGTGCTTTCGGTAGTGTTTTGAGGTTCTGGGTTGCTCATGCGTGCCTTGGTTGGCCGACTGCCCTCTCGAGGGTCCGTGTGTGCCTCGTGCTTGTTGGGCTTGTCTTGGGTTACAAGCCAGCGGTTCGGTGTGGTTCTTGTTGTGCTTGCCCCTCCTGTTCGCTCGGTGCTTGGCACTTGAGGGCTTGTCCCATTCAAAAGTTGTCTTTGTTGCCTGGGACCCCCTTCCTCGGGAGCCTTTGAGGGAACGTTCGGGGCAACGAGCGTGCTCGAGTTGGCAGCCGAGTTGGAAGACTCTGGAGCTAAGGGGAAAACGAGGTTTGGACAGCAGCGTCGAGTCGTTTGTAGAGCTCTCTTGGTTGGTATGGGATGCCAGGTTGGCTAGAGTTCTTCTCGACGCAGGCCAGTCAGTCCTTCTTCTCACTGCCTCACCCTGCGTTGGTTCCAGAGCCACGTAGGGAGGTCAGGCGTGAGGCCGCAGCTTGGCCATGCTGCGGTTGTTGTTGTGTTGTGGTCTTTCTGTGGTGGCTCTGTCTCGCTCTTCCGGGGAGGCGTAGGCAGGAGCCAGACTGGAGAGCAGAGGGAGTGACTGGTGTGTCCTCCTATTGGCTGTCAGTGGCGGTGGCTTGGTTCTTGTTGTTGTGACAGTGTTTCCTCATGACGTTTCCAAGTATGACTCATTGCCCTAGCCTTCACGGTGGTTGTAGCCTGGCCGTGTCTAGCTTCCATGAGCATTGTTGGTTTGGCCTTGTTGGTCCGTGCTTCTGGTGGTTTCTGCTTGGTGTTCTCTCAGTTTCGTAGTCCCGTTCCTTGGTGCTAGTCCGTGGTGGCACCAGTGTGTGCGGTTTCCCGACCTAGTGGTGTGTCCAGGGTCTGGGGTGGTTCTGCTTGTGGGCCCTCGACCTTGTGGAGGTCTGAGGTGGCCGTGCTTGTGGTGAGACGTCGTTCTCACTTGGTTGTTGTGTGGTCTCGGCGGGTGTGCCGAGGGTTGCTTCCGCTTGTTACCTGACTTTGTTGGTTTCTACAGGAGTGGTGTGTGTTACGACCTTGGTTGGTGGTCGTGGTGTTGCATTGTTCAGTTTCGTTGCTTTGTAGTACCCTATTGTAGGTGTTCCTCGCTTTACTTCTTTCTAGTGTAGTTTCCTGTTTCGGAGTTCCTGCTGCTCTGGCCGGTGACGGACTGGTGTGGACGCTTCGTTTCCGCGCTGTCCCCGGCCGACCTCTAGATCTCCCGGACGCTCGCGGACGCCGCCGAACTCTCACTGGCGAAGATGGGGTGCCGGTTGACCTCGTTGACCCTCCAGTTGACTGAGTTGACTAGAGGGAGAACAAAGAAAACGAGCTGAATGAAGGGGAGTACGTGATCGCCAGGGCCTTACATGTGCCCAAGGAGTATTAGAATCGCGCCGGTATGGTCGCCTCGCGCAGCTGATGGAGACGAGGGCTTCAACTTCTCCTCCTTCAACCGGCCAAAGGAGAAGAGCTCCGTGGTCTCCTGTTGTTCCTGCCACAAGAAAGACACTCTATAAGACTAATGACAGAGTAGTAAATGCCCAAAACGTGAAGAGACAGCCCAAAAGGTGAGTCCCGTACCCGTTGCGGACTTGAGAAGAGGGTGGCCAAATGCTATGACCACCCTTCTTCCCTCCGTTTTTGGTTGGGAAACCCCTTTCTAGGTGTGTAGGGAGAGGACCTACGTGCCTAGAGTGAGTGGGAGAGTGTGTGTGATATGCAAAAGAACTAAAGAGTAAAAGGGAAAGAGAAGGGATGGAGGTGTAGATCCTCGTTTGCAAGTATTGCAGCTCCTTGTAGGGCTCCTCCAGCTCCAGTGCAGCCCTCCTCCAGCTCCAGTGCAGCCCTCCTGGACGTCCCAATTCGTGAGAGAAAGAAGAAGCAAGAGTTGGTGGAAGAGTGGGTGCACTTTCTCTCTCTTCTCTCAAATCTTTAGCATGTGGACGTCCAGCCTCCCTCCCCTTGCTTAGAGGGCTCAAGGGGGAGTTATATAGACAGTGGGCTCGAGCTCAGCTGCCTTGGATGCTCAAGTGTGAAGAAACACACTTGTACACATGGCAATCCAAGTCTAAAGGCTCCAACCAATGGGGAGAGGCCAATGGGATTTTACTGGGTCAAGGGAGTGCCAAGGTGGCTAATATGCCCGTTGGGAACGGTCCCATGCGGTGCATGGGCGAGGGATAGGCGCTAGTGGGCTATATTCCCGGGGTTGTTGCGCAGACCAGGTAAACCAGGTTAACGTCAAGCGATATTGCCGCCAACACCATGCAGACATCCAGGGATGTGGACACCAAGATGGGTCAACGTCAAGGGGGCTTGCTGCCAACCAGTAGTCAGCGGCGATCGATGCTGCCGTCTACATGGCATACGAGGCAAGTCAACAAATGGTCAAACGAGGCTTAATGGGCCAAAAGAGCCTTGCGGGAGATGAGCCAAATCTCGCGTCTACAAATGCCCCTCCGAGACATCCGGTCTTGCAAGGGAGCAGAGCGGACTGAAAGGTTGGTGTCTCGGTAAACAAAGGACGCGGAGATTTGATGAAGGATCATCTCCAAGGATAAGAATTCTAGCGAACCAAACGAAAGAGTCAGGCTAGAAACAAATGACATATCGTCTGAGAGACAAATGTGGGTAAGAGGAAGAGTGATCTACCCGTGTAACTACAACTGCGACCCAATGGCAGGGTCCCTGGCATGGCCGTGTTGAACTTTGACTAGTTTCTGGTGTGTCTGAGTCAAAGGAGTTGTAATATGATGGTTGAATCAGGAGTGTCTCATGACCGGAGCTCATGGGCTTGCTGGCCTAATCAGGACGTCAGTCCCGAATTTAGGAGGTCGTAGAGACAAGGAGTTGGTTGATCTCTCAAAAGATTATCAAAGATTCTAACTGGAATCACATGCTTGGAAAGCCTGAAGTCCGGAATTAAGCTCGTGACTGGCGAAGGCTCGAGTGACCTCAATAAGGCTGGAATGATTACTTGTTGAAAGCACGGGGACAAGTGGAGAAGGGGGGCAACAAAGACCCAATATAAACTTGGATAGTCATGAAGGGTGGACCCGGTAGGCTACCTAAGCTGAGGGAACCCTGGAGCAATCATATGATCGAGGAAAATCACCATTTTTTGTTTTTTTTTTTGTTTTGTTTTTTTAGTGTTAGTAAGAGAATGTTAGCAGTGAAGATGCATGCTGGTGTGGGTTGCCTATCTAAAATGCAAGTTAGCACCAGAGGAAAATTCTAAAGGCCAACGAATAACTGAGAGATCGCAAACCCATCATGGTTTTTGGTGAAGGGGAACTCAGGGTTCATGGTCGCCAAATTATTCGCCTCTGGTGGGGTCCTATGTTAGACATACCTATAACACTCAAGGTCGCGTGAGCGTTCCGATCTTTTGAAGTGCAACTTGTGCTTAAAATATCTGCAAAACATCTCGAAACACAAGATAAAGGATAATGGCCATTATGAAACTTAAGACATTGAAATTTCTAGAGGAATAAACGTCCACATCGATGGCCGCCAGCTCCCAGTTAACGGCCACAGATATTGCCGCCAACCAGACACTGACGTCAATCGATATGGACGCCTACCTGACAGCGGATCAGGCCGAAAATATAGCTATTAGGAAGCCATATTGGACTCTTCAACAACCTGCAATTATCCTTAAGCAATGAAAGAGCGCATGACTGATTAAGTGTAGGAAATTCGGCCTAACAGAAGCACAGAGAATTTTTTCATGGCAATAACCTTGCCCCTGGTGAACAAATCAACATGAAGTGTGATTTTAAAAATGGAGCCGTGATCCTCAAAAGAAACTTGTACTTTAGACACCTCAGAGGTTTGGAATCCTTAAGAGAGAAAGGAAGAAATAAGGGGGTAAACTTCTCAAGAGGATCAGCAAAACCGTTAAGTTGATGAGCTGAGACAGTCTTGACAACATGCCCCTTCAGGGTGATTTCAGACTATCTAATTTTTGACTTGTTTGCCCATAGACTTTTGCAAGATGCGAATTGGATGAGAGAACCTAGCCATGTGTGGCTTAGCGGGCTCAAAGTGAGGCGTTTCATGGACCCCAGGGTCAGAACCTGGCAACCCCTACTTTGTCGAGCACCCGTATTGCCCTACCACAAGCGGCTAGGGAAAAACTCAAGTAATGTAGCATTTGACTTTGTATTGAATGGGGAATTTATCTCCAGGCACGGTCACGACCAGGCTCTTTTCTTTTCTTTGCCATTGATTGATTTTTCTTTGTTCCTTCTTTTGTTTGCCTGCGGGGACACTGCCCTCTTCACGTGCTCTGGTGTCTTAGTCTCACCTTAGGGGAAGTTGTCTTGACTGCTAAGCTCAACAGTTTAAGGGTGCTGAGTGTCTTGATCAGTCGAGTAGAAGAAGGAGGAGGATTGTAGCCTTTGTTGTGTCCTGAGACAAATAACTGTCTTGGAGTGATGACTCAAAAATTTTGAGATGTGTGCTGTGTGAATGTTGATTTGTCCTCCAAAATCTTGGTTGCGATGCCTGACCGAAATTTCCATGATTTGCTAGACCAAGTTCCTTGGTTCACTCATGTGCCTCTTACTCCTTAACAAGTGACTTGAGATGCATGACAGTTGCCAGTCTATTGACTTCCCTTTTTGTTGTTCTAAAAGATATTTAAGAAGAAAAAATGAATGTACACAATATATACACCATTTTTTTTGGATTTTTTTCTTTAAAAAAAAAGTTGAGAAGAGTAAAATAAATTGAACAATTCAGAAAATGGTATGTACAATGAGTGGGAACATCTCGAGCGGAATGCCCCTAGGCAGAGATCTCACCTGGGCCTCCTAGCTATTGTCGAAGATGAGCCTTATGAAGCAAATTGGCCTCAGGCGATTAAATGCTCACAAGGAAGTATCTGGAAACCAATATTTGTCTTTCTCGCACGACCACTTTGGATGGTAATGGTGAGAGATGAAACAAGGAGTGAGATAGAAGGCAAGAAGAAAGGATTTGATGGCGATAGATGTGAATTGAGTAAGGTAAGGATAGAGAATGTACAATAATGGAAAGATAAGGGAGCACGCAATGAACAACACAGCCCAGGGAAAAATGGTGTGCCCCTTGTAGTAGAGAAAATGTTGGAAAGAAGTGAACTCCACCAAGTCGGGAGGCTTCAGAAGAGTGAGTGAAGTGGGGTCCCCCTCAAGCATAAAGAAAGGAGTTGAGCTTGACAGAGACAAGGATGAAGTTCGCATGACCAGTGTGGATTGCCCTTGAGAAAGAAGTGTGAGGAGCTGAAATGGTGTGCCCCAAACTCGAGATGAATTGCCCATCACTGATATTTCAACATCTAAAGATGGCCCAATATGAAGTTGGTATAAGAATAGACAATGGACCATATAAACGATGGTATCCCCCTTGAAGCCAAAGCCAACACATATAACAAAGTAGCCAAAGTGCCCCTTGAAAGTGCCTTGTTTAAAAAGGAGGTAGATGGATCCAGGGAATGAAAGGGTTGCCCCAGTTCTTGAATGATAGGCAAACTGTAAGGAGCTGAGTGGAGAACAAATCACTTCGAGTCCTTGTTGAAAGGGTTAAACATGAATGAGATTGAGGGACTCGAAGAATAGTTAAGGGAGTTGACTTGATGAGAGGAAGGGGACCAAGCATTGTAGGGAATGAGCTGGGTACAGGTTTTGCAAGCAAGCTGGCATGGCACATCAGCCTGAGAAAAATTGGCTTGGTCTCCTGATGTGCATGGAGAACAGTAGCTCTCCAAAAAGCTTCAACTGATTTCCAATGAATAATGACCCCATATCCTATAGATCTTGGGTATTCAGGTTCTAGCAGGAGAGGATTGGGGGTTTGCAAAACTGCCTTTAGGATAGGAGATAGAGTGATCTGGATCTGCAATGGCTTGACAGTTTGACTGGATGGCTTGACGATTCGAGCAATGGATTGAGTTGAGCATTGATTGGATGCCCCTAGTTTGGCTAGTTTTCTGGCCTCATGCCCCTTCTCCTTACTAGGGGTCTTCACAATGGTGGAGGGTTCTTGGGATTCTACATAAGGGCATGGGTACCAGTTTCCATAACCTTCTAACCCCCATTGTTGCTTTCTCCTCATGACCCGGGGTTCTGAATATGTCATGATATTGACCCTTTCTTGGGACTTGAAGGAGGATGGATTGTTGTTTTGGTAGCTAGGGAGAAGGTTTTGGATAGTTCCCAGGTCCCTTCTAGACTTTGAAATGGCGATCTTAACATCATCCCAATCGATCCTACCCTCATCATTCAAATCATAAACCCAGTCACGGAAAGCGAAGCAATTGTTGATGAAATGACCATGGGCCCTATGGTATGGACAGTATTCGGAGGTATCCACCTCGGATTGGTGTTCTCCCTTTGTGGGGGGAGTTGGATTGCATCACAAGACATGAGGGTGAAGAATACGTCCTCGAGGGTCTCAGGGAGAGGAGGGTAATGCGACCTTTTAGGGCCAGGTCGGGTGTAGCCAGCAGGAGGGGGAACTGCAGAGTAAGGCTTGGAGGGGTGAGATGGGAACTGATGCGGGTTGGAAGGAGTGGATGGAGGATTGGAGGGTTTGTTTGGAGGCCTTAACGGTTGGCTGCAAGCGTTGACGGACTCATTGATGGTCACCCCGTGGGTGGTAGGTCCCGCAGGAGCCTTACGTCCCTTGGGCTTCCCTTAGAAGAAATGTGGCAGAAAGGAGTCTTTAATTTGGCTCTGAACCACCCTGGCTCGATTTAGAGATGTGTGAATGAGGGGAACTCACTTAACATCAAGATAGAGCGGAGAGCGGGGGTGGTGTTGGTAACCAACATAGTGATGGCTTGGGACTCCGGGATGGGTATATCGACTCTTGAAGCCATAGATCTCCATCGGTTAGCATAAGTAACAAAGTCTTCATTCGGCTCATCTTTTCCGCCACCAAGTCGGGGAGTGTAGGAACTTGAGTGGCCATGTATGAGAAATGTGAGATGAATCGCTTGGAGACTATGTCGAAATTAATGAGGTCCGATGCGGGTAAAGAGGTGAACCACCTCAAAGCTTCCCCTTCTAACGATTGTTGGAAGAGGTGAACTAAGAGGACCCGATTGTATAGCCACCGATGGGAATCCATGGTAAAGCCAGCAAGGTGGAATTGGGGATCAGAGGTCCCATCATACTTGCGGTACTTTGGGGCCTTGAAATCGTGGGGAAAATAAGTGTTGGGAAGCTTGCAGTAGTTTGGAGTGAGTGAGGTTTTGACAAAGATAGGGACTCAGCCAGGAGCTTCCTAACAAGACCTTCCACCTCGGAACGGGGAATGGATTCGGATTGGGTTGGGGGTGTGATTTGAACGGGTGGTGAATGGGCGGAAGGAGGAGTTAGAATAGGAGTAGGGAATGGAGCGGGGGTAGGGGAAGGAATGAAGGTAGAGACGGGCACCCGGGGTGAGGTGACCGGCCTAGGAGTGGGCCTAGACGTAGAGGCGTTGAAAGGGGATAGGGATGGAGTGGAAGGAGACGCCGCTGCCCGGATGGTATGCTTGGAAAGCATAGAAATAATTTCATCAAGCGAATAGCGAGACATGAGTTTAGAAAACTCGGGGTCTTCTTGAGCATTTTGGGCGTGAGTGGGGTTGACCTTCAAGCTGACTTCCTCATTGTCGACCTGGGAGGATGATTGGACTGATTCCTCGGGCTGAACATCAGTGTTTATCATACCGACAATCTCATTGACATTATCATCATACTCAAATGCCGGTTTATCAGGGTCCAACCAAGTGTCCATTAGCACACAACCTACTGATTTTAAAATGGTTAAGTTGACTAACTTCACTGTTTTTAGCAGAAGTATGGATTTCTACCAAACAATGTTATCAAACAACGTCCCCAAGATTTTTGAAGGTCAAAGTTATGTGTTAACTTGATTTGTAAAGGTCGTTCTCTCAAGTATCACTTGAATCTCGGTGAGTAGGTGAGCTAGACAGGGAGGGTAAAGGTCCTCTTGCCCCGTACCGTGAGGGAATCCACGGAATTTAGGGACTTACAGAGTTTTCCTTGGAGCCAACCCGATTTACCCGAGAGGGAATCCCCGAGTAAAAGGTTGTAAACCAAGGAAGGGTGATCCTAAAATGTGAGGGGAGGCTAGAAGAGGTGAGAAAGATGACCCCCCAGTGACTGAGGACTAATAGTGATAGACAGAGAGCAAACAGAAAGGAAAATGAAAGCAAAACAATCAAAAAACAATGAAAAAGCATGCTTCTGTGAACATAAACGTCAAGACGATGGACGCACAATTCATCAGAAACAGTAGACGGCAATATCGACTGACGCTAACAACAGGTCGACGACAACAGAAGTGGACGCTAACAGGATGTAAACGGCAGGAACGGTGGACGTTTACCTGGGTAGACGGAAGGATCGCTTGCCGTCTACCTGGATGAACACAGACCGCAGCAGCAGTGTGGTCCCACAGTGATCGCCAGAAAAGAGGTGTGGACGCTTCGTTTCCGCGCCGTCCCCGGCCGACCTCTAGATCTCCCGGACGCTCGCGGACGCCGCCGAACTCTCGCTGGCGAAGATGGAGTTGCTGGTTGACCTCGTTGACCCTCCGGTTGACTGAGTTGACTAGAGGGAGAACAAAGAAAATGAGCTGAATGAAGGGGAGTACGTGATCGCTAGGGCCTTACCTGTACCCAAGGAGTATTAGAATCGCGCCGGTATGGTCGCCTCGCGCAGCGGAGGAGACGAGGGCTTCAACTTCTCCTCCTTCAACCGGCCAAAGGAGAAGAGCTCCGCGGTCTCCTGTTGTTCCTGCCACAAAAAAGACACTCTATAAGACTAATGACAGAGTAGTAAATGCCCAAACGTGAAGAGACACAGCCCAAAAGGTGAGTCCTGTACCCGTTGCGGACTTGAGAAGAGGGGTGGCCAAATGCTATGACCACCCTTCTTCCCTCCGTTTTTGGTTGGGAAACCCCTTTCTAGGTGTGTAGGGAGAGGACCTACGTGCCTAGAGTGAGTGGGAGAGTGTGTGTGATATGCAAAAGAACTAAAGAGTAAAAGGGAAAGAGAAAGGGATGGAGGTGTAGATCCTCGTTTGCAAGTATTGCAGCTCCTTGTAGGGCTCCTCCAGCTCCAGTGCAGCCCTCCTGGACATCCCAATTCGTGAGAGGAAGAAGAAGCAAGAGTTGGTGGAAGAGTGGGTGCACTTTCTCTCTCTTCTCTCAAATCTTTAGCATGTGGACGTCCAGCCTCCCTCCCCTTGCTTAGAGGGCTCAAGGGGGAGTTATATAGACAGTGGGCTCGAGCTCAGCTGCCTTGGATGCTCAAGTGTGAAGAAACACACTTGTACACATGGCAATCCAAGTCTAAAGGCTCCAACCAATGGGGAGAGGCCATATGGGATTTTTACTGGGTCAAGGGAGTGCCAAGGTGGCTAATATGCCCGTTGGGAACGGTCCCATGTGGTGCATGGGCGAGGGAAAGGTGCTAGTGGGCTATATTCCCGGGGTTGTTGCGCAGACCAAGTAAACCAGGTTAACGTCAAGCGATATTGCCGCCAACACCATGCAGACGTCCAGGGATGTGGACACCAAGATGGGTCAACATCAAGGGGGCTTGCCGCCAACCAGTAGTCAGCGGCCATCGATGCTGCCGTCTAAATGGCATCTGAGGCAAGTCAAGAAATGGTCAAACGAGGCTTAATGGGCCAAAAGAGCCTTGTGGGAGATGGGCCAAATCTCGCGTCTACAAATAGTAATCCCTACTAGGCCTTGTTCGGGAGGCTCAGTCCCCTACTTCCTTCAGCTAGAGGCTCGTCGTCGCAGGAGCTCGGTGTTGGACGGGTTGCGGAGGCGGCTGTGGCGCCGTGTGTTGTCAGCAGCAGTGAGAGCGAGTGTTGTGAGCTCTTGTACCTGAGTGAGTTGAGAGTTGTGCTTTGCAAGTTCTCGGGATATGCCTTTTAAGGACTGCACCTTTCTTCTTGTACTTGTGCTTTTACTTGGGACACGTTGTACAGTTGTTATATTGTTATAGTTATTTAAATTTAGTACATATCTCACTAGACTATTTCTTCTAACCTTTTCGGGTCTTCGAATCCGTGGGTGGCGATGCGAACTTCGGGGTCCCTGGCGGGGGTCCGAGAGGTCGGGTCGTTACAAATACTATGACCTACACGATCACACATCCACACATGACAATGGATCAGAAGAATAAGATGTGTAGATAATAAGGATGGATTAATTCTCTTTGAATTGATCCATCTTCAAGACTCTTCTTGAAGATCACAAATCTAGAGCTTCCTCTGCCTCAAACTGCTTCTTCTCTTCTTCTTCCTCTTCTTCTTCTGCTTCTTCTTTTGCTACTCCTTCCTTCTCTGTAATATCATCTGCTCCATTTTGTTCTTGTTCTTCTTCTCTTCTTCTTCTTCTTCTCTTCGTGTTTGCTGCTCTACTTTTCCTTTTCTCCTGTCAGTGCTGGTGGCACTCTCTTGCCTCTTTATGGGCTCTCACTTTTAGGGTTCTTCCCTTTTTCTAACTGCACTGCTGGATCCCTTTTTTATCCGCACACCTTTCACAAAGGACAAGGGTCTATTTATACCCAAATGTCCAAACCTTGTACTTAGGGTTTCATGTACCCCAAGTGAGGCACGTGCCAGTCACATGACATCCTGCACAGATGGCATCTATAAGTGTTCATAGAAAAAGGTAATTGATGTTATGATTATTGATCTCAAACATAAGGTAATTCATGTTTAAGTTGTTGGCAATTCATGTTATGACAATCGATGTTTAAACATAAGGTAATCGATGTTAGAACATGAAGCAATTGATGTGCAGACAATAGATGTTTAAACATGAGATAATCGATGTCTAACATGAGGTAATCGTTGTGCAGACAATCATTGTTTAAACATGAGGTAATCGATGTCTAACATGAGGTAATCGATGTGTGGACAATCAATGTCTGATCAACTGTCATAACATTGACTGTCATAATTATAACATGAATATACGAAGCTTAGCACTTCGAATGACAAGGTGTAAAAGTGAACATCTGAACTCATAGTGACAAAATGGTCTTCATCAGTCGAAGTGACTTCATCATATACAAAGCTTAGCTTCGTATATGACGAAGTTCCACTTTGTCATATCCGAAGTCCAGCTTCGTATATGATGAAGTTCCACTTCGTCTGACAAAGAGCAATCGAGTACATCCGAAGTCATTATTGAATTTAGTCTTAATTAGTTGAAGTGACTTCGTCATATCCGAAGTCTAGCTTCGTATATGACGAAGTTCTACTTCTACTAACATAGAACAAATCGAACATCCGAAGGCACAGTGATAAAAAGTCATGATCGGTCGAAGTGACTTCATCATATCCAAAGTCCAGTTTCGTATATGATGAAGTTTGACATCGACTGACAAAGAACAAAATTGTACATCCGATATCTGTGCTTCGGATAACTACGACCAAAAGTGAACATCCAATGTTCATTTAAGCATGATTTCAATGTGGCCAGTCAATCTATGAATTGGAAACATGAATCAAATGATATGCAACATGAAAGCACTTAAGATTGAACATCAAAACATTGTGAATGTTGTCATGATCATTATATGTACAATTGAAGATGTGTGACAAAATGTCATCATCCAAATACACAACACAACAATCTCCCACATATGTACAATATGACATCATTAGATTGTGTACAATATGTCATCATCAAAACACACAACTTAACAATCTAGACATTAGGATCGACCCGAGCCCTCTTGGCTCCTTTTTTGCCCAGGGTCTAAAAGCGCTCGGTCGTAGAATGGGCCAAGTCAGAGCCGTCCTTCCTCTAATCAGCCATCTCTGCAAAAAGAACCAAAGGTAAAGAGCTCGGACAAAATTCCATTCGAAAGAGAAAGAAGGGGGTGCAGGCAAGAATCCCAAACCATCTTCAACTTTGGAGACCAGGTTGAGGAGCTCCTCGGACGGAGTGTACAGGTCAGGAGCCTTTGTATCCTGCAATGCCTCGAAAGCGGACACCTCGTCTAAGACGAGATAGGGAGGTCAGAATGTTTTGCTTTTGGCGTTTATGGCCGACAAAGTGGTGAGAAAGGGCCATCCACTCGAATGATAGATAAAACAGAAACTCCTCTTCTAGGCATGGATAGAGGATGGCATCCAACCAAGAAGTTGTCGCCCTTGACGAGCGATGAAGTATAGCCAGTCGCCAAAGGCCCTAACAATGAAGCATTGGAAGGAAATACTGGTGGTGGTTCTATTTTAGCTAAAGCATAGATAGCTAAGAAGCCGACAACTGACCACCAAGAATTTGGGGCCAGTTGCAAAGGAGTGGCTCTCCGAAGGAGGAGGAGATGAAGAGGGAATTGAAGGCCAGCTCGAATGGCCTCGGTATACAGACAGAACCCGTTCTCCATGGAATGGTGTGCTCGATATTTTTGCTGGTTAGAATCATGGAGCCAGGAGGGAAGACTAGGCCAGGATGCTCCATTACCCAACTAAGGGATTCGTTGGTAATTTCTGACATAGTGTCCCCGACAGTCTTAGCCTGGCGTCGCGAGATTGTGTGAGCAGAGGGCTTCCCTGGATCATATGTCCAAGATGGAATATAGTCTCGAACAACTCCACGGGAGTCACCCTCACCTCTGAAGGGCTCGAAGATTGAGTAGATGAGGAGTCCTCGGAAGAAGAACCCATCGACGAGGAGGACTTAGAAGAACTACAAGAAGAAGAACTCATCACTTACTTTAGAAGTAAGCAGTCGAAGGTAGGTTGGGGAGAGACTTGTCGACGAGCGAGAGGTCGGTTCGCCACTCTAACCATGGGGTAGCTGGAACTCCTTGCTCAACAACTTGCGCACGATTGTAAGGGTGGTTTTTCCGGGTAGGAATGTTGTATTATAGATCTCGAAGTCTAAACCAATCCAACAGTTGGGTTTCTCCGCCTGTTTCTAATGTTAGGATTCTGCCACGTGGCAGGCCTTGAGTGGCTGTTGGGAGGTAACACAGAACCTCATCTGACCCTTTGGCAGGACAATCTATCAAGGAGCGCATGTTACGAGGCTTCACCTACTGTCGCGCAAGGTAGGCGAGGCACCATGATTACAGGGGGTTTAATGCCACAGTCTACACAACACCGCTACCATAGATCGAAGTGATGTCTGGTATGATTTTCTAGGTCCACATGGCGATAACTCTTAAGTCACATGATGGGAAATGCATCGATTGCGGGTAATATTGAGTCTCTAGATTCACCTCGGTGATCGATTCCAATCGACATGAATCTAGGGGGCCATTGACACACCATGAACCCACCAAGGGTTTTTTTCTCTCTCGGGGAATCGACATTTTTCCCTTGAAACTGACGTGATGGACAGTTGGCCTAGGGCTCTTCCCCTGATGAGGCCGACAAGGTTTCAGACCGACCAATATCTCGGCTTATGACCTAGCACATTGGTCGGCCCCGAAAGGTCTTCACGGTTAGAGCCAACCAGAGTCGAACCGATGGTTGAAACCTTCAGCTCAGTGACAGTTATCCGTGATGTGCACGCTAGAATCGTGACATTATTGGCCTACATAACTCCATGTAACATCCGCTTGAATTAATTGCAGATCGTGCACCATAAAGTCCGTAACTTGATCATGGGTCAGTTAGGCAACTGAAGAGGTGATAGTTTTGGTAACTGCTGCACCATTCCTGGGTCGCTTGAGGTCCCTAGGTGACCCCCCCTATAAAAGAGGCAGACACTCCACAGACACGGGTAAGGCATTCTCTCCGAAAGCTAGTGCAAACCATTTCCTTGGTGCTGACTTGAGTGTCAGAGTGTTTGCCCACCGAGATGCTCTCGGTGGTTTTGCAGGTCGAAGCTTACGACATCTCGGCAACTCCAAGCTCTCAGCAGTGACGGCTTTCCCTGGGATATATCGGTCTTAGCCGACACGTGATTATAATATCAACATGTGGCACTAGAGGAAGAAGTCGGGTTAGAGATGAGAGCATCACGATGTGTCATTGGTTTAGTCCTGACATCATCATTTATGTCGTTTGTATCTTCTCTTAATGGCATCAATTATTCAGTCACTTCTAGCTAGCAAATCGAGTGTCATCTGTATTTTATATGGTGACGTATAATCATGTTATCAATATAGCTACTTTATTTTATAAACCGGGGTTCTCTTAGCACTCATTTTGATTAGTTTCATCGTGAATGTTTAGTTATATGGTAGTTTAGTATTATTTTAAGTTTTAACGTTGGCCCTAAGCTTTACGTGCTTTATTATATCTCCATATAAATATAGTAATGTAGCAACTTGAGATTTCATAATATATTTTTGAATCTTGCAGGGTTATATGTAGCACCCAAAAATTCTATTAATTGAAAAATTAGAAATATATTGAAAATAATAATTTAATATTTGTAAAATAGTGAAAACATACATACCCAATGTTATATGTATGTAAACATATCCTAAAATTCCGTAAAAATTATAGTTCAACTCTAAATAATACTCCCAAATAACCCATGAAGAAATTTGTGCAAAGCAAATTTGTTTGGCCAAGTAAAAGGCAGTTTGCGACTTATTATCATAATTAGGGAATAAGTCGGATAACCATACATAAATTCAAAACCCGAAATTCAAAAATTTTCACTAATGGATCATGAAAGGGTAAATTCTCACCCAATAGACCACCATTGGACTTCAAACCAAGCCCAAATTTGTGGTTATCACCTAAGGTAGGTTTCCATAATCTTCCCATCATGAATTGGGGAGAGAAATCGTCAATTTATGGAAGGATGCACCCAAATTCGTACCTAATAGTTTCCTAATCTAATTAGGCAACTAAAGACCTATCCCCTTTAAATAAGCCCCTCTCTCCCATGAGATGACCCCTAGGGTTGCTGAGGTCATGCTTGGAGGCTGTGGTGGCTACTGATCTTGAGGAGAAAGCTAGAGCAAGAAGCAACTTCGTGCTCATCTCTACTTGTGACTAGCAAACAAGGCCTTCAAGATCATCACCGAAGGTTAGTAAAACCTTGACCAAAACTAGCAAACAATATATCCCTGGAAGGATCTTTGAGTCTAGTTTCTTATGGTACTAGTTTTCCCAATTTCTACCCAGTAGATCGTGAGTATTAGGCATTCGTCTCCAAGTGGTCAAACCTAGGGCTTTCTGGAGAACTAATCTTATTCAACCCAAAGGTAGTTCATCTCCATGCCAAACTTTAATTAAACTCATGCATGCATGCATGAACACATGTGTATAGATCATTTTCTTATTGTTTTCCCTAATTTCTATCATGTGGATTTTGTGAATTAAATCTTGCCTGTTAGAACATTGTGTTGTCTGGTTTAAAACCCTAATTTGTCTTACGAGTTCTATATCTTTTTGTGGAGTCATTTTTAGACTGACCACTCAACATGGAACTTGTTCCCCCGTGAGTCTAGTTTCATTTGGCACTGGTTTCCTCAATTTTTATTTTCTGTATATAGAGTATTAGCCGATACATGAGTACTATGTTAGATTCACATAGCTAGTCACAATACATCTTGATATCCTGCCAAACAACTTTTGTTTCTCGATTACTTGTTATTGTACATTGTAAAGGAAGTCCTCTAACTAACAGAAGTGGTTTCAAATAATTTGTGTCAGTACACAGAGAGTTTTTATTTTTCAAACACCCATGTGTCAAACCCAATCCAAGTTGGAGTTGCAAATAGGCAGAAAAGGTAACCCAAACGTCATATTAAGGTTGCGACAAGTCGACACGTTGCTACCAGAATGCGACAACATTATAGTCGCAACCCAACCCAAGATTGAGATAGTTTCATGGTCTTTTTCATAAGGCGACAAGTTGATTGTCGCAATCATCTTTAGAAGGCGATAGGCACTGTGTCGCCTTCTGCCTATGTCCACTTAACTGGCCATAACTTTTCCTATAGACCTCGCATTGACGAGTCGTTTTCTTTGCTGGATTCCTCATTCAAAGGGCTTCAAAATGGTATATTCATGTGTGATATTTAAATAATAAATTAATGAGTTATGACTTGATGAAGTGAAGGGATGGGACTGCATTTGCCTTCTAAGGGGCAAACGTCTTGGTTTCCGTCGTTTTGTGTCGTTCTTTACATGTGTGAGTTTGATCTATTCCAGGAAGGTTCTAGAAATTCTTATCATGTATTTATCAACCCATATGAAAGTTAAAAACATGTTGTCATGATTTTAATTGATCTTAAGTAAATGATCATGCTCTCTACTTTCCGATTGTTCACTTTCTTACCTTGTTATCGAACTTGCTAAAACACATGGTTACTTGATAAAATTGGTCATGCATGATTAGTACTTCTTGATTTAGCACTCATGATAATTATCATAATCAGAGTTTCCATAATCAGTTTTGCATACACGCACTTGAGCAATTCTCACGCGCGGCATGCGCATACACTCTAGCATGATAGGAAAGCCCCGTCTTGGCTTGTGGTGAACTCTCTGTCGGATATTCTTTCTGCCGGACTAGTGATCCCTTGACCAAGGGCTTCATAAGTCTCCTCTAACCATGGATTCCCACATGGCCGATAAGCAGTTTATACCATTGAAGTACCTAGAAGTTAGCATGCACGTATCTTTCTTCTCTTGACATTCTTGACAAGATCTTTCTATTCTTATCTTGATTCTGGAGTACACCATTATTGAACATAAGACCAAGTTACTTATAAGTAATTGAACTAAATTGAAAACACGTCATTATGCTGCCGGAATGAACTCTTGAATTATTACCTTAACTATCTTGATATTATTGAACTCTTGAAATATGGACATACTTGATTGTGGGTATCTACATTTTAATTACTTGAGATGCTGGATCGGGCACAATGAGTGTTCAAGGGCTCCAGTCTATCCCCTTGACAGAGAGTCGAGAATATACTGTTAACTATGGGGTATAATGATTACTGGCGTTGCATCTGTGCCCGGAGTACTTGCATGTAAATGCTAGATACATAAACCACATTACACATGTTCATGATATGCATTCCAAGGTGGCATAGATCTTTTGTGCATGTCAATGACTCGTGAACTGAGTATCTTGCTCGTGAAAGATACATGCTTGCTTGCTTTCTCGTGAAATGGCTAATCTTACATGCTATCTTGCTCTTGTTTGTAAAGTTTGAAATGTTGCGGAAAAACAACTATGATGAAATCTAAGGGGGGGTTGAATAGATTTCACTGAAAATTTACTTGATTAGAAACTAAGAGAAATTAATATGAAGCTTGGATCTAAGACTTAAGCATAATTCTGAACAGTTAGACTGATCAAATGATGTGATGGCAGTGAGCCTATCAAACATCTAACACACAAGCAATCAAACCACAATGGCACAAGGATTTAAGGTGGTTCGGATTACACAATTGTTTATCCTACATCCACCATCCACACACACACACAAAGTGCTTATGTCACCAGTTCAAAATAGGTCACATTACAACACACACAATCTGAGATGACAGAGATCTCAGATCTGAACACAGACATGAAATTGAGCACAAGAGTTGCTCCAATTTCACAAAATACACACTAGGAATTGAGTTTGAAGTAAGGAACTAGACAGAACACTTGAATTGCAAATTGAAGAAGTCTGGTTCGATTTCCACTGTTCTGCTTCCAGATGAAAGTTTAGATCTCCAGCTTCAACTCCAGGATGTAGACTCTGGAATCTAGGAATTCCATTTGAGATTGATTAGCCAAGGTGCTTGGATCTCCCAATTCTTCAGATCTGGGCACAATTCTCCAGGATGAAGCAACTCTCTGAAATCACCTTTTGCTTCTGAGAGTTGAGAGAACTGATGTGTGTGTCCCCAAAAGATGAGTGGATGATGGGTATTTATAGTCCCATGTGTCCACAAAATGCCTTGGAATTGGGGAGCACAAAAATTCCCGCTTAAAAGCCTTCAACCAAAATCATCCGCGTGTCCTTAAACTCAAATCTGGAAAAGTAGTCGAAGTGTGTCGACACAACATGAGATATGTGTCGACACATGTTCTTGGCTTTGTGTCTTGACAGCTTTAACAGATGATTTGTGTCGACACACTTTCCACTGGCTGCATAACAAGCTTCTGGGAGGGACAGGAAGTGTTGCCCAGCTAGCAAGCCCACGGGGGGGTGAATGGATTGCTAAAATTCTTCTTAGAATAAAACCTGTTAATAAAAATGCTTAACAGAAAACACTGAGATTGATAGTTAGTGTTAGTAAGAGTGAAGACAAACAAGCATACAAACAATCACACAACAACAGGAGATTTTTATCCTCGTTCGGCCCTCCTATCCCAAGGAGTCCTACGTCCAGTCCCCAAGCAACAACTTGGAATTTCACTAACTAAGGGTACTGTCCCCTTAAGGACCTTACACATCCAACCACAGCTGGCCTTCTCTTCTAACCCCGAAGAGGAACAAAACACCACCTGATACACAGGTCTTCCTTCCTTACTGAAGGGAATAACCACCACCTGTTTCCAACAGGTATTCTCTTCACACACAAAGAGGAATACACATAAAGAATGTGTAGAAATCGAAAGGCCCCTAGACCAAGCTTACAACAGATTGCTTGATCTGAGGCAATGTCTAAGAGATAAATATTTTCAATAAGGAAAATCTCTCAAAACTACAAAAGCTCTCCAAAGATTAATCAAATGGAAGACAGAGAGCTGCGAGCTAAAGGTTGGAAGAATGAAGCTTAGAAACTCTCTCTTTGCTGATGTTTCTTGGTTCTTGAAAATGTGTATTCATGTCGTATGTACTTCATGGAGTCATCAGTATTCTATATATCTTCTCTTGAGAAATATATCCGTTGAGGTGTTCGTTAAAGTGTCCGTTGTCTCTAAATTTGAAGCACGTTAGACTGCATGGTCTGAGGTGTACAACCGGTAAGGCTGTAGACATTTAATGCTCTGGAAGACAAATACGCAAGGAGAAAATTCATCCAGATATCTTTCTCTTCAGGTTGTCCAACGTTGTGTGATCAGGTACTGGCAAAGACCTGCACGTAATAAATACCAAGGCACAGATAGCTAGACCGTCTCTATGCTGTCAGTCAACGTTAGAAGACATGCTATAAGGATATACATCTAAATAGAAATCCTATTCTGTCACCCTGAAGGTGTTTGCAATATAAACACAGGTATAGAAGGCACACAGATATGTGACATGCAGAGAAGTGATCAGTCACAATAAATGTTACGTGGTGCAAGATATAAAGATATACGCGGGAAAACATGAACTCCACAGTGTTTTGAAAATATATTTGAATATAAGGAATGGACATTTTCAAATTTATCTGGAAAGATAGTAACAATGAAAATGTATGATAATTCATTCAAAACATAATCATTGTGATGAGAGTTGATGTTATCATGAAATCGATGATATATGCATAAATGAAATTCATGGTGAAATGAAATCGATGTGATTCATGAACATAAAGTGAAATCGTTGTTAATGATAATAAAATCGTTGTTCTACTTGTGAAATCGTTGTGTGAGCAAATCGTTCTTCAAGTAGAAGTAAATCATTGTTTGAGCAAATTGTTGTTTAAGTGAAAGCAAATCGGTGTACAAGCAAATCGTTGTACAAGTGAATCGTTGTACGCATAAATCATTATACAAGTGGATCGTTGTACAAGCAAATTGTTATACAAGTAAATCATTGTACAAGTGAAAGTAAATCGTTGTACAAGCAAATCGTTGTTTCACTTAACAAATCGTTACAGTGACCAAATCGTTGTTTCACTTATCGAATCGTTACTTGAGTGACTTATGAAATCGATGTGAGATGGAAATCGTTGTTTTCCTTAACGAATCGTTATAGTGATCAAATCGTTGTTTAACTTATGAAATCAATGTGAGACCGAAATCGTTGTTTCACTTATGAAATCGATGTGAAACCGAAATCATTGTTTCTCTTAAGAAACCGATGACCAAATCGTTCTTTCACTTATGAAATCGATGTGAGACCGAAATCGTTGTTTCTCTTATGAAATCAATGACCCAATCGTTGTTTCACTTATGAATTCGATGTGAGACCGAAATCGTTGTTTCTCTCATGAAATCGATGTGTACTTAGAAGAAATACATGCTCTGAACTTTAAATATCAGTGTGTGAGAATAACATACAGATTTTGTTTAGATTATTTCCTATGGATGAACTTAACAAAAGATTGTTCGAAAATATTTGTTAAGGTTTTGTTAATCACCAAAATTATATATAATAAATAAAATTATATATGGGGATGGACTGATCATCAATCTCCGCCTTTTTGGTGATGACAAAAACATAACAAAAAAATATAAAGTACTGAAATGAATTTTAAATAAATTTATTGTCTAAATTTTGATGAATTTGATAAATTGAATGAATGTATTTCAAAATATTTTATTTTCTCCCCCTTTTTGTCATTAAGCAAAAAAAGAGAAATAAGAACTCAAGAAAGGAAGAGAAGAAAGATAAATGGAGCCAATCAATCACTATATTGATCACTGAGGGGGTACAGAAATATAGAAGGTAGGTGACATGAGAGAGGCATGGCGAGTAATGATGGGCCAAGCCTTGAGTTTCTGCTCTTCAAAATGAATTTGAAAAACACCCCAGACAATAGTGTAGGAAGGCCCCATAATAGGAACCATTCTCTGGATGTGAAGTTGCCTTTGAGCTTCTAAGAAATTTGCATACTCATCCTTACCAAGAGACATCTTGAAGGAACTGGAGGTGCCAAAACTGGCTTGCTAAAGGCACTGGTCGAGAGAAATTGGATAGAAGATCTGATGCTCCTTCAGTTCTTTTTTCAGACCAACAAACACTTTATACCTTTCAAGCCAAATAGCAAACGAATCTTGAACAAGATTGATGGAGTTTAGATCCAAAAATTCTTCAACTGAAAGAGTGGGTTTCCCAGAGTTAAACAATGAGTTGTTCAGATTTGCTAGCTGCTGAGCAGATTGGTTGTAGTGCTTCTCCGAATCAAATGGATAGAGCCTCTCACATTCAGACAAGAGGGGAGAAAGCACATCAGATTTGATATATCCCCTATGGTATTCTCTGAATAGGAATCTGTGGAAGGCAAGATGAGCATCTTGTCGAACTGTGATTCTGGCCATAACTCTAGCAAACCTTTCAAAGATAATGGTGCCCACAACAGAGTCCATCATGAGGGAATGAAGCTTGGGAAGGAAGACAATGTTGGGCATCTTAAGAGTAGCAAAATCTATCTGAAGGGGAGTGTTGATGGGGTTTTTAGTTCTCAACTTTGCAATTGCTCCCCTGAACTTCTGGCAATTTGTTTACAAAACAGTAATTTTGGAACATCTGGAAGTGCCGGATCAACTTGACTTCTCTTTGAATGAAGGATCACCAAGACTATCTGTGGTGGATGACAAACCATTCTGACAGAGTGAGAGGATGGTCTGAAGGTGGAAACCTTGCAGATCTTGCAAGAATAAACTGCTTGTAGAGAGACTGATGGCCCTTAGCCCACTGGTCTTCAGTCTTAGACTCAGTAGTGGAAAATATTTTGTTTTGATCGAACTTTGATATGTGGGATAGAGGAATAACAATATTGAGGTGTTCAGTAAGGTCAAGATGAGGAAGGCCATATATAACAACAAATACAACCTTTTCTAGATATTCACAATAGAGAGTTCTTCTCCTGTTTTCAACAGAGAGAGAGAATCAAAGAGGAGGGTAAAAGGTTCAGAAGAGAGAGCAAGTTTCTTGGAAACTTTTCTCTTTTTAGGAGCAGGACTGGAGGGACCAGTCCTGTGAACATGGGAAGACATAGATAGGACTGAGCGAAGAATTGCTTCTTCAAACTCATCTTTGATGTCCTCAATGGTGTTTCCTTGAATACAAGCACCCTCCGGAATGATGGTATTGAAAGATGGAGGAGTGGGTGGCTAAAGAGAAGAGAAGGTAGTAGGAGGAGGTTGTGTAGATGGTGCTGAAGATGATGGACCAGAGGATGAGGGTCCATCTGAGGAGGAGGAATAGAGGTGGAAGATGCAGGGGAGGAAGATGAGGTGGTAGGAAATGGTGTACGTGAGGAGATATGTTTTAGAAGGGGATGTTTGAAGGTGGCTGGAGTTGGAGGTGCAGTGGTTGAGGAAGGTGGAGAAGGAGGGGCTGGAGTCTGAAGAGGAGAAGAGACAGGTGGCTCTGGGGGCTCAGCCTCTTCTACAAGAGCTTCAACTCTTACTGTCTCTGCTTCAGATTCCACTGGCCCTGATGGCCCAGACTCTTTTACAACTGGCCATGTAGGCCCTGACTCCTCAACAACAGATGGCCCTGATGGCTTGGCAACTTCTTCAAAAGGCCCTGGTGGCCGGACTGCTTCTTCATTACTTGGCCCTGATGGCCCTGGAACCTCTGGAGCTATTGGAGTGGGAGCAGGAGGGGCAGGAGTAGACAATTGTGCCCTCACCAAATCTGAAAGATTTGACACTAATTCCTTCATGCTTCCCAGCTCATTTCTCATTCCCCGCAGCACTGCTTTGACCATGACCAGCTCTTTTACTCTAGTGCTCTGGCTAATAAAAATAGAAGAGATATCGGACTGCACAGAGCATAGGAGTTTCCCTTGTTCATCTAACCTTTCAATCACAGGTTTCAAGTGCACAAGAATTCTTTTCTTCTTTGATCTCCGGAGTGCCTTCCTAGTTAGAAGTGGAATCTTGGAGGCCACACCCTTGCCTTTACTTCCTGAGCTGATGGCTAGCTCCTTATAAACTTCTACAGCTCTATCAGAGGTGCTCTCCACTAGACCTTCTTGGAATTGATCAACAGGGGCATTAACTATGGGCTTCCCCTGAATTTCTGCTTCTTTTTAGCTACATGCTCCCCCTGAGCTGGAGCATCCTCCATCTGAACATCGACAATGTGGCCTGGTGCCACATCTTCTGAGACAAGTGCTCCCTGGCCAACTTCCATACTAGAAATTTCAGCAGGAAAATTTGAGAAATTTTATCATGAATTTTTTCCTGCTCCACCTGAATATTAGCGACAGTTTCCAATACTTCTTCAATTACAGATGCAATAACTGTCTAGGGGGTCTCAACCTCAGAATGCTGCCCAACTGGCTCAATGAGCTCAGGATCAATCTGTTCTATTCTTCTAGCACTTGCCACTGAATCTTCAAGTCTGGTTCCTTCTTCCTCTTCTGGGACAACTGGAATTTTGATCTGATTGCCTCTTCTGGACTGTTGAACTTCAGGAGCTTCTACAATAATGGCCTCTCCTTCTGCTATAGAGGTCTTGGTCCAAACACTTCCTACTAAGGAAAAACCACTTTTCTTGAGATTTATGGACTTGATAGGCTGGCCCTTTTTCTCCATCACTTCACCATTCAAATCAATATTACAATGTCTGAATATCCAGGCCAGCAGATGAGCATACGGAAGTGATACATTGAGCTTGTTCTTCTTATCCCATATCATGTCAGCAGCAGATCTCACCCTCTCAATTGTTACCTCTGCCATGTTAATATACTGATTTTAGATTGCCCAAACATCATATCTGAGTCGGCCTTAGGACAAGTTGAGAAAGTTGCGCTCATTGGTACTAGAATTTGGCACACAATGAAATGCAAAACCTGTTGAACGCATTCAGCTGATTGATCTCTATGTTTCCATCCTTTAATTTGTATTCTGTTCCGATAATGCCTAACCACTTTGCCTGAATATCCACACTGTCTACCCCACTACGACCGACGGTAGACACTCCAAATAAACTCTCCAGAAGATCATAAGTAATGTGAATGGGAGTACCTTTGACTGAGGAGGATAGGGACCCATCTTTTTCTACCTTCAGGCATGTGTAGAACACCTTGACTAGGTCTGGATAGCTTGTTTCTGAAACTGTGACCAGCCTGACCATTTCACCCTCTTGATGGCTTCCACGATACTATGCATCCCATTTTTCTCCAAATCGGAAATATCTACTGCCTTGTTGCCACATAGCTTCGTCTTGACTACTGCAAACCTTTCCTGCTGCTCCGCTGTGAGGAAGGCGACACTGTAACCACCAACGGTGCCCGAGCTCCCAGAAGCGGCCATGGAAATGAACAAGGAAAATTTCTAGAGGATCGTGGGAAGGAATGGAACAGAAGCCCTCAAGAAATCTTGGCAGGAATAGAGAAATCCTTTGAGATCACACAGAGAGGGGTCTAGAATCGATAGGGTTTATCGCTCCAGGCAGGTCGAAAGAGAAGAGAGAGAAAGATTAAATCTATATGGCATGGATTTTGTGCTATAACGGCAGGACATAAAGGGATTTTTGAAACATCAGAGAATTAAATGCGGATAACGACAAACGATGAGAAGATAATGGGAATAATAAAGAATTCATCCCGAAAAGTCATAGCATTTTAGGACGCAAGAAATAAAGAATTTTCTTGCTTTTAGGGGAAAGAGAAAACATTATTCTGAAATATTATTATTTCAGTTATATACAAACATATCTATTACAAATTGCACATGCCTAATTCCCTTCTAAGATACGTAAATCTCTCTTCAGGTAAGGCTTTTGTAAAGATGTCTGCTAACTGTTTTAAAGTATCTATAAAAGAAATGCTTATATTACCATTAGCCACATGATCTCTAATAAAATGATATTTAACCTCTATGTGTTTCGTTCTGGAGTGCTGGACTGGATTTTTGGTGAGATTTATTGCACTTGTATTGTTGCACAACAAAGGGATGGTCTTGATGTGCAATCCATAGTCTTCAAGCTGTTGTTTTATCCATAGGAGTTGAGTGCAACAGCTCCCAGCAGCTACGTACTCAGCTTCATCTATTGACAGTGCGACTGAATTTTACTTCTTTGAAGACCATGAGATCAAGCATCCTGCTAGAAATTGACAACCACTACTGGTGCTCTTTCTATCTACTTTGCATCCAGCATAGTCAGCATCAGAATATCCAATTAAGCTAATTTCACATAATTTGGATACCATAAACCTAGATCATGAGTTTTAGCTAAATATCTAAAAAATATTTTGATAGACCTTGCACACATGCATACACTAAATAAAATATCAGGCCTACTAGCTGTTAACTAAAGTAGTGATCCTATCATACCTCTATAAAGTTTTTGATCACCTTTTTACCTTCTTTATCACTGTCTAATCTGGTGGATGTGCTCATTGGAGTGGATGGTGGTTTTGCATTGTCAAATCTGAATTTCTTCAATAATTCTTTGGTATACTTTTCTTGACGGATATGTGTACCTTCTTTGCCTTGCTTGATTTGTAGTCCAAGAAAATAGTTGAGCTCACCCATCATGCTCATCTCGAATTCTCCCTCTATGAGCTTTTCAAAGTACTTACATAAGGATTCATCAGTAGATCCAAATATTATATCATCTACATAAATTTTGCACAAGTAAAATACTTTTGACTTTTGATTTAATAAATAATGTACTATTTACCTGTCCTCTGATAAAATCATGGTTTAATAAAAATGTACTAAGCCTTTCATACCATATTCTGGGTGCTTGCTTTAAACCATATAATGCTTTGTGCAATTTAAAAACATGATTTGGAAAATCCACATCATCAAAACCAGGAGGTTGTTCTACATAGACTTCCTCCTTTATATATCCATTCAAAAATGTGGATTTTACATCTATTTGAAAATGTTTTAAATCCAATGCACATGCATAAGCAAGTAACATTTGAATAGCCTCCAGTCTAGCCACCCGTACATAGGTTTCATCAAAATCTATGTCTTCCTCTTAGGAATAGCCTTGAGCAACCAGTCTAGCCTTGTTTCTAGTGATAACATCAGCTTCATCCAATTTGTTCCTGAACACCCATTTGGTGCCAATCACAGGATGATCTGATGGTCTCAGAACAAGTGACCAAACTTGGTTTCTCTTGAACTGATTAAGCTCATCTTGCATGGCTAGAATCCAAGATTCATCAGACAGTGCATCATTGACTGTCTTTGGCTCAATTTGAGATACAAATGCTAAATAATAACAAGGGATAACATTACCTCTAGTTCTTACCCCAACCGATGGATCTCCAATGATGTTGTCCTTTGGGTGATCCTTCCTGTATCTCCATTCCTTTGGAAGATCATCATGTGTAATTTCCTTTTGTTGTAGTTCTTCCAAGGGTGGATCTTCATTATCTTTGATTGATGTATCTTTCAGCTTCTTGGATAAATTTTCTGCATTTTCATCATCACTATCTACTTCCTTTCTTAAGGAAGGGTTAGATTCATCAAAAATAACATGAACAATTTGTTCAATTAATAAACTATGTTTATTAAACACTTGATAGCCTTTGGGTTTAGAAGCATACCCCATAAAGATTCCATCATCAGATTTGGAATCCAAATTACCTATATCTCTCTTACCTTTATTTTGGATAAAGCATGGACATCCAAACGTTCTGAAGTGGTTGATCTTGGGATTCCTTTGCTTGTACAGTTCATAAGTAGTTTTCTTCAAAATTGGCCTGATCATCACTCTGTTTATGATATAACATGTTGTGTTAATTGCTTCTGCCCAAAATATCTTGGAATATGACATTCTGATAGCATTGTTCTGGCCATATCCAATAAGGTTCTATTCTTCCTCTCAGCTACTCCATTCTGTTGAGGTGTCCTTGGTGCTGAGAAGTTGTGCTCAATACCTTGATCATCATAAAATTCTGTAAATTTTTTATTTTGGAATTCTCCTCCATGATCTGAGCAATACTTATTATGCTGAACTTCTTAATCTTTTGAACTAACTTACTGAACTTCACAAAACTCTCGAAGGTATCATCTTTATGCTCTAAGAAAGACACCCATGTAAATCTTGAGTAATCATCTACTATTACAAATCCAAAATTCTTTCCTCCAAGACTTGTAGTTCTCATTGGTCCAAACAGATCCATATGAAGTAATTCCAATGGTTTGGAGGTAGTTACCACTGTCTTTGATTTGAAAGAGGATTTTACATGCTTCCCTTTTGCATATGGTTCACATACACCTTCTATTCTTGAGTTGATCTTGGGCAGACCTTCCACTAGATTTCTTTTGATGAGCTTTCTAATTCCATCCAAGCTGCAGTGACCCAATCTCATATGCCATAATTCAGCAATTTGATCTTTATTTGCTGCAAGACACACATCCTGATCCTTTAATTCTTCTAGGTGCAATACATACAAATTCTTTTCTCTGCTGGCTTCGAAGATAGTTACAACATCCTTCATGATTAGGCATTTAGACTCTTGAAACTTGATTTAGTGACCTTTGTCACACAGCTGGTTGATACTTATGAGATTGTGCTTAAGTCCTCTTACACATAAAACATCTTCTATGAGGGTTCTATCTTAACTGCCAATGGATCCACAACCGATCACTGAACCCTTTCCATTATCGCCATAAGTCACTATTCCTTCTTCATCTTTGATGTACGAAAATAATCTTCTGTTGCCTATCATGTGCCTTGAACACCCACTGTCCAGGTACCACTTGGATGCTCTAAGACTTTCCTGCAATAAATCACTTAAGATTTAGGTACCCAAGTTCTTTTCGGTGCTTGCTGGTTAGTTTCCTCAATTTTCCTTTTAGGAATCCACCTTAAGTGTTTAGTTGTACAAGTTATCTTAGGGTGTCCTAATTTGTTGCAATGACTACAACATGATATATTATTTAATATTTTAATTGGTGTGTATTTAATGTTAGATTTATAATCAATATTTTGTTCAGCGACAAATTTTGGAGTTGGGTATATTTTAGGATGAATGATTGTTTCTTCATTGTCAGGTGGAATATATCCTAAACCATACTGTAATGTCTCGGGTTTTTACCGAATCCTTTTCGGGTCTTCTTCCGGATCTATGTTTGTTGGCGTCCAGAGGTGCTGACGTCGACACTGGGTTGACGTCCAGGTGGCTGGCGTCAGCTTTGTGTTGGCGGAAAGCGTGTTTCCGTCGGCAGGTCATTGGCGTCCATCGATCTTGCCGTTAGCTGTTAGTTCCTGAGTTTTGCGGAGCTAGAACTTGGCGGCATGCGATGTGGACGTCAAGTGTTGGCGGTTCAGTTGGCGGCAAGAGGGGTTGACGTCAACTGATCAGTGCGCTGTTTTTAAGGGCAACCTGAGGGCTGTTCTCCCTTATCCTCTCCTCTCTTTTTCCCTCCTCTTTCACCTATGTTCTTCTCCAGCACTTCCGGTTGCCGACGGGAGCACGTGGGGAGATCGTGATATGCATGGCGATGGCAGATCGAGCGGGTATGGCGGATCGGATGGTGGTTCTCGCAGGAAGCTCCTGGGGGTTCGGCGCGAATCAAGGTTTATGTGGAGTTTTTAAGTGTTTCTGAGGTAGGGACGTAAACCTTAGCTCCCTTGTGTGCTATTCCATACTTGTGTGCGTGCGATTTGCGTGGAATCGAGCTTTGGGGAGGGTTTTTCTCCATGCCGGGTTTTAGGGCGTTTTGGCCGATCCATGTGTTGGATCGTGTTTTTCCAGTATTGTGTGTGGGTTGTGATGAAAGGAAGTGTTCCTTGTTCAACACCACACTGTGTTGTGGGCTGGATTCCCCGTGTGGGAATCAGCTGAAGGCTGGTTTAGCTGCTGGATGCTGAAGAAGTCAACGTCAACAGATGTTGACGTTGAGCTCTTCAGGGAAGTGGTAAACGACGTGATCCTTTGCCGTTAAGATCTTCAGGGGAGAACTAGACGGCAAGATCTGTGCCGTCAGGTTCTTCAGGTAGGATATAAACGGCATGATCCTTTGCCGCCGAGTTTGGGTAAACGGCCAACCTGTGACCGTCTACTTTTTCTAGATGTCTGGAGTGTTGCCGTCTACCTTTTGTTAGCGGCAGTCGATGCTGCCGTCTACTGTTTGCTTGGCGACATGTGATGCTGTCGTTTACTTCTTGGTTGGCGGCGGTAGATGCTGCTGTCTACTTGCAGATGTGTTCCCAGTATGCCGTGTGTTTCCCTTTCCGTGGTTTGAAGTGTTGACATGCGGTATCCGCCTGTTAGCACAGTCTCCCAGGTGTAGAGAGTGTCTCTGCCTGTGCTCGCGTTGTGTTTGGCTGTGTTGTGACGTTGACACGTGGTGTCTGTCCGTTGCACCGTACTTCAGATGTTGAGAGTGTTTTCGTCTGTACTTTTGTTTGGGGTTGCTGTGCTCCTGTTTCTGTTGTGTTTCCTAGATGTAGAGCTACGCTCCGTCTGGATGACTGGCGTGTGGGGGGTCCTCAGCCAGTGAGCCGGGACGTAGAGTGCGACTGCATTCTGTGCGTACTCCTTGTGGTGGTTTCGAGCCGGTCTCCGTGGAGCCCCTTCTCTACCTCTAGGGTCAGGCGTAGGGGAAAACCGGTCGTGGACCAGACGCGAGAGAGAGCGTCTGTAGTGTGCACACGTGGTTGGGGTTGAGAGACTATGTGGTGCCGGGACGCCGAGCACACAGACCCTACTAGTCCTACTTTGTGAGAGTGTGTGTGAGCTCTTGCTTGTGAGCTTTTTGTGTGTCCTGTGCTTGTAGTGCTGTCGAGCCTGCGAGGTTCCAGTTTTCTCAGTGCGCTCCTGAGGGAGTTACGCACTACGCCACCGGTTCCTGTGTGTTGTACAGGTTGTGAGTGTTTACTTACTGACCTTTCTTTCCTGCTTAGTAGTGTTGTTACCGTTGGGGGTTAGTTGCCCTACTGGGTCTCTTTCCTGAGACTCACTCCCTTTTTCCCAGGTGTTCGTGTGCGGCTTTCGAGGCTGTGGAGCTCTGTCTCTCAGGTGCTGGTCTTGCTTGGCTGCTGTGAGTGGTACTTTTCTTTGTACCCACTGTACTCTTGCGTTTAGCTTTGACTCTGAGTTGTTCTTGTGTTAATTGTTTTAATTTGTAGCGTGTACATTTACTTATATGTTTTCCTCAGACACTCTTTTCTTACCCTTTTGAGTTTCGGCTCGTGGGTTAGTGGGTCAGGATTCAGGTTACTAGTTGGTTACTGGTAATGTGGATCTTGGGTCGTTACAGTTGGTATCACAGCCTGGTCTGTCGAGACATATAAAAAATGTTCCGAATAACTCAGCGTGTGAAGAGTACAGTAGCAGCAAGCGAACCGGAGTTGTTTTGCATTTTGTGCGTGTGCTTGTCCTGTGTGGATTCATTTCCCTTGTTCCTAGGCGATGTTGTGTTTGGGAGGTGGTTGTGTAGGCACCTTAGCAGGCAGCTAGAGATGCCCCGCCACCATAGCAGACTCGGCCTGAACCACAGGACGTACGCTGTAGTTTTCATGTTCCCCTTGGGCAGTGTAGAGTTTCGACTGGACCATGTTTTTCTTGTGTCGATAGCTCAGTAAGTTGCTCTGCGCTGTGGCGTTCTGGCACCTTGAAGAGGTTCCGGGAGGGTGTAGAGTTGTTGAGCTATCGTTGCCGGTTGGACTGTGTGTGTTACAGTCTACCGCGGTGTTCCCGGTCAATGTGTGTGCCCTTGGTGGTGCATCTGGCTGTTGCATGGCCAAGTTGCTTTGCGGTTGTTTCCAAGTGTCTCGGTTGCGTCGGTGGGACTTTATGTGTCCCCGTGGCTCAAATGGATTGTGTTGTTTTCCTGTGCCCGGCGTTTTTCTCCCAGATGATGGTCTGGTGAGTGTTGTGATTGTGTTCTTGGTTGTGCTTCTTGTGGAAGCGACAGTCTTGCGTCATGATTTTCCGTTTTGTGTTTGGAAGAGACTCGTTGCGTTACGTGTCTCCTTCCTCCGCTTTCGGTGGTTGCTCAGGGTTGTAATGCTCCACGAGATGTTGTGTTGCTAGGGTGCGTGTTGTGGCAACCCTATGGTGGAGTTATCTTCCCTTGAGTTGTTTTGAGGTTGAGCTGGTTGCTCTCCTCGTGTCGTTGTTTTCTGTGCCACCCTTGGGTCGGCTGACCTGTTCGTGCTGTGTGTCGTTGTGATAGTTCTAGGCGGCCAGTGGCGGCGGCTTAGTGGATGTTGTTGTTGTGACAACGCCCTTACACGACGCTTTTAAGTATGGCTCGATGCCCGAGCTGACACGGCGATTGTGTCCTTGCTGTGTTTAGTCTATGTGGATATTGTTGGTCTGGCTTGGTGTGGACCCGAGTTTCTGGTGGTTTCCGCTACGGTGTTTTCTTGGTTCCGTAGTTTTGTGCCTGGGTACCAGTTTGTGGTGGCACTGGCATGTGTGGGTTCCCGATCTCGTGGTGTGTTTGGGGTCCGGAACGATTTGTGTTGTCGACTCTCGACCTTGTGGAAGTTTGAGGTGGCCGTGTTTGTGGTGGGACGTTGTTCTTGCCTAGTTGCGTGCGATCTCGGCAAGTGTGCCGAGGGTTGCCGCCGTATTGTGGCCGACTCCGTTGGTTTTGTGGGAGTCGTGCGTGTGTGTGTCACGACCTTGGTGGGAGGTTGTGGCGTTGCGGTGTTTGGTTTCGCCGTGTGTTTCTTGCTGGGTGTGCCGAGCAAGGATTATTTGGTGTGCGCCTCGACTTGTGCCTTGAAGGTCTTTTGCATGCCATTCCTTCCGGTGTTGACCTCTTTTATCGTTTGCGATGAAGATGGTTTATCCTACTCTTGTGCGCCATGGAGTTGTTGTGGTTTTCACTCCCCGTGCGGCAGAGTTGGTATTTCATGTTTTTGCGTGCCTTTCTAGAGCCAACGTGGTGGTCGTTGTGCTCTAGATGTCGTCAGTTTTCCGTACGCTTTTCTTGTGGGTCTCTGGTGAAGAGTCCCCTTCTGTGGGAACTATGTTGTGTTGGCCCTGGGTGCAGTTGTGTGTGCTGCACTTTGAGCGTCTTTGGATGCTTTGTGTTTCGTGCCTTAAGGGTTGGGGCCGGTGTGGCCTGTTGTGCCCTTTTGGCTTGTGGTTCTTTTGTGCGTGGCGTGGCGAGTCTTGCAGCCAGTGGAGGAATCTCCTGTCGTTCGTTTGGTGATAGTGAGGTCAATTGGCTTGCTAATACTAGACCACGTGTTGTTGACGTTGTGAGGTGCCAAGTGCTGGCTTGACTCCAAACGTCTTCTGTGTTTTGTCGCGGCTTGTTGTGCCGTGGAGTAAGTGGTTCTGGAGTTGTGTGGCTCCACGTGCGTTGGTGTCCTTGTTGGACCACGAGGATGGTCTGGTGAGACCTAGTGGTGATAGTGGATACCGTTTTGCGTATTGAGATTTTCTCCACATTTGTCTGTTGTCCTTGTCGGACCGCGAGGAAGGTCTGTGTGAGACCTAGTGGCGACAATGGATATTGTTCCGTGTGTTGCGGACTGTCCGCAAGTGCGATGTGACTTGGGTTCTCGTTGCCGCGTGACTTTTTGATTTTTGCTGATGATCGGTGCTAGCTGTGGCTAGTAGCGTAAGACTGTTCCCCTGAGTGTGGTGGTTGACCCTCAGTTGTTATTCCGAGTTGTTGTCAGGCAACCGTGCACTTTGTTGGGCTTTGTTGCCGACGGTGCGAGTTGCTGACAGGTGTTTTCTCGCGTTGTTATCGGCATTTGCGCCCTCTGTCGGGTTGTGTTTTACGACAGAGTGGGTTGCTAATCTGTGGGTCCCAACGACGAGGTCGGTTGGTGACCGCAGTGTGTGACTTTTGACTAGCGTGTTTTTACCTTCTGCGTGATTGGTGCAATGTGAGCAGAGCTTCGTAGAGTTGAAGTGACTGCTTACGTCAGCGCTAGTCCTGGTGTTGCGATCGGGTTCGGAGAGTTCCGAGATTCTGTGCTGATGCTTTCGATATTTGTCTTGGGAGCTGTTCTGATGCAGCGCGGCAGAGTGGTGCCTTGTGCGTCGCGTCAGTTGAAGCCCCACAGGGAGAGTTACCCGACCTACGGCTTGGAGTGTACAGTTGCGTGTGTTAGCAGTCGTTAGTAGCTTCTGCTTGCGTGTGTCAGGTGATTGGGCCCTGTGTAGACGACCGTGTCGTTTCTCTCGTTGGTTTTGAAGTGGATGAGCGAGTCATCACTAGACCAGGGTAGTCCAGTAGGTTGTTGGGTATTTTTGGCAACTAATTTCGAGGCTTTGGTTTCCGCCAGTGTTGGCTGTCGACCGTGGTGCGTTCCATGCGTTGCCGTTTTGGGAGGTACCTTTCTTGTTGCTGCGTCGCGTGTTCTCCCAGGTGTGGTGTGTCAGTGATGACACTGGGTTGATTGTACCAGAGTTCTGCCGTTTCTTGTGGATTGCTAAGTTCTGAGGTTGTGGAACAAGGCAGTCCGGCTGGTTAGTGTTGTCCAGCAGCGGTACTCGGGTGGTGTGTCGACCTGGTAATGGGAGAATGTGATGCGCGTGCAGTTTTTGTACCTCTACGTTGCTTTTGGCTTCCCCTTGCGTTGCGTGAATTTCGAGGTCGAAAATCCTTAAGGGGGGAGGGATGTAATGTCTCGGGTTTTTACCGAATCCTTATCGGGTCTTCTTGCGTATCTGTGTTTGTTGGCGTCCAGGGGTGCTGACGTCGACAGTGGGTTGACGTCCAGGTGGCTGGCGTCGGCTTTGTGTTGGCGGCAAGGGTGTTGCCGTCGGCAGGTCTTTGGCATCCATCGATCTTGTCGTTAGGTGTTAGTTCCTAAGTTTTGCGGAGCTAGAACTTGGCGGCATGCGATGTGGACGTCAAGTGTTGGCAGTTCAGTTGGCGGGAAGAGGGGTTGACGTCAACTGATCAGTGCGCTATTTTTAGGGGCAACCCGAGGGCTATTCTCCTTATCCTCCTCCTCTCTTTTTCCCTCCTCTTTCACCTATGTTCTTCTCCAGCACTTCCGGTTGCCGACGGGAGCATGTGGGGAGATCGTGATGCGCATGGCGGTGGCAGATCGAGCGGGGTATGGCGGATCGGATGGCGGTTCTCGCAGGAAGCTCCTGGGGGTTCGGTGCGAATCGAGGTTTATGTGGAGTTTTTAAGCGTTTCTGAGGTAGGGACGTAAACCCTTAGCTCCCTTGTGTGCTATTCCATACTTGTGTGCGTGCGATTTGCGTGGAATCGAGCTTTGGGGAGGGTTTCTCCATGCCGGGTTTTAGGACGTTTTGGCCGATCCATGTGTTGGATCGTGTTTTTCCAGTATTGTGTGTGAGTGGATGAAAGGAGGTGTTCCTTGTTCATCACCCATTGTGTTGTGGGCTGATTGCCCGTGTGGAATCAGCTGAAGACTGGTTCAGCTGCTGGATGCTGAAGAAGTCACGTCAAGGGATGTTGACGTTGAGCTCTTCAGGGAAGAGGTAACGTCATGATCCTTTTCCGTTAAGATCTTCAGGGAGAACTAGACGGCGAGATCTGTGCCGTCAGGTTCTTCAGGTAGGATATAACGACATGATCCTTTTGCCGCGAGTTTGGGTAAACGCCAACCTGTGACCGTCTACTTTTTCTCAGACGTCTAGTGTGTTGCCGTCTACCTTTTGTTAGCGGCAGTCGATGCTGCCGTCTACTGTTGCTGGCGACATGTGATGCTTCTTTTACTTACTTCCTGGTGGCAGCGGTCAATGCTGCTGTCTACTTGTACATGTCTTCTGTATCTGTGTGTTTCCCTTCCGTGGTTTGAGGTGTTGACATGCGGTATCCGCCTGTTAGCACAGTCTGCCAGGTAGAGAGTGTCTCTGCCTGTACTCGCATTGTGTTTGGCTGTGTTGTGACGTTGACACGTGGTGTCTGTCCGTTTCACGTTTCTTCAGATTTTGAGAGTGTTTCCTTCTGTACTTGTGTTTGGGGTTGCTATGCTCCTGTTTCTGTTGTGTTTCCTAGATGTAGAGCTACGCTCCGTCTGGATGACTGGCGTGTGGGGGGTCCTCAGCCAGTGAGCCGGGACGTAGAGTGCGACTGCATTCTGTGCGTACTCCTTGTGGTGGTTTCGAGCCGTCTCCGTGGAGCCCCTTCTCTACCTCTAGGGTCAGGCGTAGGGGAAACCGGTCGTGGACCAGACGCGAGAGAGGCGTCGGTAGTGTGCACACGTGGTTGGGGTTGAGAGACTCTGTGTGCCGGGACGCCGAGCACACAGACCTACTAGTCCTACTTTGTGAGAGTGTGTGTGAGCTCTTGCTTGTGAGCTTTTTGTGGTCCTGTGCTGTAGTGCTGTCGAGCCTGCGAGGTTCCAGTTTTCTCAGTGCGCTCCTGAGGGAGTTACGCACTACGCCACGGTTCCTGTGTGTTGTACAGGCTGTGAGTGTTTACTACTGAGCTTTCTTTCCTACTTAGTAGTGTTGTTACCGTTGGGGGTTAGTTGCCCTACTGGGTCTCTTCCTGAGACTCACTCCCTTTTTCCCAGGTGTTCGTGTGTGGCTTTCGAGGCTGTGGAGCTTGTCTCTCCGGTGCTGGTCTTGCTTGGCTGCTGTGAGTGGTACTTTCCTTTGTACCCCTGTACTCTTGGCGTTTAGCTTTGACTCTGAGTTGTTGTTGTGTTAATTGTTTAATTTGTAGCATGTACATTTACTTATATGTTTTCCTCAGACAACTTTTTTCTTACCCTTTCGAGTTTCAGCTCGTGGTTAGCGGGTCAGGATTCGGGTTATTGGTTGGTTACTGGTAATGCGATCTTGGGTCGTTACACATACTTTTTCTTCTTACCTGATCTTCTAGCTCCTTTTAGTATTAGAGATGATTTACCATTTGTGATCTTTCAATTGTATTAGATAGATATTCATGTCTTTTTGTGTAGTGTGTCAACTTCCCCTTTTAAGTTGATTATGGTTTTTTTGGTTTTCCAGGTTAGTTATCTGTTCATTTTTAACTTTTAGATCTCACATAATAATCATTCTTCATCTAAGTTTAGAGATTTGTTTTTCTAGTTGTTCAGTTTCAGATTTTAGATCTGAATTGGTGTTTTTCTAAGCATGCATGATTTTTCTTGGTGATTTTTAATAGCTTACATACATTTTTAACTTACTGTATAATCATTGAACGCGTCTTCTAGACTATCAGAATCAGACTCATGTGCAGTAAGTAAATGTGTCAGAAGTTACCTTTTCATCAGTGTTTTGCCATGAACGCCATGTTGGCTTTTTCTTCTTCTTCATCACTGGAGCTTGACTCATTGTCTAAGTCACTCTCATTGTTCCATGCAGCTGCCATGGCTTTCTTTTTATACCTTATGAACTTCTTTGAGTTGTCCTTCTTCTTAAACTCAGTCTTCTTCAGCTTTGGACAGTCTGCCTTGATGTGTCCAGGCTTCTTACATTCGTAGCATATGGGTATGACTTCTTAACATCTTTTCTTCAATTTTCTTGAAGTCTTTCCCCTTCTTGAAGAACCTTCTCCCCGACTGATATTTCTTCTTGGCCAATATACGATGCAGTCTTCTGGATAGAAGAGCTTCTTCATCTTCGCTATTCTCATCACTTCCTTCATCTTCTGATTCTTCTTTAGAGCTACCTTCTGTAGCTTTTAGTGCGTACTATGCTTCTTCCTGCTAAGGTTCTCCAAGCCTCTCCATGTTTATCTCATGGCCATTAGTGACCCAATGAGCTTCTCAAGTGACATTCTTTTTAGAACGTTGGCTTTTTCTATGGCTGTCACCTTTGTGTCCATGAGGCTGGTAGAGATCTCAATATCTTTCTCACCATATCTTCGATCTCATAGGTTTTTCCAAGCCCAGCTAATCATTTGTGATGCTAGTGAATCTGCTGTACATTGTGTAATGGATTCTCCTGATTGCATTTGAAAATTTCATATTGGGCTACCAAGATGTCTATCCTTGTTTTCTCTTACCTTATCGGTTCCTTCATATGTGATTCTGAGTTTCTCCCACATCTCCATAGCAGATTTACATGCTAAATCCTATTGAACTTTTCTTGCTCAGTGCACAGCATAGTATACTCTTGGCTTTGCTGTTTAGGGATATCTTCTTTTTGTCTTCATCTGTCCAATTTTCTCTATTGTTGAGTACTACCAGGTCTCCTTCCTCGACAATGGACCAAAGTTGGAAATCGAGACCTAGGAGAAAGAACTCCATTCGTGACTTCCAATAGTTGTAGTCTTCACCATCAATAGAAGGGGTCTGTTGACTGACTGACCTTCTGCATACCCTTGAGCTGCCATTTATCTTTGCTCTTCAGACCGTGAGATCTTCTTTCTTGAAGAGACTTGCTTTGATACCACTTGTTTCCTAGCTAGCAAGCCCAGAGGGGGGGTGAATGGATTGCCAAAATTCTTCTTAGAATAAAACTTGTTAATAAAAACACTTAACAGAAACACTGAGATCGATAGTTATGTGTAAGAGTGAAGACAAACAAGCACACAAACAATCACAAACAACATGAGATTTTTATCTTGGTTCGGCCCTCCTATCCCAAGGAGTCCTACGTCTAGTCCCCAGCAACAACTTGGGATTTCACTAACCAAGGTATTGTCCTCCTTAAGGTCCTTACACATCCAGCCGCAGCTGGCCTGTCTCTTCTAACCCCGAAGAGGAACAAAACACCACCTGATACATAGTCTTCCTTCCTTACTGAAGGGAATAACCACCACTTGTTTCCAACATGTCTTCTCTTCACACACGAAGAGGAATACACACAAAGAATATGTAGAAATCGAAAGGCCCCTAGACCAAGCTTATAATAGATTGCTGATCTGAGGCAATGTCTGAGAATATTTTCAAAGGAAATCTCTCAGAACTACAAAAGCTATCCAAAGATTAATCAAAGGAAGACAGAGAGCTAAGAGCTAAAGGTTGGCAGAATGAAGCTTAGAAACTCTCTATTTGCTGATGTTTCTTGGTTTTGAAAATGTGTATTTGTGTCGTATGTACTTTATGGAGTCATCAGTTTTCCTAAATATCTTCTCTTGAAAAAATATATTCGTTGAGGTGTTCGTTGAAGTGTCTGTTGTCTCTAAATTTGAAGCACGTTAATGCATGGTCTGAGGTGTACAACAGGTAGTCTGCAGACATTTAATTCTTTGGAAGACAAATACAGAAAAAAAGAGTCATCCAGATATCTTTCTCTTCAGGTTGTCCACTTGTGTGATCAGGTATTGGCAAAGACTGCACGTAATAAATACCAAGGCATAGACACCTAGACTGTCTCTATGCTGTCAGTCAATGTTAGAAGACATGCTATAAGGATATACATCAAAATAGAAATCCTATTCTGTCACCATGAAGGTGTTTGCAATATAAACACAGGTATAGAAGGCCACAAATATGTGACATGCAGAGAAGTGATCAGTCACAATAAATGATACGTGTGCATGATATAAAGATATCCCGCGGAAACTTGAACTCCACATTGTTTGGAAATATATTTGAATATAAGAAATGGACATTTTGAAATTTATCTGGAAAGATAGTAACAATGAAATTTATGATAATTCATTCAAAACATAATCGTTGTGATGAGAGTTATGTTATCATGAAATGGATGATATTGCATAAATGAAATTCATGGTGAAATGAAATCGATGTTGTAGGATCGGATATGTGGACAGATTAGATCTAGAAGGGGGGTTTAATAGATCTGACATCAATTAACACCGAAGCTTAAGCAATTTAAAATTACTTCGAATCAGAGATCAATTCACCACAAACAATTTACTGATCTGAAGTGTGAGTGTGTTGATGATGTGTGAAGCAATTCAATAATTAGTGTGAGTACGAATCCTATGCAAGCATCTAGCGCAAACAAGCAGATCAAACCATTGCACATATTTTTTTAGGTGGTTCAGAAATCACACCAGTGATTCCTACATCCACCCCTCACACAGTGAGGCTCCACTACTCACTTGAGTATAACACACACTGGAGCACGATGACTCCAAACAACCTTGAGTTCAACGACTCACAAACTGAGCGCGACGGCTCAAACAACACCGGAGCACGACGACTCCAAATTGAGCAAGACGGCTCCAACCACACTGTGAGTGCGACGACTCACAAACCAGAGCTCGACGGCTCCCAAACCACAGCTAGATCAAAGACACAGAAATCAGATCCTCTAGTAATGATCTGATTCAAGACAAATTCGTACACAGAAATTTGTGCAGAACTTCGTGCACAAATCTCATTGACGAAATAAGGAAGAACCAACTCAGAAATGAGAGAAAATGGAGTAAGAATGAGTGTTCTTCGGTGAAGAGGTCCTGAAGATGCTTGAATTGAGGAGCCTTGATGGAATTCGGTGGAGATTCTCCTCAGTTGGTGATACTCTACTCTACTTGATGGCATCTGAAATGTCAGAAATCCCTCTTCTACTACTGCTCTTCAGTTGGATCTGCTCCCTTTCCTAGCACAGCAACCTTCTCTCCAGACATTCCCCTTGATTCCCACGTCCTTCCTCTTGAACGGATGGCCTGCAGCTTCTGTAGATGGAGCAAGATATGGAGAACCCTTTTCCGCCAAACACCTTTTCTGGGTGTTGTACGGGCTCTCCTTCATGGTGTCCTCCTTTTGGAGTACAAGGATTGGGGGTATTTATAGCCCCATATGTCCCTGAGGTGCCTTGGGGTGCATGGGCAAAAAAATCAAGGTCAAATCCCTCAATTCCCAAGCAGCCACGTGTCCAGAAAAATTCGCGTTTCTGAGTTTCAGCTGGACTGTGTTGACACCACACAGGAGTGTGTCGACACACTATCCCAACATGAGAATAGGTTTCCTAGAAGCTGGAACTAGTGTCGACCTGACCATTGAGTGTGTCGACACGACTGGCAGACTGTGTCAACACATAGGCAGACCGTGTTAACACACAGGCAGACCGTGTCAACACACAAGTGGACTATGTCGACACCACTGAGACAAATTTGTGTAAACTGAAAATATAAAGTGTAAACCATTATACAAGATATTATCATTAAAATATGAGATATTAACATCAAAACATGTTGTTTGAGCATTATTGTGATATGTATAAAATGTATAACATGTTCAACATGTCATCATCAAAATCACAATATGACATCATTAAAATCACAATATGTCATCATTAAAATTACAATATGTCATCATTAAAATCACAATATTCATCATTATAATCACAATATGTCATCATTAAAATCACAATATGTCATCATTAAAATCACAATATGTCATCATCAAAATCAAAGTATGAGTGATGTTCATTGGTCATCATTAAAATACAACTTTAGGAAATTCTAAAACACACTCAACCCAACAATCTCCCCCTTTTTGATGATGACAAAACATATGCACAATCTCCCAATAACCTGACTTCCTTGACTGCAATAACTCCCCTTGACCATATACACCCTTTGAACTTTCTCCCCATAAAGAACTTTCTCCCCCTAGAAACTTTTACTTTCTCCTCCTTTAAGGAACTTTCTCCCCCTTTTTGACAGCATCAAAAAGTTAGACAAGAGAGACAAAGATTGTAGGAGATCAAGAATGAAATGTAGGAAATGAATGGTCAGAAGTAATTAAAATAAGTGACGCAAAGTGATATTGTCAAATGAGAGAAATGATTGTGTTTTTGGTATTGTGCCACAAAGTTTAATCACAAAGACACACTCAACACAAGGTATTGCAAGATATAATGATCTGAATGTGGTTAAAATAGTGATGTAAGTGTGAAATAAAGTGACCTATATGAGTGATCAGAAGTATTTAACAAGGATGTTAGGAGCTTTAATTTTAATACAATGTAGAATAATAGGTCTAAACTCAGTATACATGAGCTTTATTAAGGTCTTAAGCTTTTCTATCCTGTCTTTTAATTTTCTTGTAATTTTGGCTGGGAAAAAATACAAAATAAATTAGTTAAATCTCACTTTTGAGTGCAAGAGATCACATGATCAGATGCAAGATCTCCTGATTACTCAGTGGTTTAACTTTCATTATCTTATAAAGAGTTGATAATTTGATTTCCACTTTTTACGCGAAACAAATCACTTTTTAGGTGAAATGGCCCGGTTACTTGTGGTTCAAGAATTTGCATTGATCTGTTTGTATCTTTCCAAGGTTTTGATCATTTTCTTTTGATGTTTTACAGGAATATGTTTGCTTTGACCAGAAAAGTCAGGAATACGAATTTAGAAAAATTATTCTTAACATGTGGTAAAAATGAAGCTTAAACATGCACATGTTAAATAGTAAAGCCACTCATGTGCCTACAAGTGTTTTGCAAGTCATTTTAAAGACATTCAGTATTAAGATTGCTTATCCTAGAAATGATACTGAATCTTTGAAATTAAACTAAATGCACAATGAGTTTAGTTTCAATGTTTTAATTCTCTCATAAGAAAATAGCACAAGGACTCAAAAAATTCTGATGACTTTGGGGTTCAAAATAGACAAGTAAGTTCAAGAGATATGACAATGACTCCCCCTTTCATGTATCTCCCCCTTACAAGGTGAACATGAAGATTATCGAAGAAAAAAGAATGGAATCAAGTGAAAACAGAATGAACGTGAATGTTTTATTAAAAGACAAAGACTCCCCCTCAACAATTGCATACAAGGCTCTTGATACTTGGCGGAGACATATACTCATGCATAGTGAAAGTGTCCAGACAAGCCTGACTTGTCTTTCTTCAAATCACCATTTGATATACTAGGATTGTCAATGCAATGTGAGAGTGAGGAATTTATTTGCAAGAACATTTGTCAACAAACTGAATGAGAGTTGTTAATAAATTAGATATGAAAGAATATTTCTCCAGCATTTCACTCAAAGATTCTTTTGACTCACTTCCCCATAAGATATGCATCATATGAAATGATCATTTAAGCAATTCAGATATGTTCATTCAAAGTAGTTTGCACAGAAAGAATATGAACATGATCAAGCATGCATTAACATGCAATTTATTGAAGGAGAAATTTTTTCAAAAACTCAAAATTGTTTCAAAGACTTAAAATAAAGTTTTTGAGATTTTCATTTTTCTTGATGACCTTTATGCAGAAAAAGACTATTGATACTTGGCGGAGAATTTTTTTCACGCATGATGATGTTTCCAGACAAGCCTAACTTGTCCTTTCACATTTCACCATTTGATATATCACATAGTCACTGCAAAAAGGTCAATTATTCTTTATTGTTAGCATGAAATTCATTGCATTTTGAATAACATTTTTGCACTTTTTCAAATTTACCCCCCCTTAATATGTGCATGGAATGAAAAAGCTAGCAAGCAATTCGCACATGATTATACACACAATAAGCTTTAATCATAACATGACTTCTGGTACTTGGTGGAGTATTTTACTCACGCATAATTATAGCTTCCAAACAAGCATAACTAGTTTTTCCACATGTCATCATTTGATATACCAAAAAGTCAAAGCTGTTGATATGCACACAGAATCATTGGCACAGTTAAGCAAGCATGATAACAAAAACATGATTCCAAATGTTAAAACACAAAGTTATTGTTGAGAGTAGCATCAGACATATTTTCATTGATCAGATAAAAAATCAAACATCATTTCAATTCAGGCAATTCAAATTTGAAATGATAAAGAAGTTTTACTTGAATGGACTTCTTGCACAGCCAATATCTTGAATCCATTTACAATGTATGGCTGCAAGACTCCTCAGCTTGCTGATCAAGCTGGTTTTGGGACCCACACTTGCTTGGGTCCTGCAATGAAATCAATGTTAGAGTGCAATAAAGATTTTTGAATCCAAAATGATTTTATTTTTGGTATAGATGCAGTTCTTTCATTGACAGAACTATGAGCAGAATTAGTTCCAATTTTTTTTTTGCCTTGCTCAATGTATCTATGTTTTCATGAAGTGTTCAATTATATTCACATGGAGTTTCTGAGTTTTTCAACAAAATCATGATTCTTAGTTACATGTGAATGATGTGAAATTTTTTTCAAGTAATTCAAGCTAAAATCATCATGGAAGAAATGAAATAAACAAGCAATCATGTTTCAATGACAACCAATTTTTTTTTTAAATTAATGACTCTTACACAAGGAAGATCATCGGTACTTGGCGGAGGTTATTCTCACACATAATGATAGTTTCCAGACAAGCATGACTTGTCCTTCCACAGTTCACCATTTGATATACCAATTGATCTTTGCATAAGAGTCCCAATTGATTTCAGTTTTTATTTAGAAAGGAATCTCTCAGAAGTACTTACCTGGTGAGATTATCATTTTCTTTCATTATCTTCACTTACTTTCCTTGTAGCCTTTGTCATGAAGCATTCATCTTGAAATTGACTACAAGGATCCCTGCATCCAGCATTCAAGCAGCACATTTCAGAACCCAAACTTGTTTGGGTCCTAAGGATCTTCCATGAATCTGCAACAATGATTTTTGAATCCAAAAGATTTTATATTTGGTGCATTTTTCTTAAGACTAGAAACACTAGAATCTTGGTTTTTAATCTTAGAGTTATTGGTATAGAATGCACCACTAACATACTGAACATTTTTTTCTTCTATTTTTCAGATTTTTATCATTGAGATTTTTATCATGGAATTCAGAAGAGATCTTTTGTGCAACAATTCCTTTTCATGTACATAAATTTCTGAGTGTTTTCAGCATGAACATGATCTTTATTCTTATGTACATTAACATGAAACATGGGAGCATGCACAAGATTATCAATTCTATGCCAACATTCCCTAGAAGTATGCCCAAATTTATGACATGTGAAGCACTGGACTGATTTGGCATATTTATGAAAATGTTGATCTCTATTCCAGCAAAATTTGGCTAAATGACCAGGTTTATTACAATTAAAGCAAATGAGATCATTTCTTACCTGGTACTTACTTTGGCATGTATGCATTTTCTGGAATCTCCTTTTCATGTGAGTAGACTTACCATGAGGAGAAGGTACCTTTTGGTGGCTCTTGGCATGATGTGAATATTGAACTTTCTTGGAACACTTCTGAAGTGTGGAAGAGATGGAGGAATCCTGTGTAAATTGTTCTGTTTTTTTGTTTGAATTTTCTTGTTTTTCACAGAAAAAGATTCTTCTTCTTACCAATATTTTTGCCATTTTTCTCATTTGTTTTTGAATATTTTTCTGAACATGAACTTTTACTGATTTTTCATTAGAGATATCAAGGTTCTTGTTCACAGCAGCTTTAACAAATATTACTTTGGTTTTCTTTTCATTTTCCTTATTTTTTACAGAAGCAAGACTTGTGTTTGTATTATTCTTCAATTCATCTTGAAACTTCTGTTTTTCAGCTTTTAATGCAACAACTTCTTTTTTTGAAATTTGAAGTTTATTTAGCATGACATCCAAACCAATTTTCATCTTGTTCTTTTCATTTTCAAATTGAGCAATTTGTTTTTCCAAATCAGCAATTTTATTACTCAAATTGCCACAATCATTGTCCAATGATTTGTCATGCAACAAGCATTCAATCTTCCTCTGTCAATGATGATTTTCTTCAACAAGTTGTTTGCATCTCTCATTTATTTAATGATCATGAGCCATGTTAGTAATTTGTCTATTTAATTGATCATTATAAAATTTGAAGTTTTCATTGAGATCAATCAATTTTCCATTTTCCTCTTTCAAATCAAGATTTTCATATTCCAAGTGATCATGATTTTCTTTCAACTCGGACAACTTGTTTTCACAAATTTTGATTTTATCTTTCAAACTTTCTTTTTCAGAATTCAGTTTCTAAACATCATTTTTCAAATTCTCATTTTCTTCTGAAAGATCTTTATGATTGTTATGGAGCAATTCAAGTGTATTTTTCAAGTTTTCACTTTCTTTATGGCAATGTTTTAAAGTGTTTTTCAAATCATTATTCTTGTGGTTCAGCTTTGTATAAGATTTTACATCTTTTTTATAATTCAATCAATTCAACATAAGACATACCTTCATCCGCATCAGAATCAAAATTAGAATACATAAATCGATCTGGAATTGATTTACCTGATCTTGTAGACCCATGTGAACTCTTGTGTTCTGGAGAGGATGCAGAATGCTCTGAGCTCATGGAATGTGCTGCTAGAGCCAAAGTCTTTTGAATTGTTAATTTTCTGGATTCATTGAAGCTCCTCTTTGTCATTGAGCATTTGTGAATTTCTTTTGCTCCTTTTCTTGTGCTTCCTCTGAAAAACTTGTTGAAAGTGAGATTGGGGATTTCTCAGAAATTATAATAGGAAATTCATGCAGATTAAAGAAATTTGCCATTATACCAAAACTCAAAAGACTATTAGATCTAATCACAATGAATCAATGTAACAAGGAATTAGATCTAACAATTAGAGTGGTTAACCCGCTCTGATACCAAATGTAGGAATCAGAGCGATTAAGCACACAGAGATAGTGAAAGATCAAGCAAACAGTTCAAGCAGATAGAGCACAGAGATCAAACAGAACCAATCAAATCTGATCAGAAACAGATATTAACCTGCTCTGATACCAATTGTAGGATCGGATATGAGGACGGATTAGATCTAGAAGGGGGGGTTGAATAGATCTGACATCAATTAACGCGGAAGCTTAAGCAATTTAAAATACTTCTAATCAGAGATCAATTCACACAAACAATTTACTGATCTGAAGTGTGAGTGTGTGTAGATGATGTGTGAAGCAATTCAATAGTTAGTGTGAGTATGAAATCCTATGCAAGCATCTAGCGCAAACAAGCAGATCAAACCATTGCACATAGGATTTTTTAGGTGGTTCGGAAATCACACCAGTGATTCCTACATCCACCCCTCACATAGTGAGGCTCCACTACTCAACCTGAGTACAACACACACTGGAGCACGATGACTCCAAACAACCTTGAGTTCAACGACTCACAAACTGAGTGCGACGGCTCAAACAACAAACGGAGCACGACGACTCCAAATTGAGCACGACGGCTCAAACCACACCGTGAGTGTGACGACTCACAAACCAGAGCTCGACGGCTCCCAAAACACAAGCTAGATCAAAGACAACAGAAATCAGATCCTCTAGCAATGATCTGATTCAAGACAAATTCGTATACAGAAATTGTGTAGAACTTAGTGCACAAATCTCATAGACAAATAAGGAAGAACAAACTCAGAAATGAGAGAAATGGATGTAGAATGAGTGTTCTTCGGGGAAGAGGTCTTGAAGATGCTTGAATTTAGGAGCCTTAATGGAATTCGGTGGAGATTCTCCTCAGTTGGAGATACTCTACTTTGATGGTATCTGAAATGTCAGAAATCCCTCTTCTACTGCTGCTCTTCAGTTGGATCTGCTCCCTTTCCTAGCACAGCAACCTTCTCTCCAGAGATTCCCCTTGATTCCCACGTCCTTCCTCTTGAACGGATGGCCTGCAGCTTCTGGAGATGGAGCAAGATATGGAGAAACCCCTTTTTCCGCGAAACAGCTTTTCTGGGTGTTGTATGGGCTCTCCTTCGTGGTGTCCTCCTTTGGAGTACAAGGATGGGGGGTATTTATAGCCCCATATATCAATGAGGTTCCTTGGGGTGTGTGGGCACAAAAATCTAGGTCAAATCCCTAAATTCCCAAGCAGCCACGTGTCCAGAAAAATTCGTGTTTTTGAGTTTCAGCTGGACTATGTCGACACCACCAGGGAGTGTGTTGACACACTGTCCCAAACATGAGAACAGATTTCCTGGAGCTGGAACTAGTGTCGACACGACTGGCAGACTGTGTCAACACACAGGCAGACCGTGTCAACACATAGGTGGACTGTGTCGACACCACCGAGACAATTTGTGTAAACCTGAAAATATAATGTGTAAACCATTAATACAAGATATTATCATTAAAATATGAGATATTAACATCAAAAAAATGTTGTTTGAGCATTATTGTGATATGTATATAATGTATAACATGTTCAACATGTCATCATCAAAATCACAATATGACATCATTAAAATCACAATATGTCATCATTAAAATCACAATATGTAATCATTAAAATCACAATATGTCATCATTAAAATCACAATATGTCATCATTAAAATCACAATATGACATCATTAAAATCACAATATGTCATCATCAAAATCAAAGTATGAGTGATGTTCATGGTCATCATTAAAATACAACTTTAGGAAATTCCTAAACACATTCAATCCAACAATCTCCCCTTTTTGATGATGACAAAACATATACACAATCTCCAATAACCTGACTTCCTTGACTGCAATAACTCCCCTTGACCATATACACCCTTTGAACTTTCTCCCCATAAAGAACTTTCTCCCCCTAGAAACTTTTACTTTCTCCTCCTTTAAGGAACTTTCTCCCCCTTTTTGACAGCATCAAAAAGTTAGACAAGAGAGAGAAACAAAGATTGTAGGAGATCAAGAAATGAAATGTAGGAAATGAATGGTCAGAAGTAATCAAAATAAGTGAGGCAAAGTGATATTGTCAAATGAGAGAAATGATTGTGTTTTTGGTATTGTGCCACAATGTTTAATCACAAAGATACACTCAAGACAAGTATTGCAAGATATAATGATCTGAATGTGGTTAAAATAATGATGTAAATGTGAAATAAAGTGACCTATATGAGTGATCAGAAGTATTTAACTAGGATGTTAGGAGCTTTAATTTTAACACAATGTAGAATAATAGGTCTAAACTCAGTATACATGAGCTTTATTAAGGTCTTAAGCTTTTCTATCATGTCTTTAATTTTCTTGTAATTTTGGATGGGAAAGAATACAAAAATAAATTAGTTAAATCTCACTTTTGAGTGCAAGAGATCACATTGATCAGATGCAAGATCTCTGATTACTCAGTGGTTTAACTTTCATTATCTTATACAGAGTTGAAAAATTTGATTTCCACTTTTTTACGCGAAACAAATCACTTTTAGGTGAAATGGCCTGGTTACTTAGTGGTTCAAGAATTTGCATTGATCTGTTTGTATCTTTCCAAGGTTTTGATCATTTTCTTTTGATGTTTTACAGGAATATGTTTGCTTTGACCAGAAAATCATGAATACGAATTTAGAAAAATTATTCTTAACATGTGGTAAAAATGAAGCTTAAACATGCACATGTTAATAGTAAAGCCACTCATGTGCCTACAAGTGTTTTGCAAGTCATTTTAAAGACATTCAGTATTAAGATTGCTTTTCCTTGAAATAATACTGAATCTTTGAAATTAAACTAAATGCACAATGAGTTTAGTTTCAATGTTTTAATTCTCTCATAAGAAAATAGCACAAGGACTTAAAAAATTCTGATGACTTTGGGGTTTAAAATAGACAAGTAAGTTCAAGAGATATGACAATGACTCCCCTTTCATGTATCTCCCCCTTACAAGGTGAACATGAAGATTATTGAAGAAATAGGAATGGAATCAAGTGAAAACAGAATGAACGTGAATGTTTTATTTAAAAGACAATGACTCCCCCTCAACAATTGCATACAAAGCTCTTGATACTTGGCGGAGACATATACTCACGCATAGTGAAAGTGTCCAGACAAGCCTGACTTGTCTTTCTTCAAAACACTATTTGATATACCAAGAATGTCAATGCAATGAAAGAGTGAGGAATTTATTCGCAAGAACATTTGTCAACAAACTGAATGGGAGTTGTTAATAAATTAGATATGAAAGAATATTTCTCCAGCATTTCACTCAAAGATTCTTTTGACTCACTTCCCGATAAGATATGCATGATATGAAATGATCATTTAAGCAATTCAGATATGTTCATTCAAAGTAGTTTGCACAGAAAGAATATGAACATGATCAAGCATGCATTAACATGCAATTTATTGAAGGAGAAAAGTTTTTCAAAAACTCAAAAAAATTTTCAAGGACTTAAAATAAAGTTTTTGAGATTTTCATTTTTCTTGATGACCTTTATGCAGAAAAAGACTATTGATACTTGGCGGAGAATTTTTCTCACGCATGATAATTGTTTCCAGACAAGTCTAACTTGTCCTTTCACATTTCACCATTTGATATATCACATTGTCACTACAAAAAGGTCAATTATTCTTTATTGTTAGCATGAAATTCATTGCATTTTCAAGAACATTTTTGCACTTTTTCAAATTTACTCCCCCTTAATATGTGCATGGAATGAAAAAGCTAGCAAGCAATTCACACATGATTATACACACAATTAGCTTTAAGCATAACATGACTTCTGGTACTTGGTGGAGTATTTTACTCACGCATAATTATAGCTTTCAAACAAGCATAACTTTTTTTTCCACATGTCATCATTTGATATACCAAAAAGTCAAAGCTGTTGGTATGCACACAGAATCATGGGTACAGTTAAGCAAGCATGATAACACAAACATGATTCCAAATGTTAAAACACAAAGTTATCGTTGGGAGTAGCATCAGAACACATTTTTCATTGTTCAGATAAAAAATCTAACATCATTTCAATTCAGGCAATTCAAATTTGAAATGATAAAGAAGTTTTACCTAAATGGACTCCAATTGCTTTTCAAATTTTACCTATGTTCTCCAATCATTTCTTGCCTTGCATAGCCAATATCTTGAATCCATTTACAATGTATGGCTGCAAGACTTCTCAGCTTGCTGATCAAGCTGGTTTTGGGACCTACACTTGCTTGGGTCCTGCAATGAAATCAATGTTAGAGTGCAATAAAGATTTTTGAATCCAAAATGATTTTATTTTTGGTATAGATGCATTTCTTTCATTAACAGAACTATGAGCAGAATTAGTTCCAATTTTTCTTTTAGCCTTGCTCAATGCATCTATGTTTTCATGAAGTGTTCAATTTATATTCACATGGAGTTTCTGAGTATTTTCAACAAAATCATGATTCTTAGTTACATGTGAATGATTTGAAAATTTTTGCAAGTAATTCAAGCTAAAATCATCATGGAAGAAATGAAATAAACAAGCAATCGTGTTTCAATGACAACCATTTTTTTTTTTAAATTAATGACTCTTACACAAGGAAGATCATCGGTACTTGGCGGAGGTTATTCCTCGCACATAATGATAGTTTGCAGACAAGCATGACTTGTCCTTCCACAATTCACCATTTGATATACCAATTGATCTTTGCATAAGAGTCCCAATTGATTTCAGTTTTTATTTAGCAGAGAATCTCTCAGAAGTATTTACCTGGTGAGATTTTCATTTTCATTCATTCTCTTCACTTACTTTCCTTGTAGCCTTTGTCATGAAGCCTTCATCTTGAGATTGACTACAAGGATCCCTGCATCCAGCATTCAGGCAGCACATTTCAGAACCCAAACTTGTTTGGGTCCTAAGGATCTTCCATGAATCTGCAACAATGATTTTTGAATCCAAAAGGATTTTATATTTGGTGCATTTTTCTGAGACTAGAAACACTAGAATCTTGGTTTCTAATCTTAGAGTTATTGGTATAGAATGCACCACTGACATACTAAACATTTTGTTTTCTATTTTTCAGATTTTATCATTGAGATTTCTATCATGGAATTCAGAAGAGATCTTTTGTGCAACAGTTCCTTTTTCAGGTACATAAAATTTCTGAGTGTTTTCAGCATGAACATGATCTTTATTCTTATGTACATTAACATGAAACATGGGAGCATGCACAAGATTATCAATTCTATGCCAACATTTCCTAGAAGTATGCCCAAATTTATGACATGTGAAGCATGGACTGATTTGGCATATTTATGAAAATGTTGATCTCTATTCCAGCAAATTTTGGCTAAATGACCAGGTTTATTACAATTAAAGCAAATGAGATCATTTCTTACCTGGTACTTACCTTGGCATGTATGCATTTGCTGGAATCTCCTTTTCATGTGAGTAGGCTTACCATGAGGAGAAGAAGGTATCTTTTGGTGGCTCTTGGCATGATGTGAATATTGAACTTTCTTTGGAACACTTCTGAAGTGTGGAAAAGATGGATGAATCATGTGTAAATTGTTCTATTTTTCTGTTGAATTTTCTTATTTTTCAAAGAAACAAGATTCTTCTTTTTACCAATATTTTTGCCATTTTCTCATTTTGTTTTTGAATATTTTTCTGAACATGAACTTTCACTGATTTTTCATTAGAGATATCAAGGTTCTTGTTCACAGCAGTTTTAACAAATATTACTTTGGTTTTCTTTTCATTTTCCTTATTTTTTACAGAAGCAAGACTTGTATTTGTAGTATTCTTCAATTCATCTTGAAACTTCTGTTTTTCAGCTTTTAATGCAACAACTTCTTTTTCTGAAATTTGAAGTTTATTTAGCATGACATCCAAACCAATTCTCATCTTGTTCTTTTGATTTTCAAATTGAGCAATTTGTTTTTCCAAATCAGCAATTTTATTACTCAAATTGCCATAATCATTGTCCAATGATTTGTCATGCAACAAGCATTCAATCTTCCTCTGTAAATGATTATTTTCTTCAACAAGTTGTTTACATCTCTCATTTATTTGATGATCATGAGCCATGTTAGAAATCTGTCTGTTAATTGATCATTATAAAATTTGATGTTTTCATTGAGATCAATCAATTTTCCATTTTCCTCTTTCAAATCAAGATTTTCATATTCCAACTGATCATGATTTTCTTTCAACTTGGACAACTTGTTTTCACAAATTTTGGTTTTATCTTTCAAACTTTCTTTTTCAGAATTCAGTTTCTGAACTTCATTTTTCAAATTCTCATTTTCTTCTGAACGATCTTTATCATTGTTCTGGAGCAATTCAAGTGTATTTTTCATGTTTTCACTTTCTTTATGGCAATGTTTTAAAGTCTTTTTCAAATCTTTATTCTTAGTATTCAGCTTTGCATTAAGATTTTGCATCTTTTCACAGAATTCAATCAATTCAACATAAGACATACCTTCATCCGCATCAGAATCAGAATTAGAATACATAAATCGATCTGGAATTGATTTACCTGATCTTGTAGACCCATGTGAACTCTTGTGTTCTGGAGAGGATGCAGAATGCTCTAAGCTCATGGAATGTGCTGCTAGAGTCAAAGTCTTTTGAATTGTTGATTTTTGGATTCATTGAAGCTCTTCCTTATCATTGAGCATTTGTGAATTCCTTTTGCTCCTTTTCTTTGTGCTTCCTCTGAAAAACTTGTTGAAAGTGAGATTGGGGATTTCTCTGAAATTATAACAGGAAATTCATGCAGATTAAAGAATTTGCCATTATACCAAAACTCAAAAGACTATTAGATCTAATCACAATGAATCAATGTAACAAGGAATTAGATCTAACAATTAGAGTGGTTAACCAGCTCTGATACCAAATGTAGGAATCAGAGCGATTAAGCACACAGAGACAGTGAAAGATCAAGTAAACAGTTCAAGTAGATAGAGCACAGAGATCAAACAGAACCAATCAAATCAGATCAGAAATAGATATTAACCTGCTCTGATACCAATTGTAGTATTGGATATGTGGACAGATTAGATCTAGAAGGGGGGGTTGAATAGATTTGACATCAATTAACGCAGAAGCTTAAGCAATTTAAAATTACTTTGAATCAGAGATCAATTCACACAAACAATTTACTGATCTGAAGTGTGATGTGTGTAGATGATGTGTGAAGCAATTCAATAAGTAGTGTGAGTATGAAATCCTATGCAAGCATCTAGTGCAAACAAGCAGATCAAACCATTGCACATAGGATTTTTTAGGTGGTTCGGAAATCACACCAGTGATTCCTACATCCACCCCTCACACAGTGAGGCTCCACTACTCAACCTGAGTACAACACACACTAGAGCACGACGACTCCAAACAACCTTGAGTTCAACGACTCACAAACTGAGCGCGACGGCTCAAACAACAACCAGAGCACGACGAGTCCAAATTGAGTACGACAGCTCAAACCACACTGTGAGTGCGACGACTCACAAACCAGAGCTCGACGGCTCCCAAAACACAAGCAAGATCAAAGACTACAGAAATCAGATCCTCTAGCAATGATCTGATTCTAGACAAATTTGTACACAGAAATTTGTGTAGAACTTCGTGCACAAATCTCATAGACGAAATAAGGAAGAACAACCTCAGAAATGAGAGAAATGGATATATAATGAGTGTTTCGGTGAAGAGGTCTTGAAGATGCTTGAATTGAGGAGCCTTGATGGAATTCGGTGGAGATTCTCCTCAGTTGGCGATACTCTGCTTTGATGGCATCTGAAATGTCAGAAATCCCTCTTCTACTGCTGCTCTTCAGTTGGATCTGCTCCCTTTCCTAGCACAGCAACCTTCTCTCCAGAGATTCCCCTTGATTCCCACGTCCTTCCTCTTGAACGGATGGCCTGCAGCTTCTGGAGATGGAGCAAGATATGGAGAAACCCCTTTTTCCGCCAAACAGCTTTTCTGGGTGTTGTATGGGCTCTCATTTGTGGTGTCCTCCTTTGGAGTACAAGGATTGGGGGTATTTATAGCCCCATATGTCCATGAGGTGCCTTGGGGTGCGTGGGCACAAAAATCTAGGCCAAATCCCTCAAATCCCAAGCAGCCACGTGTCCAGAAAAATTCACGTTTTTGAGTTTCAGCTGGACTGTGTCGACACCACCAGGGAGTGTGTCGACACACTGTCCCAAACATGAGAACAGTTTTCCTGGAAGCTGGAACTAGTGTCGACCTGACCATTGAGTGTGTCGACACGACTGACAGACTGTGTCAACACATAGGCAGATCGTGTCAACACACAGGTGGACTGTGTCGACACCACTGAGACATATTTGTGTAAAACTGAAAATATTATGTGTAAACCATTAATACAAGATATTATCATTAAAATATGAGATATTAAACATCAAAATATGTTGTTTGAGCATTATTGTGATATGTATAAATGTATAACATGTTCAACATGTCATCATCAAAATCACAATATGTCATCATTAATATCACAATATGTCATCATTAAAATCACAATATGTCATCATTAAAATCACTATATGTCATCATTAAAATCACAATATGTCATCATCAAAATCAAAGTATGAGTGATGTTCATTGGTCATCATTAAAATACAACTTTAGGAATAACACACTCAACCCAACAGATGTGATTCATGAATATAAAGTGAAATCGCTGTTAATGATAATGAAATCGTTGTGTTGATGAAATCGTTGTGTGAGCAAATCGTTCTTCAAGTAGAAGCAAATTGTTGTTTGAGCAAATCGTTGTTTAGGTGAAAGCAAATCGTTGTATAAACAAATCGTTGTATAAGCAAATCGTTGTACAAGTGAATCGTTGTACAAGCAAATCATTGTACAAGTGAATCGTTGTACAAGCAAATCGTTGTACAATCAAATCGTTGTACAAGCAAATCATTGTTTCACTTAACAAATCGTTACAACGACCAAATCGTTGTTTCACTTATCGAATCATTACTTGAGTGACTTATGAAATCTATGTGAGATGGAAATCGTTGTTTTTCTTAACGAATTGTTACAGTAATCAAATCGTTGTTTAACTTATGAAATCAATGTGAGACCGAAATCGTTGTTTCACTTATGAAATCGATGTGAAACTGAAATCGTTGTTTCTCTTAAGAAAGCGATGACTGAATCGTTGTTTCACTTATGAAATCGATGTGAGACCGAAATCATTGTTTCTTTTAAGAAACCGATGACCGAGTCGTTATTTCACTTATGAAATCGATGTGAGACCGAAATCATTGTTTCTCTTATGAAATCGATGTGTACTTAGAAGAAATACATGCTCTGAACTTTAAATATCAGTGTGTGAGAATAACTTACAGATTTTCTTGGATTATTTCCTGTAGATGAACTTCACAAAATATTGTTAGAAAATATTTGTTAAGGTTTTGTTAATCACCAAAATTATATATAACAAATAAATTTATATATATGGATGGACTGATCAGTAGGAAGTGTGGACACACAATCATCCTGTGTCGACACCACTGGCACTTCAATTCTCTGATTGCTTCCTAGATACATAATATGTGTCGACACACAACCAACTTGTGTCGACACCACTGGCACTTTTATACTTCACTGTTTACTAGATGTACGGGATGTGTCGACACCACTAAACATGTGTTGACACAATTGACTTGCTTTCATGTTTATTTGCTCTGGGATTGAGTCATGTGTCGACACACTATCTGAATTGTGTCGACACCACTGTCATTATATGAACATTTCTGTAAGCTACACATGCAAAATAATGTTAGATATAATTAAAGCATGATTTCCACATTTGCATGGATCATAGTTAAACATCATCAAAACAAGAGATCCAACAAAGTTACCATCTTGTTAGATCATTGTTCACTCTATCTTGCAATCTTGAATACAACCTTCGTGCTAGACTTATTGTTACATCTCTTGATCTTACTATCTTGCATGATGCATTGTTTCACCTCTAATATCGTCGTTTTAACAACATAGTACATATCATGTTCATACCTTCTAGCTTTTAAATTGTTAAATACTTATATCATTTCTGGAAGATGTAAATCCTACTGGGCGAGTGCGCTAATTACCTACTTTTCAACATTTCAGGAGAACATGAAATGGATGATGTAGAGAACCAGGACTATACTGAGGATGAACAAGAGTGAAGAGTGCTCTCAAGCCTTAGTATTGGAGTCATGTTATCTTAGCATCATAGCTTATAGTTTGAGTATGAGAGTATTAGAATATTGTAGTAGGAGTGAGAATAGTATGTAATTTTCCCTTTTAATTGAGTCTTAGTTCTGTAGTTCATCTAGGAATGGAGTATGTACTAGTCCTCATTATTGAAATGAACCATTATTGAAATGAAATAAAGAGTTGATGTTTATGATTAGTGCAATTTAGTTGTGTTATATGTGATTGCTCGCTAGAGGCTTATTTGCCAACTGTTCATGTCTCAACGATCAATTAACTCTTCTGCTGCCATGCTTTGGGGCGTGATAGTTTAGTGGTATCAGAGGCTAAGAACAAACAAGGATTTTAAGTCCAAGGTTTAGGGCATGCCCAGACAATTTACGTCATGAACAATTTTTACATGTCACCCAGTGAGTATGGGTAGAGCAAAAGATAAGCTAAATTCATAGGCTTATAACATGCTAAATTAAATGCCCCACTCCTATCATACACTTCATAAACTAAAATAATGATTGGTTGTTGTGTTTGTAGGAACCTTCATTCGATTGCCATGGCCCATAATCAGTGGCAAGTGTTGTACTCTATAGATTTTGATAACCATAAAACACTAAGTTTAACTCATGATTCAGAAAATCACAAAACACTAAATATAATTCATGTTTATGACGAAGCATTTGATTTTTATTTATTTAATTTGAGGAGTCTAATTTGTGTGTTAAGTGTGCAGTAATTTTGTCCAAAAGTCGCATTTGAAGTGGTCAATACTATTGGCCCACTTACGATTGGCAGCAAGACTAACCTAGAGGGGGGGGTGAATAGGTAATCTGAAAAACTGAAATAAATCACCACATGAAAATGTTGGTTAGTTCAAATAGGCATGTGCAAGGAAATTAAATGTGCGGAAGTAAGCACACAAAGAACACATACATTTATCCTAGTTCGGACCTCCTATCAATCAGGAGTCCTAGGTCCAGTCCCCAAGCAAACTCTTGGGATTTCACTAACCAAGGGTACAGTCCCCGTTAGGACATACAACACCAGCCTCTGCTGGTCTTCTTTTCTTTCCTGGCCAAGAAGGCAGCCCACTGTTTCACCTCAGCCAGGTGCTTCTTTTAGGAGCTCAGCAGCAACTCACTGGTACACACCCCTGTAGGTCTTCCCTTCTAATCAAGGGGAACACTGGTACAGACCCCAGATGGTCACCACCAGGAACAAGCTGGTCTTCCCTTCTAATCAAGGGGAACACTTGCACAACAAGCCTTCTCGTTCAACTGAAGAGGAACACTTCTGAACCCAAAAGCTAGGACCTGAAGCTCCTATATCAAGCTCTAGATAAACAATGAATTGCTTGATCTGAGACTCAACCTAAGAAGGAAAGATTTTACAGAACAAGACTCTCCTTAGGCTAAACCCCCAGTTCTCTCTTTCAAATACATAGAGACACACATAGAGAGAATGAGGAAGAAGAAAGATGGCTTGAATGCTTCAGCTTGAATAGGCTCGAGCTATCTTCCTTTCTTGCTTGAGTGTGTATGGATTTGGATGCTCACTAGATGTACACTCTTTGAATGACCTTCAGGTTTGCTCAATCTTCTTATTTTTCTTCTGCTTTCTCTTCTCCTTCTTATGGAGCAGCTTGACGAGATTTGTTAAAAGATGGCCGTTGGAGATTCTTGGCTCTCTTCTTCTTCAACTCTCTTTCGTGAGTCTACCGGCTTCCTTCGTGTGCCTACTGGCTACTTGGAAACGAGGAAGATGTTCTAGCTGGTGCGCCCTTCCAAGGATGCCAATAGAAAGTCTAAGATGTTGACTGTGTGTAGAGGTGGACCTGCATACATTAAATGCAAGGCAGATGATTAGACTCGTGAAGTCTTTTGTCAAATGGCTCATACCTCTTTTTGCCTTCTGTTTGTATTTCTTGTAGATAGCTAGAAATAGAATGTAGGTGCTTTTCTTTTGTTGCAGGAAGGAAGAGATCCTATGAGACAGGCAAAAAGATCTTCAGTTAGCGAAATAATAAGTTAAGCATATGAAGTGCATTTGAGTTTTCATTGGGCGCTAAAGACATTTTGAAACATTTGAAGTGAGAGGCAGTCGATGTCTTAAGGTAGTCGATGTTTTAAGTTAAAAGACAATCGATGTTCAAATAGAGTTGATGTTAAAACATAATCGATATTCAAAGAGAGTTGATGTTTAAACGTAATCGGTGTTCAAACGTAATCGATGTTTAAGTGAAATTGATGTTCGAATGAAATCGATGTTCAACTGAAGTCAATGTTTGAATGAAATCGATGTTGAACCGAAATCGATGTTTGAATGGAGTCGATGTTTAAGTGAAATCGATACTCTAAATGAAATCGATGTTGAACCGAAGTCGATTTTTGAATGGAGTCGATGTTTAAGTTAAATTGATGTTCAACCGAAATCGATGTTTAAGTGAAGTCGATGTTCTAAATGAAATCAATGTTTAGATGAAGTCGATATTTAATGTAATCTATGTATGTAATCGATGTAATAACAAAACAGTAATCGATGTGGCACTCAATCAGTAATCGATATGCATTGAACAACAATCGATTTAGCTTTCTAGTGCAAATCATGAAGCGATAGTGCCATAGTATGTTGTATTTATGAGGAAAACATGATATTAAATATATTCATGATATTTAAATTAATGATGAGTTTTGTTATCACCAAAATAAAGGATAAAATATAAGAGTGGTTCAACAAATACCAAACCCAAGACTTGGACAAAACAGAAAGACAAGACTGGAAGAAGAACTGCAAAACTGACAATCGGACGATCGACTTACAGAAATCGGTCGACCGATATTTAAAGGAATCGATGTTAGATCGATTGTGGATCAAAGGTAATTGATAGATAATCGATTATGGAGTAAGGGAATCATTGGACGTTCGATTGTTGACCAAGCAAAAGTCGAATAACCGATTTGGTATGTTTGGTCGACCGACCAAGCCAAAAGCATTAGCAGTGAGACAGTCAAAAGTCAAATGACTGACTTGAGGAAATTGGTCAACTGATTAGCCATTCGAAGCAGAATCACTTTGTATATTCACGTTGCATTTCTGCTATCCGAAGCATTGACTTTAGATGTCATGATTTACACTTGGCTAGTTGAAGTGTTGGTACTTCGGATGTTCACCATATAACTACTCTAGCCGAAGCGTCGGTTGAATCTAAACCTGAAATCGGTCGATCAAAATTCCAGAATCGGACGACCGAACCATCAGTCGATTTGCCAGTCGAAGTCCCAATCGATGTGAGTCCAAAATCAGATGATTGATCTTGGGTAATCGGTCGACCGACTCCAGACACACAATTTCTAGTTTTGAAAGGACTCTTTTCTATTATGGATTCTGCACGAGCTTATCTTCTAATCTACAGCCAAGTAGGAGTCTTTTGGTTGTGGGTTTCAAGGTAGAACTCTATTCTTGTGTGTAGTATAAACACACATATTTGGAGAACGAGATATCAACCAGGCTAGGGCAAAGGATGTACTAGCAGACCGAAGCACTTTCTAGGTGATTTCTTCAGAGGTTGCTGAACGAGTTCAAGGTGTTGGATGTTCTGAAGATTGTGCATCCATAGTATTTCATCCAGGAAGGCCTAAGCTGTGTTCATCTCCGACATTTCTCAACCATGTCAAAATAGGAGAATTCTGAACTGCAAATTTTCATCTCTTTTCTCTTGTTTTTGGGTTGAGAATTGAACTTTAGTTTTTTTTACACAAACATCATTGTGTGTGTTTGCTCTGTCTATGAGCACATGTTTAGTTGGTGTGTAGTGTGCACACACATACACATTAGGTTATCTCATCCCTGGGAAATGAGGTGGGGTTGTGGTTGTACCCAGAAATAGTTAGTGTGGGGTGGGGGGGTTTCACTTGTACTTGTGAAACAAGCTAGTGGAAATCATGACAAGGGTGTAGGGTAGTGGATCTAGATGCACACATGGGTGTGTTTGTCGAACCACTCTAAATCCTACGTGCATGTGTGATTTGCATCCATATTTTCCATCCCCGTTCTACGCATGTTAGGATAGTTGGTTTCGTCTGTATAGTTGTTATATTACGCTATGCATCTCACATGATAGGTTTGCTTAATTGAGTCTAATGTATTCTATGTTAAAAGATTTTTTTTTATTGGGCGATAACCAATTTACCCCTCCCATCTTGGTTGTCCATTTCATCCCGCACTTTAGAAAGTGATGCAAGAAATTGTGGCAGGACTTACACAGGCCCTACAGAATGTAGTGTAAGCTAGGAACCAAGCTGGAGCCAGAAATGGAGCAGGGGATTTGCATCGGAGTTTCAAAAGTCTGAATCCCTCTTGTTTCTCCAGATCTCCTGACCCAGACGAGGCTAAAAACTGGCAGGAGGAGATGGAAAGAATTTTCCAAGTTATGTAGTGTATGGAGAGGGAGAAGGTCTTACTGGCAACCTTCCAAAAAAGGATGCTAGATCATGGTGGAAGGCCACATCGGACCATCTACCCAGTGTTAATGAGATGGAATGGGAAGAGTTCCTGGAACTATTCTGAGAGAAATATTTCTCCAAGCGAGTGCAAGAAAGGAAGGCGGTCGAAGCAGAAGGGTATGTCTATGGCCAAATACAAGGCCCAATTCTCATGTTTAGCTCAATATGCCCCGCACCCAGTAGGTACATAAAAGCTAAAGGCAAACAGGTTTATGGATGGGCTGCGGCCCATGTTTATAGAAAAATTGGGACCACTCAACATCCGTACCTACCTAGAGATGGTCTAATGGGCTCAACTAGTGGATGATACCCTGGGGAAGCTAGAAGGATTCAAAGAGAAAGAAGTAGCAATTCTAGTTTATGTAAGGAAGGAAGCACCCCACACTGCTGGGACTGTTCACCCTGGCAGCAACGGTAATAAGAGGATGAATGGAGGTAACAACATTGGCAATAATAAGAAGATCAAAGTGGAAGAGCAACTAATCATGGAGAATTGCACATTTTGCAACAAGCCAGGACACCACGTGGACGACTGCTGGAAGAAGAACGACGCTTGCATGTTTTGACCCTTTACACTTGGGGTTTTTTTGGGTTAGTGGTTTGAATCTTGAACTCAAACCGAGCATCCAATCTTGATTCTATCTATTCACACATGTCTTTCTCACCCCCCCAGTCGTGTCAGACCGATGGACATTGTAGTACCCTAGATCACTTGTTTGCTTAATTTTTTAATTATGTGTGTTAATCATCATTTGTGTTGGAATGTGAATTTTGATGAACTTAACATCACTGTTCACTGTCGTTCACTAAAGTAGATGACAACATCGAGTGTCATCTACCTATTGAAGACGTGTGAGGCCCCTGAATTTTGTGCATTTAATAATGTTTATTTGGAGCATATTACAAATATTTACTCATTTATGTGCATGAGTATAATAGATGTTATTCTTGTGTGTGTATATTATATTTATTATTATGTGCATATTGTATTTAAATAATGTAGTGTATATATGTAGCACCTGGATTTTTTTGAATAATAAAAATTTAATAATATAAAAAGAAAACTAATTAAATTAATTAGAAAATAAAAAGAGAATTAAATAAAATCCATTAAATGAAAAGAAGTAATGGGCTTTGTTAAATAGACTCATTAGAAATTAGTGGGCCAAAATAGAGATTTTGAAATGGGGAATAATAGGAAAATACCTTAAATTTGTAATTAAATTATTACTTAAATGGAAAAGAGGTATTTAATACATTAAAATGGAAGTTTGAGTTAGATTGGGATTCCTAAACCTAGCCTAATAGGTTGGCCACGAATTTGGGTCCCAACCTAACCCAAATTAGGAGATCTCATACCTAAAAAGGGGAGAGGAAAATAGGAAATTTGGAATAAATATGAATTAGAGCCATAATAGGAAATAGAATGGGGAGATGCTTAAATACTCCTCTAAAACCCTCATGGCCGGCCCTAGCTCATGCCAAGGGTTTGCTGGACGTGGGAAGAGGCCAAGGAGGAGAGAAATTCATGGGGAAAAGGCTGTTAAAAGCTTCTTCCTTCGTTCTTCAAGTTCTTAACCTTAGAAGACAAAACGAGTCAAAGGTAGGCATTCTCACGAGCATAAACCATGAAAATTCATCTGTAGGATGTTTCGTCCATCAGGAACAAAACCCATTTGGTTTCATAATTTTCCATCGAGCATGTTATTTGTTCTTGATTTTTCATGTTCTGCAACTTACATGACCCCGAACCCTTTTCAAAAATCTAGATCTCCATGTACCCTCTATCCCATGCCACGAAAATTTTACTAGTGAAACTGATGGCTATTAAGGATCGTTTGCCCCTAAAAGCCCTAATTTTCATGCATCCTATCTTGCAAATTAATTCTTGCATCTCAACTGTTCTTAGTATTCTATTCTCTATGTTTGACTTGAGTAAAGCCTGTCGAAACATTCTTGTCTTCCAATTCCTAATTACTGTAAGTACCCATGTGAGTCTAGATCAATTTCCAACTAGTTTCATGATTTTCCATCGCTTGTACAATTAGTTATGAATTTTTGAACGTCTCTATGTCAAAACATGGTAAGTTTTGACCAAGAACCAAGGACATGTTAGATCTCTTTCGGACTTAGGCCAAGGACCTGAGAACGCGACAACCCGATAGGCCGCGTTCTCAGGCAGATCGCGACAAGCGTCACCATCGTGATCTGATCGCGACAAGAGCCCGTCGCGACTTGACCTTCTGGTCTGACAGACCTGTCGCCTTCTTCATATGAACCCGTCACAACCTGCCTGCCCAAACCGACAAGCCCGTCGCGACCTGTACATGACCCCGTCGCGATCTTAGTTGACCCTGTCGCGACCCTCAATAGGGTGTGTCGCGATCTAACTTTTTGCTGGAAAACCCATCTTTTTGCAAGTCTGTTGTTCTTCAGCTATTCCCATATCTTGTTAACTGTTTTAAACACTGAAAAACGAAGTTGTAAATATGGAATATATTTTAATTAATTTAAGTCAATCACATGATCTATCTTGTCCATGATTTCTTATTCACATGCACACACACTTTGAACCATCCAAATGTGGCTTAATTGGCATGAACATGTTACATAATTTATCTGGTAATTTGTGTCATTAAATTGCCTTATTCGTAAATATACTTGTGTACGTTTTTGGCGATGTTTTGGAATACCGATACCGACGCTCCACTGTTCTAGAATTCCTCTAGAACGTCGAGCACCTGTTTCTATATATACACTCTCTTAACTTGGACAAACTCTCCGTCGGATACTCCTTCTGCCAGACTAGTGAGTTTTTGTTCAAGGCCTCCATAAGTCTCCTATGTCCATGGATTCCCACATGGTCGACGAGCCGGTTGTACCCTAACACCTATGATACCCTTTAGGGGTCAACATGATCCAAACGGCTATTAGAAGTTCGCTCTTATCTTGAATCATGCTGGACCTCTGGACCTATGCGTAACATGGCCAGCGGAATGGTAGTGAGTTCCACCTGACTGCCAACACCACGTGTGCGTGTTGTGCAACTGTTACTATCGCCTGTTACTCGATGTGTTACGTGCTATGTCCACTAGCTCTCATCTATACTCTACTCGCTTATCTATTCTCGTTCACTCTACTATCTCGTCTATTCATCTAGTGCTCTCATCTATTTCTTGGCACTCTATATTGGCCATTGGCTGATTGTCTAAAGATAAACAATATAACCAATGCCTGGCAATATATAAAGGGCCCGATCTAGTCCTGGGATGTGCGCCCGAAAGTTCTAGTGCCTATGGGAGTTAAATGATCAGAGTGTTTGGCATTACACTCGAGTGCTATATATCTCGACTATCTAAATGACAATCAAAAGTGCTATGTTTTCCCGTTGTCTATTGACAAAAGTGCTATACTATACCTGTTGCGCTATGCTATACTTTGTGCTATTTGTGCTATGGCCATCTTGCTATTTTGTGCTATACTCGACACTCGTGCTATATTTGGAAGCTTGTGCTATTTAGTTCATATGCTACGCGCTATCTCTCACGTTACTTGACTCTCTTGCTCTATCATTAGTTACTCTGCCTTTTAATTCATTAATCATTTAAAGCCTGTTTGACTATTGAGATTTAAGTCCTACTGGGCGTTATCGCTCATCCTGCGTTATTTGTCGTTGTGTTCTCAGGTGAGACCGAGGATGAACTATACACTTAAGAGGACGAGAATGACCAGGAGTGATGTCAAGAGTACCCTAGTGTCCTAGTGCAATGATAGAGTCTTAGTTTAGTCTTTTACTTTTATTTCAATGTAATTGGGCCCTATAGATTGGCTCTGATATTAGTGGTTGTAACTAGACATTTGAAAGATTATTAATGAAATGAATTTGCTTTAGTATTTATTCTTGTCCAATGGTTTGATGTCTAGTACTAGCTCTATACCCGTTTACTTGCAACTGCCTCGCGTTTCAATATTCCGCATCGGGGCGTGACAGTTTTGTGGTATTAGAGCCTAGGTTATTCTTAAGTATAGGATGGTCTAGGTTAACCTGCCTCGACTAGAGTCAATTATCCTACCTATGTGAGTTGTGGTTAGAGCCAAGGGTAACTAGCTAAAATGAACTCACAGATGCACGAATTAAAGTCCACATCAGTATCATGACAATAAGTTATTTTTGTAGGAACTAAGCAACAAAGATGACTGCTGAACGTGCTCAGATGACGGGCATGCAACAGACCATCCAAGAACGGACGTGCGCGATTGTGCAAGCTACCCAAGGAGGTGGCAATCGTGGTGCAGGCGACCTGCATAGCAACTTTAGGAGTCTGAACCCACCTAGGTTCAGTGGATCTACAGATCTGGATGAAGCCGAACACTGGCTAAAAGAAATGGAAAGAATCTTCCGTGTCATGTAATGTGCAGCGGGGATAAGCTGCTACTAGCCACGTTCCAACTCAAAAGGACGCCCGCACTTGGTGGGAGTCTGTGGAAGTGACCAGAGCTAATGGTCAGTTCACCTGGACCGAGTTCAAAGAAGCTTTTAATTCCAAATATTTCTCAGAGCATGTCCAAGAACGGAAGGCTGCGGAATTCGCTGCTCTTAAACAACGGAGCTCGACTGTGGCCGAATATGAAGCCCAATTTTCAAGATTGGCACGATATGCTGAACACCTAGTGAACACTGAGAGGATGAAGGCTAAGCGCTTTCTCAATGGCCTTAAGCCTCAATATATTACCCAACTGGCACCTCTCGACATCCAGACCTACGCCGAGATCGTGAAGAAGGCTCAGCTGCTGGAAGATGCTACAGACTTCACCGATCGTATCAAAGGGAAGTTCGTGAAAAAGGAAATGACCTCGGGTCAGTCATCTGCTAAGCCTACCAATGGCAAGAAGAGTCCCTTCAACATCACGGAGGGATCCAGCTAAGAAAGGAAGCTGAAGGTCTTCGTACCCAACACTCCAGCCAAGAGCAACTGCAAGCATTGTGACAAGCCAGGTCACACTGCTGACGAATACTGGAGGAAGGTCGGCGCATGTCTGCGCTACGGACGTCGCGAGCACTGCATCCCCGAGTTCCCACTACTGAAAGAGAATGAAAGGTGCCCTAATGCACCTAAGAAACAGGGAAGACTGCAAGCCCTGCATGATGAGGAACGCGCTACGGACGGTGGTGTAGCAACCTGAATTTTTAAGAAAAATAAAAAATTTAAATAAAGAATCAAAACCTAGCTAAATGGATATTTAAACGAAAAGAGTATTAAATAAAACCCATTAAATGGAAAAGAGTAATGGGCTTTGCTTAATGGACCCTCTAGAATTTATTGGGTCAAAATATGAATTACAAAGAGAGAATAATAAGAAAATACCCTAAATTCGGAGTTTAATTATCTCATAATTGGAAAGGAGTTATTAAAGCAATAAAAGTGTCAATTAGAGTAGGAATTGGATTCCTAAACCTACCCTATATAGTCTAGCACGAATTTAGATACTATCCTAACCCAATTGGAGATTGGAAAGCAAGAGAGGAAAGGTGGAATTAGGAAATCTCGGAATTAAGAGGAATTTGAGTTGTAGTAGGAATAGGAACTTGTGTTTACATAAATACACCTCCTAAACCCTCTTGACCGACCCAAGCTCGTGCCAAGGATTCTTGGACCAGGAGGAGAGGCCAAGGAGGAGGAGATTTCGTGGGAAGAAGAACATTTCAAGCTCTCAACCCCGTTCTTCAAGTTCTAGCCCTAGAAGAGGAAATCGAGTCAAGGTAGGCATTCTCACAAGCTAAAATCCTAATATTTCGTCTGTAGATTGTTCCATACATCAGGAACAAAACCCTCAAGTTTCATAATTTTCCATCGAGCATATCTTTAGGTCTTGATTTTTCATGTTTTGCAACTTACATGACCCCGAACCCTCTTCTTAACTCTTGATCTCCTGGTATACTCAACCCCATGCCACGAGATTTTTACTGTAGGGACTGATGTATGTTAGGCATCTTTTCCCCTAAAAGCCCTAAATTTCATCAAGCATGTTGCTCGAATTAAATCGATCTTTCTCTCTGTGTCATGTTCTGAATAACTTGTTCTTGCTCATGTTCAAACCCTGTATGAACCATGCTCTCTCTCTAATTCCGATTTACTGGAAGTACCCTTACATGTCTAGTTTAATTTGCAACTAGTTTCATGATTTTCATCGTGTATACAATTAGTATGATTTTCTGAACGACCCTGTATCATTTTATTTCAAGTTGGTCCGCAATCCAATGTCTGGTCTGACCCCTGTCAGAGTCGGGCGCAGACCACCAGATCGCGACTGCCCGATATGTCGCCTTCTGGGGTCCGATTGCGACAGCATACCTGTCGCGATCAAGAAGGTGACAGGTAAGCCGTCGCGTTCTCAGTACCTGATTCACAAGTCCTGTCGCGACCCTTTCCTGCCCCTGTCACGTTCACCAGGCCGTCGCGACAGTACCCATGTCGCGATCTGCCTACCCCTGTCGCCATCCTCATTGGCCTATGTCGCCTTCTCAGTTTTTTTGATGAAAGTCCATAAAAATAATTTATGTCACTTTCATACAGTTATCCCCCAGAAAAAAAAAAACTTGTTTTAAAAAGAATGGAGCTACATTGAATGATTTAAAATACATATTCACGACATCTTTTCTATCTACAATTTCATGACACATGCACACACTTGAAACCATCCAAATATGGCTTAATTGGCATGAACATGTGACATAATACGTCTGGTAATTTATGCAATTGAATTGCCTTACTTGTAAATGAACTTGTCCTCGATTTTCGCGTTGTTTGAAACACCGATCTCGACGCTCCACTGTTCTAGAATTCCTCTAGAACGTTGAGCACCCGTTTTATATACACACTTTACTTGGCTGTGGTGAACTCTCCGTCGGATATTCCTTTCGCCGGACTAGTGAACTCTTGCACAAGGCCTTTGTAAGTCTCCTCTGATCATGGATTCCCACATGGTCGACGAGCCGGTTGTACCCTAATACCTATGATACCCTTTAGGGATTTATATGATCCAAACGGCTATTAGAAGTTCGCTCTTACCTTAAATCACGCCGGACCTCTGGACCTGTGCATAACAAGGCCAGTGGTAGGGTCGTGAGTTCCACCTGACTGCCAACACCAAGTGCGCGTGTTGTGCAACTGTTACTATCGCCTGATTACTCGACGTATTACGTGGAATGTCCACTAGCTCTCATCTATACTCTACTCGCTCACCTACTCACGTTCACTCCACTATCTCATCTATTCATCTAGTGCTCTTATCTATTTCTTGGTACTCTATATTGGCCATTGACTGATTGTCTAAAGATAAACAATATAACCAATGCTTGGCAATATATAAAGGGCCCGATCTGGTCCTGGGATGTGCGCCCGAAAGTGCTAGTGCCCATGGGAGTTAAATGATCAGAGTGTTTGGCATTACACTCAAGTGCTATCTATCTCGACTATCTATATGACAATCAAAACACAAAGGTGCTATACTCTCTCGATGTCTAGAATGACAAACAAGTGCTATACTCGTCGTGCTATTACCATACTTGTGCTAGTTGTGCTATGGCCTTCCTGCTATTCGTGCTATATTCGATACTTGTGCTATTTTTGGAAACTATACTCGATCTCGTGCTATTGTGCTATCATGTTACATGTGTGCTATCTCTTGCTATATTTTGACTCTCTTGTACCTGCTCTCTTTAGACACTCTGCCATTAAATGCGTTAATTATTTAAAGCCTGCTTAAGCCTGAGATTTAAGTCCTACTGGGCGTCATCGCTCACCCTACGTTATTTGATGTTGTGTTCTCAGGTGAGACCGAAGATGACACATACACTCACGAGGAAGGGAATGAGCAAGAGTGAAGCTAGGAGTACCCTCGAGTCGTTATGTTATCTTAGAGTCGTAGTTAGTTATTTCCCTTTTATTACAATGTAATTGGGCCCTATAGAATGGCTCTGATATTAGTGGTTGCAACTAGACATTTGGAAAATTATTAATGAGAAAGATTTGCTTTAGTATTATTCAGTGTGCAATGGTTTGATGTCTAGTATACGCTCTATACCTTTTCTTGCAACTGCCTTCGCGCTCCGATATTCTGCGTTGGGGCATGACAGGTGGCATGGTAGAAGGTACCCTATAAGTTTTCTCCTATCAGCATTTGTCTTATTTGATACTGGAGCAACTCATTCATTTATATCTCAACATTTTACTGACACCCTGACTACAAAACCTGTATCCATGGGTTGTGAGTTCTCTGTCACAACGCCACTAGGAGAGGAGGAGAAACTGAACAAATACTTTCCCTCTGCCGATGTAATGAACGGAGACCATAACCTAAATCCAACCTGGTGTGTATGCCCATGGAAGGCTATGATGTAATTTTGGGAGCCGATTGGATGTCCACTTATGGGGCAAGTGTCGATTGTAAGAAAGGAAGGGTGACCTTTAGTGACTTTCCTAAATTGGCATTATCTGGGATTAGACATAGAGACGGATGTCTCTAATCTCCGCCATAAAAGCCCATAACATGATAAGGTAAGGTTGTATTGCTTTCCTAGCAGTTGTAGTTGTGGAAAAGAAGGGTTCTAAGATAAAAGACATCCACATAGTCCAGGATTTCTCTGATGTGTTTCCTGAAGATTTGCTAGGGATTCCCCCGGAACGAGATGTCAACTTCGCTTTAGAGTTGATCCCTAGAGCTACCCCGGTATCGCGTCAACCATACCAGATGTCACCTGTCGAGCTCAAGGAATTAAAGACGCAACTGATGGAGCTATTAGAGAAGGGGTTGATTAGACCAAGTACTTCCCCATGGGGAGCACTTGTACTATTCGTCAAGAAGAAAGATTGATCGATGAGGCTATGCATTGACTATCGTTAACTCAATCAGCTCACCATCAAGAACAAATACCCATTGCCTAGGGTCGATGAACTATTTGACCAAATATCTAGAGCTCAATATTTCTGCAAGATCGACCTTTGATCTGGCTACCATCAAATGAGGATCAAGGATGACGATATCTTCAAAATGGCTTTCAGGAGTAGGTATGGACATTATGAATTCGTCGTTATGCCTTTTGGTCTAACCAATGCTCCTGCAGCCTTTATGCAACTCATGAACAACATATATCGGCCATACCTTGACAAGTTTGTGGTCGTCTTCATCGACGACATCCTCATTTATTCAACGACCAAAGAAGAGCATGAAAAACACTTGAAGATTGCATTGCAAGTCTTGTGAGACAACAAACTGTACGCAAAAGCTTAGCAAGTATGAATTCTGGCTCGAAAAAGTGTCCTTCTTGGGCCATGTCATCTCAAAGGACGGCATCTCCATTGATCCATCCAAAGTCGAAGTTGTACTCAATTGGGAGAGACCGACCAATGTCACAGAAATCAGAAGTTTCTTGAGGCTGGCTGGCTACTACAGGCAGTCATCAAGGACTTCTCCAAGATCGCCGTTCCTCTCACACGACTGACACAAAAGGAGAATCCATACTCTTGGAGTAAAGAGTGTGAGAAAAGTTTCCAAACTCTTAAAGATCGTCTTACTTCAGCACATGTTCTCGCTCTGCCAATAGAGGGAGAAGGTTTCTCTGTCTACACCAATGCCTCAAGGTTTGGGCTAGGGTGTGTATTAATGCAAAAGGAGAATGTCATTGCTTATTCTTCAAGACAACTGAAGATGCATGAAGTCAACTACCCCGTGCATGATCTGGAGTTGGCGGCCGTGGTCTTAGCCTTGAAGATCTGGAGACACTACTTGTATAGAGAGAAATTCACTGTCTACTCAGACCATAAAAGTCTGAAGTATTTATTCTCCCAGAAAGAACTCAACATGAGACAGAGAAGATGGCTAGAATATCTGAAAGATTTCGACTTCAACACCCAATACCATCCAGGCAAGGGAAACTGTGATACCCCGAAATTTCATTTTTTTTATACTGTGCACGTGTATTTACTTGTTGTGTGTATACATGTGTATTCAAATGTGCATATTACAATTTTTATACTTCTCATGAACATATGCATGTATATATATGATATTTATATGAGAATAGGCAATTAGCTAACTTTGTATATTATGTATACTAAAATCCTAGGCATATTGCTTAAGTAATATTGTGCATGTTTAATCTAATTACTGATGAGCATGTTGTATTTATCTATTTCGTGCATAATGTACATAGCTATGTTGTATACGTCTGTGTATATTTATACATATGTCAATTCAAGTGTGTGAATGCCAGAATTAATTATTGTCGTATAGAATATTCTTAGTTAACTTATTTCATATTGCATCTTAACGATATTATGCATGTACTATCTAAATCTTGAAGTGCATATTATACTACTTATTCCATGGATATTGTGTGTAAATATATGAAGTACATATGTATACATGTGTGTTATCTTATGCATGTGATATGTAGATAATTCTATACGCATTAAGTTATCCATAGCTGTATATACATATATTGTACTTAAATAGTGTTGTGTATACGATATGTAACTATTGTTATCTACCTTGTAAGTACATGAGAGTTATTTTCGTACACGTATAAATATATAAATATAAGTGTGCATGCATTATCTAGCTATTAATGTATGTAATAAATTTATAAATTCCATGCATATTGCATGTGGTGTGCATATAGCAAGAAGTTATTATCATACATCTTGTAAACAATTGTGAGTTTATTTCCGTGCATGCAATAAATATTTAAATGTGTATGAGTTATTTAATTATTGATATGCCTATTATATTTAATTATTCCATGCATGTTGTATGTAACCATGATGTGTATATGTATACATAGATATGTTAATCTTGTTTGAATGATATCTATCTACTTTTAAGCATGTTAAACTATTTATGACATGTATGATACCTAAATAATAGTGTGTGTATTATATTTATATGTTCATGCATAATGCATATAATTATGTAGAGTGTATGTACATATATATATGTGTATGTTATTCTGAACATGTATATCTTTGGTACTGGCCCGTGGAGGACTTCTTAGACCAAATCATCACTTCTGGGATTTAGTTGAAGGCAAGTAACTCATTGGTTCACTCCATAGACTTGTCATCTAGGGTTTATACATTTTTACGGATTTTTAAATCGCGTCCTGGACCCCTCAATTCACCTGTGTCTGTCTTAGGTTTGCACTGAGTGCAAACAGGAGGTAGACGACCAATAGGCTGCTGTCTAGTTCTTGTGTAGACGGCAACAGATCCTGCCATTAACACCTTTTGACAGCAAGGACCTGGCCGCCTAGTACAACTGTCTTCTGCAGAAATGTGTAAACCCTTGTACTGTGATCTTCGCTGGTCTGTGCATGCTATGGAAGTCGGGTTTGTCAAGTATGGTATGTAGGTTATATCATGAGGATCTACCAATTTTCTGAGCATGATATTAACTAGAACAATTTCTATTATTAGAGAATAAGTGTGTTTTGACTGTGGTTAATTCTGATTAAATGGTTCTGTTGCATGTTACGGATCAAGAAGATTATCATGAACTTAAAATGACTGTTCTCATGTTTTGGACCTGTTAGGACCGACTGCGTACTGTCTACCATGCTTAACCAAATATTCTTACTAAATTGCATATGATCTGTGTTATTTATTAAAAATAGTTTTAATGCTTCAAAATTTGTGAAAGATTAAAGATATGTTCCATGTACTGTATGTGAACTGTGGTTAAAAATTTGTAGGATTCTAAGTACTGTGCAAAGTGCTATTAGTTTCTAAATATTGCTACACCATGATATGATAGATTTAACTACAGAATAATAATGTATGAGTGAATGTTATTGTTTCAGAAATTTTAATGAAGTGGAATCCACTGTGTGCCTATTTTGTGTCTGTCAAAATTGATGGTTCACGGTCTACCATGTTCAAATTGAAACATCTTGTAAAACTGCCTGAAAACTATGTTTAATATTAAAAATAATTTTACTGCTCCGAAATTTATGAAAAATTAGTGATGTATTCTATGATATATATGTACCATGTGGTTAAACTTTCAGTTTGTTCTGATCACGGTGGAATGAATTGTGAAATTCAGAATGTATCTGCACCATAAAGTGAATGTTAAGTCATGCATGTATAAAAGGGTGATTAGCCTTATGTTTTAATTTCTGTCTCTTACTGTTCATGACTGATTGAGAGTCTGAGTGTGATATATGTGTGTGCACGTACATGGGAAGTGAAAGAATAAGTGGTGTATGTGTGTAAAAATGTGTAGACGTGACAAGATAAATAAATGTGCCCATAAGACACTACCACCCTAGATTAAGTGGAGTTGTACTGTAGTAGTGCCCCTACGGGAAAGCTCAAGTGATAATTGACACCCGAGGCAACGGGTAGGGAAATCCTGGAGGTGGACAGGTTCCACTGGTAATGGTGGGGAGGGCTTCCCCCGGTGCTGCAGAACCAAGACTTGATCACTTTGCCTGGTGATTGAGTACTGAAAGTGAAAGTGTAAGTGTTAACTGATCCTTCTAGTGGTCATTTGGGCTGTGTCTTGGAAATTGTGTAAAAGTGGACATGTGTAAAGTGTGTAAAGTGATATGTGAAAGTGGCACATGGTATGTGCAAGTGAGGTGATATGCACAAAGTGAAAACAAAGTGAAACTATGTGAAATCATGTGTAAATGGAAGTGAATGCTAACGTGAGAGTAAATGCATGTGAAGGCTTAAGTAAGAATCTATGTTTTAATGTCATATATGTGTTAATGTGATTCATGTTTATTGTGGTATCATGTTTAGTACCATGAGTACATTGTGTTAGTTATGAGATAGTATTTACTTGATAAACGTGTGTTTAGCATCATGTTATAAATCGAATGTAAGCCATGTGTAAATGTTATGTGAAAAATCAGAAATGAGAGCATGTAAGTATATGAATGTTTCCATGATTAATGAGTCGATGTTATAAGTATCCATGTTAGAGTTATTATTTTACATGTTCTAGTGTAGTCTTGTTTAATGTTTTATTGTCCATGTTATAGTATGAGCATGTGTTAGTTTAAGTGTTAAATGGTTAGAAAGCATGTGTGATAAGTATATGGTTTGAAGTTTTAAGTTACTTGCTGAGTCTATTGTGTAGACTCACCCTTGCTAAACATTTCAGGAGATTTGGAAGCCGAAGGATTAGCAAGATCCAACGAGGAGCGTGGAGAATAATTGAAGACTAGTAATTTATTTTCATAGTATGTATTACATTTTGTAATTTGAACTTGGATTATGTAATTGGAACTAGCTACATGTTAGTGGATTTTATTTTCCTTCATAAACTATATAGACTGTGGTATGTGGATTAAAGTTGATGGAATAAGATTATTTAAATTCCGTTGCAATATTTCCTTTCTATTTATGTATATCTCAATTCAATTGTCTATCGTTGGGGTTTTCTCCCATGTAGCGACTTGCTCTCATCCAATGTGGGTTGGTATAACCGTACCGGGTGGAAGTGGGTCGTTACAAGACGAAAGAGGCCTGTGTCATTGATATTTTACTAAAATATTTAGTTTTTCGGTCAGGTAGGTTAATGACATGATTGAATCCTGTTTATCTCAGGTAAATGACAACCTGTGTTGATGTTAACCTGACTAGCCAGATTTTGCGGCTACCATTCCGGAGCGAAACAATCGACTATTTTTTTGATGTTTATCCGATAGATAGTGACATTTACAGTTCAAGGGTCAGGATTAGAGTTGGGTAAACTGAAGGTGGCCTTTTAAAGACGATTGGATCTTAGGAAGGGGTTTTTTGCTGGTTTGGTAGTGAGAATAGAGGGCTGAGAGAAGGGTTACTATGCGGCGATCCATGTAAATTGAGGCAAGCTGGGCACAGTGGTGACTTGGAGGACTGTGCTCAGAAGGATCTTTGACCAAGGGCATCGTTTTGGAGGTCGGATCTGGGGAACGAAGGCAAGAAAGGGGACTAGCTTGTTGCCAAGGCGGGCGTCTTCATCTCTTTATTTGCCACTCCAGAAGGAGGGTTAGAGGCAAGTAACATGGGGGAATAGTTTAGGACTCTACAGATCTACCATTTTATTGATTTTTAAATCCATGATTAAGATTGTATTAAGCAGTTAGAGTTTCGGTATTCCATGTGAGTTTTCTGGTTTTATGACCGTATGAACTTAACGTCCACCTCGATCATCATATACTTCATTTAAGTGATGGAGCACTGGACATCTATATATTAACGGCACTATGTGCCACCGTCAACAGATCTTAACGATAATGTTGATTGATGTTAATTTGTGCAAACGATTGCTAACATTGCTGTTAAGTTCGTTTGTGCAGTTTTTCTGTAGATCTATGTAAATATTTATGAGTTGTGGTTGATGATTGTACAAGGTTTCCGTTACATTTTTTTGGGTAAATAAGTACTATCATATAGACGAAATGCTGTGACATTGTTATATAGTCTTTACATATTGTTTTAAGGATATTGATAATGTAAGTACAAAGGAAAATAAATGGGTGTTTGATCTATATTATGAGGTCATGTTTGAATTTCTCACTACTGTTATCATCATGCTTAGTTTTCATTTAGTAAATGTATGCTTTAGTTAAACTTTTGCATCATGCTATTTAATGCAAGTTTAATGATAAATAACCATAGGAATGATGCTTGATTCATAAAAATATGAAATTTTGTATGGATAATGCATATTTAGGAAGAGAGTTACTAGCAAAGTTTGAAAAATTCTTGTGTACAGTGCTTGCTGCTATAAGTTTATGAACATATAAAGGTATATATGGAAATTGTTAAATGCAAAAAGGAGTACATGAATATTGAATTTTGATTTAAATAATCACTATAGTATCATGATAGATTAGTGATGTACAATAGAGATGATGATTTCACAAATGATGGTAATGAGTTGCATGAGCATATGTTATTGTCTTATTAAATGAATTGGTATAATTGCATAATTTTGTGGAGAGCATGTATATATATAGATAAATACATATACATGTTGATTACATGAATGCATGTCATGAGATTTCTAAAATGATATGGCCAATAAGACATTGCTACTATAGAGATTCCTACATGGAACTATGCCTATGGTTGTGGTTTACCTACATGAAATTGACTACAAGAATCTATGGGCAACAGATGAAATCCTGGAGGTAGACATGTTCTACTGGTAATGGTGGGGAGGGCTTCTCCTGGTATTGCTCAATGACCAAGACTTCATCACTGTTTTGCCTAGGTGATAAGTAAATGCTACATGACTACATGATCTCTATTAATAGTGGGGCTATGTCTTGGCAAGTCTACATGCTACATGATAATGTCTACATGCTACATGACCATGTTTACATACTACATGATATCGTCAACATGTTATATGCCATTTTTACATACCATATGAATTGTTTGCATGTTACATGATAATACCCTCATGAAGTAATAAATGTACATGAATTGAGAATGCCATATGACAATGATTCCATTATAGATGTCTTTATTTCTGTACTATTAAGATGGTATAAGTAGGTGAATTTACAAGAATGTTGGACATATGATTTAGTTATGAATGTTTCCAACATTTTTTAAGTGATCATCTTGTATTACTACTTTTTGGAATGTGGATAATGATTGATAAATGATTTAGAATACACTGATAGGAAGAAGCTATATTGTACAAAGGCTAAGTGATTGGAATATGTATATCATATCTAAAAGTAGCTACATGATAGATCTTAGAACCATTTTTCCTTGTTGCATGCTAAGTTTTGTGGACTCACACTTGATTAACCTTTTAGGGGAGGCTGAGGATATTGGCACAGAGGTGTTAGGCCACACTGATTCTGAGCATAAGGACGTGGAGCCTTAGATTGTTGTTAGAGTTGTTTGAGTGAACTTGTATGTGAGAATAAATTGTAATTCGAACAATGTATTATTTTATGAACTTGTGGACTACGTTAGTTTTTTTATCTTTATGCTTTAGACTTGGTATTTGAATACAATGTTGATGGAAATGGAATTATCATTCCGTTGCTATAAATATATATAACTCGTCATTTGTGTATCACTCAATTTAAACTGATTATGTTGGATGTTTCCACTATAGCGCCACCCTTGGACCTGATGTGAGTTGGCATAACTGTACCGTGTCTAAGAGGGGCGTTACAAAGATTGGTATCAGAGCCTTTCTAGGTTGAGTATATATAAATGAATTATCAACAATGTACTCACATCCCTAAGTCTGTATAAAGAACATGTCCAAGGTTACTTAGTATGATAGGTGATAATAATAAATGCCTATTTTGTAGATTATGGCTAGCCATGGTCGTAGAGGAGTAGGTTCTACCCGAGGATATGAGCCAGCTAGAGATCAGATGCCACCAGATCAACAGACACCAAATCATCAGGCACTGGTTCAGCTGGCCATACCCATACCACCTCCACCGCCACCGGTGGACTATGGGGCATTGATGCAGGGACTTGTGCATGCGATGCAGTCCCAGGCACAGATGACAGCAGCATTGCAACCGCAAGTGTAGGCCCAGGCACAGGCACCAGTGCATGAGGCAGGTATTAGGGGTGCATCGATGATGGAGCGGTTCAAGCGGATGGCTCCACCCTCTTTTAAGGTGGAGGGTGGCCCACTCATGGCGGAGAGCTGGTTGCATGAGAGGGAGAAGATCTTTCTTGCTATACGATGTGCAGAAGAGGAGCAGGTGACTGTGGCTTCCTACATGCTGCAGGTAATGGTGAATCCTCAAAGAGTTTGTGTGCTACTTTAAGGGCACACTTAGAATTGTTTACTTTCTTTTGTAGGAGCGTGCCAACATGTGGTAGTATTCAATACTACGCACACAGTTCGACGATGGAGTTGTTGAGGTTGCATGGACTAAGTTTGTTCGCCTGTTTAGAGCAAAGTACATTCCAGAGCATGTTCAAGACTGCATGGAGCAAGATTTCTTGACTTTGACCCAAGGGTCGATGAGTGTGATAGAGTATGAGGCTAGATTTGTAGAACTGTCAAAAGTACGCACCTCATATTCTTGTTGATGAGCGGAGGAAAGTGAAAAAGTTCGTTATGGGATTGAAGCCGTCCTTGAGGACCAAACTCTTGGCTCTCGGACATCATTCGATGGATGAGGCATTATCAGCTAGATGCATGCAAGAGGCAGAGATAGAGGTATATCTAGAAGAGAAGAGGGTTCTTTCAAGAGGCCTGAATCAACATTCCAGTGGTAGGATAGATGGAAGAAGACTACAATGTTTCTGCCCAGAGCAGTGGTACCAGCGAGAGTAGCTACACTGACTATGGATAGTAGTACAGTTGTAGAGAAGCCATTATGTTCCCTATAGCAACCCGGAAAATTTAATACTTAAAAAAAAATCTGAAATAATAATTTCTTTAAATCAAAATAATAGAAACATACGTACCATTATTTTATGTGCAAGAACACATCTAAAAATTTCATAAAAATTGTAAATCAACTCCAATATTATCCCTAAGTGTTTCACGAAGAAATGCGTGCAACGAAAATCCAATTGGCAAAGCGTACGTCACAATGTGACTAATTATTCAAATTTAGAAACTAAGTCGGAAAACCGTTAACACGGAAAGATCACGCGCCCATAAATTAAATGAACATGTCGGAGAGACTTCCAACATCATGTGATGATTAACCATTATCAGGTTTGGACCAATGGACCTCTCATAGCCCATGAATAAATTCAAATAAGAAAATACAATAAAATTCATAACTCTATTATTCCCCAATTAAAAAGGGAAAACCTATAAGATAAATTATAATAAATAATGGGCTTGGTTAAATGGACCCATTATAAATTAGTGGGCCAAAATAAGGATTTTAAAAATAAGAATAATGGGAAAATTCCCTAAATTCGCAACTTAAATATTACTTAAATAGAAAAGAGACATTTAATGCATTAAATAAGCAATTTGAGATGGAACTGGATTCCTAAACCTACCCCATATGGTTTATCACGAATTTAGTCCTCAACCTAACCCAAATAGAAGTTGGAAAGCAAGGAAGGAAAGAAGGAGTTAGGAAATCTCGTAATTAAAGAGAAATTTGAGTAGTAGTAGGAAAAGGAACCCTCACTAGCAAAAATTCTCTCTTAACTCTCCATGGCCGGCCCTGAAACATTGCTGGGGCTTGATGGACGTGGAGAGAAGGCCAAGGAGGAGGAGAATTCATGGGGAGAAGGCTCTCTCAAGCATCTTCCTTTGTTCTTCAAGTTCTAGCCCTAGAAGAGTAAAATGACTAAAGGTAGGCATTCTCACGAGCAAAACCTAATTAATTTCGTCTGTAGATTGTTCCATGTACTAGGAACAAATCCCTCAAGTTTCATATTTTTCCATCGAGCCAATCTTTTATGGTTGATTTATGAAGTTCTGCAAATATAATGAACCCGGCCCTTCTTCTTTATTCTTGATCTCCATGTATACTCAACCTCGTGCTCTCAAATTTTAACTAGAGTTACTGATGGATGTTAGGCATCTTTTTCCCCTAAAAGCCCTAATTTTTATCCATCCTTCGTTACGAATTAAATCTTGCATGATCTCGAAAATGTACTGTCACGGTTTAACCTTGACTTGTGTTACAAGTTCCATACCTCTTTGTGGAGTCGTTTTTAGATCCAGTGTTCAACAAAGAACTTGTTACCTCATGAGTCTACTTTCATTTGGCACTAGTTTCCCCAATTTTTGTTCACTGTACTGAGAGTATTAGCCCGAACATTAACACTATGTCAGATTCACGTAGTCAGTCACAATATGTTTTATTACCTAGTCAAACGATATTTGTTTCTCAATTATTTGCTACTGTAGAAAGTATTGGAAGTAATCTAACTAACAAAGGTGGTTTCACTCGATTTGGATCACTCTAGCATTTGTTTTGATTTTTCAAACCCACAGCTGTCAAACCCAATCCAAGTCGGAGTTGGAAATAGGTAGAAAAAGCAACCCAAACGTCATTTTCAAGTAGCGACAGGTCGACACGTCGCTACCATAAAGCGACAACATCATGGTCGCGACCCATACCAAAAATCAGGCCGTTTCGTGGTCTTTTCAAAAGGCGACAAGATCATGGTCGCCTTCATGCCTCTGTCCACTTAATCGGCCATAACGTTTTCTATAGACCTCGGATTGATGAGCCATTTTCTTTGCTGGATTCCTCATTCAAAGGGCTTCAATTTGGTATATTCATGTGTGAGATTTGAATGAAAAATCAATGAGTTATGAGCTTAGGAAGTGAAGGGATGGGATTGCATTTGCCTTCTAAAAGGCATGCATCTTGGTTTCAGTCGTTTTGTGTCGTTCTTTGCATGTGTGAGTTTGATCTCTTCTAGTAAGGTTCTAGAAAGTATTAACATGCATTTATCAACCCATATCAAAGTTAAAACATAATTACATGATTTTATTTGTTCTTAAGTTCATATACTTTCTGTGAATAGTCATGTACAAACACATGCTATAAAATGGAGTTATATTGAATGACTTAAAATGCAATAACACGACTTCTTTCTATCCATGATTTCTCTTACACTCACACACACTTGAACCATCCAAACATGGCTTAACTTGGCATGAAAATACCTCATAATATATCTGGTAATTTATCGCAATAATGTATATTTAAATTACTTTATTTTAAATGAACTTGTCTTTGTTTCTCGCATTGTTTGGGAATACCGTTACCGACACTCCATTGTTCTAGAATTCCTCTAGAACGTTGGGCACTTGTTTCTATATACACACTTTTCTTGGCTTGTGGTGAACTCTCTGTCGGATATTCCTTTCGCCGGACTAGTGACCCCTTGACCAAGGCCTCCATAAGTCTCCTCTGTCTATGGATTCCCACATGGTCGACGAGCTGGTTGTACCCTAACACCTATGATACCCTTTAGGGATTGACAAGATCCAAATAGCCTTAGTTGCTCTCGCTCTTATCTTGAATCACGCCGGACCTCTGGACCTGTGCATAACGAGGTCAACGGAAGGGTTGTGTATTCCACCTGACTGCCAACGCCGTACGCGTGTGTTGTGCAACTGTTACTATCGCTCGTTACTCGATGTTTCTTGTGCAATGACAATAAGATCTATTCTGTACTCTACTCGCTCATCTATTCACATTCAATCTACTATCCCGTCTCTCTCGTACTCTCTTGGTACTCTTTGAGCTGTGTGGCTCCTACTGTTTTGTACTGTTCATGACTGTCTAGCACTATAATATGGGTCTTGTGACTCTACTGTATCCAATGCATACTGTGCAGGGCACAGAGAGTGTCCGAGGGGCTCCAATCTAGTCTTAGGGCAGAGAGCCACCCGAAAATACCTGCAGGGGCTATTGACGGTGTTCTGCATTGCACCGGTTTTGACTATACTGTATTGGCTAGACATCTGACTATTATCCTTTTAGTCTAAGGAGTTCAGGCTTACTGTGCGATTACTGTGCTATCGCAAACCGTTACTGAACGGCTACTGTCCTAGAAGTGACTATTGTCGTATTCTACTAGTGCACCGTTGTGCAACCAAACATGCTATCTCGTAACACGCTATCTTGTCATACTATCTCGATTGATGAAAATTAACCAAAGTGCAATTTACTCTTTACATGACCAACTACTATCTCTCCTTGCTATACCTGTCGCTTGTTATTGCTTGCCATTGTCGCTACATGTTGTTGCGTTGTTATCGTTTCTATCGTGACTTAACTTTAATCATCGTTCTATACTTGATTCATCTGCTATCTGAACCATGTTACTTGTGCTATTACTTTCTCAACTTTACATGACTCGCTCTATCATTTGTTACTCTGCCATTTAATGCATTAATTATTTAAAGCCTGCTTGATCCTGAGATTTAAGTCCTACTGGGCGTTATCGCTCATCCTGCGTTTTTGTTATTGTGTCTCAGGTAAGTCGGATAATGACGTTATACGTACCAATGGGACGGATCCAGAGTGATGAGTGACCCGGAGTCAAATAACGAAGTTACCCTAGTGCCATGGAATCTAGTAGTGATTGTTTTAGATTTCTTTTCAATGTAATGATGTCATTGAGCCTTATGTGTGGCTCTGAATTAGTGGTTGTAATAGTCTTAGTGATTTTATAATGAAATAAAGAGTTTATTCCAATTATTGTTTATTAGATGCTCTGATGTTTGCGAAAGTATGCGCAATTTTCGTTACCATACTCCTTCTTCGCGTCTCCCTCCGATTTATTCCACTGCTAAATTGGAGGGGCGTGACAGTTAGTATCAGAGCCTTGGATGTCCTTATTAGGATATTAGAAGTCTAGGGATGTTCTAGGTGAACTGCCATAACCGTGTCTAAGTCAATCGCCATACCTATGTGAGAGATTGGGTAAAGCTTGGGGTTATGCTAGGAGCTTAACTATATGTATAAGTACCTTAAGTTTAAGAAGGAAATTAATAAGTATTATTGCTCGCAGGAACTAGAGGAGATGGCTGGCGAGCATGCACCAATGCATGAATTACAATAGACCGTACAAGGGTTAACTCAAGCCCTTAACAACGTAATTCAATCAGGAGCAAGAAATGGGGCAGGAGACTTATATGAGAACTTTCAACGAATAAATCCCCCTAGGTTTAATGGAACTCCGGATCCCGATGAAGCTAAAAATTGGGTGAAGGCATTGGAACGGATCTTTAGGGTTATGCAATGTTCAGAGCAGGAGAAAGTCCTTCTGGAAACCTTCCAGTTGGACTGCGATGCTAGAACCTGGTGGGAAGCTGTCAGTCGACAATTACCCAACATCAACATAGAGTGGGATAAATTTTTAGAACTCTTCAACACAAAATACTTTTCCTAGAGGATTTGTGAGAAGAAGTCAAATGGATTTGCCAATTTAAAACAACGAAGATGTCTGTAGCAGAATATGAAGTGCAATTTGAAAGACTAGCACAGTACGCACCACATTTGGTGAGTACGGAGAAGATGAAGGTGAAGAGATTCCTAGAAGGGTTGAGACCTGTGTTCTGGGAAAAATTGGCTCCACTAGACATTGAAGTATATTCAGTCATGGTATTGAGAGCTCAATTAGTAGAAGACACCATGGAACTTCTTGAAAAGATTCATAAGAATAAGGTGTTGAAAAGGGAACGTGCTACTCATTCCAATGATAATAAAGGAAGAAATACCATAGATAGCAAGAGAATGAAAGGGGAAGTGAAGCAGAAGGAATTCTGTAAATTTTGTAAGAAACCAGGGCATCAGATTGATAACTGTTGGAAGAAATTGGGCAGATGCTTGCGATGTGGAAGTCAACAACATCGAGTCATCGATTGTCCAACAAAGAAGAACCAAACTCTACGCCAAGGACGATTACAAGCCCTTGTGGATATGAATCATGCCAATGAAGGTGGATAAGGTATTATCACTACACTCTTAGTATAATTTTCACGATAGCAAGGCCCTAAGTAAGGGAGATGATGGATTGAAATACTTAGAATAAATTGGTAGTCGTATCATATCATATGAATTTGGGGACCAAATTTTTTTAAGTGGGGGAGGATGTAGCAACCCGAAATTTTAATACTTAAAAAAAAATCTGAAATAATAATTTCTTTAAATCGAAATAATAGAAACATACGTACCATTATTGTATGAGCAAGAACACATCTAAAAATTTCGTAAAAATTGTAACTCAACTCCAAATATAATCCCTAAGTGTTTCACGAAGAAATGCGTGCAACGAAAAATCCAATTGGCAAAGCGTACGTCACAATGTGACTAATTATCCAAAATTGGAAACTAAGTCGGAAAACCGTTAACACGGAAAGATTACGCGCCCATAAATTAAATGAACATGTCGGAGAGACTTCCAACATCATGTGATGATTAACCATTATCAGGTTTGGACCAATGGACCTCTCATAGCCCATGAATAAATTCAAATAAGAAAATGCAATAAAATTCATAACTCTATTATTCCCCAATTAAAAAAGGGAAAACCTATAAGATAAATTCTAATAAATAATGGGCTTGGTTAAATGGACCCATTATAAATAACTGGGACAAAATAAGGATTTAAAAATAAGAATAATGGAAAAATTCCCTAAATTCGCAACTTAAATATTACTTAAATAGAAAAGAGACATTTAATGCATTAAATAAGCAATTTGAGATGGAATTGGATTCCTAAACCTACCCCATATGGTTTAGCACGAATTTAGACCTCAACCTAACCCAAATAGAAGTTGGAAAGCAAGGAAGGAAAGAAGGAGTTAGGAAATCTCATAATTAAAGAGAAATTTGAGTAGTAGTAGGAATAGGAACCCTCACTAGCATAAATACTCTCTTAACTCTCCATGGCCAGCCCTGAAACATTGCTGGGGCTTGCTGGACGTGGAGAGAAGGCCAAGGAGGAGGAGAATTCATGGGGAGAAGGCTCTCTCAAGCATCTTCCTTTGTTCTTCAAGTTCTAGCCCTAGAAGAGTAAAACGACTAAAGGTAGGCATTCTCACGAGCAAAACCTAATTAATTTCGTCTGTAGATTGTTCCATGTACTAGGAACAAATCCCTCAAGTTTCATATTTTCCATCGAGCCAATCTTTTATGGTTGATTTATGAAGTTCTGCAAATATAATGAACCCGGCCCTTCTTCTTTATTCTTGATCTCCATGTATACTCAACCTCGTGCTCTCAAATTTTAACTAGAGTTACTGATGGATGTTAGGCATCTTTTTCCCCTAAAAGCCCTAATTTTTATCCATCCTTCGTACGAATTAAATCTTGCATGATCTCGAAATGTACTGTCACGGTTTAACCTTGACTTGTGTTACAAGTTCCATACCTCTTTGTGGAGTCGTTTTTAGATCCAGTGTTCAACAAAGAACTTGTTACCTCATGAGTCTACTTTCATTTGGCACTAGTTTCCCCAATTTTTGTTCACTGTACTGAGAGTATTAGCCCGAACATTAACACTATGTCAGATTCACGTAGTCAGTCACAATATGTTTTATTACCTAGTCAAACGATATTTGTTTCTCAATTATTTGCTACTGTAGAAAGTATTGGAAGTAATCTAACTAACAAAGGTGGTTTCACTCGATTTGGATCACTCTAGCATTTGTTTTGATTTTTCAAACCCACAGCTGTCAAACCCAATCCAAGTCGGAGTTGGAAATAGGTAGAAAAAGCAACCCAAACGTCATTTTCAAGTAGCGACAGGTCGACACGTCGCTACCATAAAGCGACAACATCATGGTCGCGACCCATACCAAAAATCAGGCCGTTTCGTGGTCTTTTTCAGAAGGCGACAAGATCAGGGTCGCCTTCATGTTCTAAGGCGACAGGCACTGTGTTGCCTTCTGCCTCTGTCCACTTAATCGGCCATAACATTTTCTATAGACCTCGGATTGATGAGCCGTTTTCTTTTCTGGATTCCTCATTGAAAGGGCTTCAATTGGGTATATTCATGTGTGAGATTTGAATGAAAAATCAATCAGTTATGACCTTAGGAAGTGAAGGGATGGGATTGCATTTGCCTTCTAAAAGGCATGCATCTTGGTTTCCGTCGTTTTGTGTCGTTCTTTGCATGTGTGAGTTTGATCTCTTCTAGTAACGTTCTAGAAAGTATTAACATGCATTTATCAACCCATATCAAAGTTAAAACATAATTACATGATTTTTAATTGTTCTTAAGTTCATATACTTTCTGTCAACAGTCATGTACAAACACATGTTATAAAATGGAGTTATATTGAATGACTTAAAATGCAATAACACGACTTCTTTCTATCCATGATTTCTCTTACACTCACACACACTTGAACCATCCAAACATGGCTTAACTTGGCATGAAAATAATTCATAATGTATATGGTAATTTATCACAATAATGTATATTTAAATTACTCTATTTTAAATGAACTTGTCTTCATTTCTCGCGTTGTTTGGGAATCCCGTTACCGACGCTCCATTGTTCTAGAATTCCTCTAGAACGTCGGGCACTTGTTTCTATATACACACTTTTCTTGGCTTGTGGTGAACTCTCCGTCGGATATTCCTTTCGCCGGACTAGTGACCCCTTGACCAAGGCCTCCATAAGTCTCCTCTGTCCATGGATTCCCACATGGTCGACGAGCTGGTTGTACCCTAACACCTATGATACCCTTTAGGGATCGACAAGCTCCAAACAGCCTTAGTTGCTCTCGCTCTTATCTTGAATCACGCCGGACCTCTGGACTTGTGCATAACGAGGTCAGCGGAAGGGTTGTGTATTCCACCTGACTGCCAACGCCGTACGCGTGTGTTGTGCAACTGTTACTATCGCTCGTTACTCGACGTTTCTTGTGCAATGACAATAAGATCTCATCTGTACTCTACTCGCTCGTCTATTCACGTTCACTCTACTATCTCGTCTCTCTCGTACTCTCTTGGTACTCTTTGAGCTGTGTGGCTCCTACTGTTTTGTACTGTTCATGACTGTCTAGCGCTATAATATGGGTCTTGTGACTCTACTGTATCCAATGCATACTGTGCAGGGCACGGAGAGTGTCCGAGGGGCTCCAATCTAGTCCTGGGGGCAGAGAGCCACTCGAAAATACCTGCAGGGGCTATTGACGGTGTTCTGCATTGCACCGGTTCTGACTATACTGTATTGGCTAGACATCTGACTATTATCCTTTTAGTCTGAGGAGTTCAGACTTACTGTGCGATTACTGTGCTATCACAAACCGTTACTGAACGGCTACTGTCCTAGAAGTGACTATTGCCGTATTCTACTAGTGCACCGTTGTGCAACCAAACATGCTATCTCGTTACACGCTATCTCATTACACGCTATCTTGTCATACTATCTCGATTGATGAAAATTAACCAAAGTGCAATTTACTCTTTACATGACCAACTACTATCTCTCCTTGCTATACCTGTTGCTTGCTATTGCTTGCCATTGTCGCTACATGCTGTTGCGTTGTTATCGTTTCTATCGTGACTTAACTTTAATCATCGTGCTATACTTGATTCATCTGCTATCTGAACCATGTTACTTGTGCTATTACTTTCTCAACTTTACATGACTCGCTCTATCATTAGTTACTCTGCCATTTAATGCATTAATTATTTAAAGCCTGCTTGATCCTGAGATTTAAGTCCTACTGGGCGTTATCGCTCATCCTGCATTTTTGTTATTGTGTCTCAGGTAAGTCGGATAATGACGTTATACGTACCAATGGGACAGATCCAGAGTGATGAGTGACCCAGAGTAAAATGACGAAGTTACCCTAGTACCTTGGAATCTAGCAGTGATTGTTTTAGATTTCTTTTCAATGTAATGATGTCATTGAGCCTTATGTGTGGCTCTGAATTAGTGGTTGTAATAGTCTTAGTGATTTTATAATGAAATAAAGAGTTTATTCCAATTATTGTTTATTAGAAGCTCTGATGTTTGCGAAAGTATGCGCAATTTTCATTACCATACTCGTTGTTCGCGTCTCCCTCCGATTTATTCCGCTGCTAAATTGGAGGGGCGTGACATTCCCAGTGTGGGAAGCGTCATGGAGAAGACGTCTTTGGGGTGACTTCTGGTCAATGTCTGAGGTGTGATGACAAGAACCATAAAATCCGTGACTTTCCAAAGATGGCGCAGCAGTCTGCAGCAGCAGCGACACCAACAACAGCCAAACCAGCATGGAGAGCAGCAAGGAGACCGAGAGGCTAGACCCAGGTTTTTGTTTTAGCGAGAGACGAGGCTGGGCAAGTAGAGCATGTCACGGAAGGTACGATTTTGATTATGGGTATGCATGCTCCGATTTTGTTTGATACTTGCGCTACACGTAGTTTTGTCTCCGAGAAGTTCGCATGGGTCCTGATGAAGGAGTCTGTTGTGGTTCTGAGGACTTAGATGTACCTTTGTCAGTACACACCTCTGCGAGAGCCATGTTGATTAAGCAGTGTTTTCCCTCTTTCATATGTGTGTATCGAGGAGCGAGACTTGCCAAATAGTTTCTATCTGCTAAAGATGAAAGACTACGATGCTATTTTGGGTTTAGACTAGCTTGAGGAGCATTACACCCTTATGGATTGTAGGAAGAAGAGAATCATATTCTGTATTCCTAGTGAGGATGAACTTTCCCATCCGTTACCCAAGTATATGGCAGGTAAGTTTATGTTCTCGGCTTTGAAAGCAATTCGATCGTTGAACAAAGGTTGTAGGGGTTTTCTTGCTAGTGTTGTGATTTCTACTGACTCAAAGAGGGCATTGATTGTGGAAGATATTGAGATCGTTTGAGACTTTAGTGATGTATTTCTAAAGGACTTGTCTGGTTTGCCACTTGAGAGGGAGATGGAGTTTCGACATTGAGTTGGTACCTGGTACTTCACCTATATTGATTGCTTCTTGTCTGAATTACGGAGGCAACTTTAGGAATTGTTGGACAAGGGTTTTATTCAGCCGAGTGTGTTACCTTGGGGAGCACCTATTCTTTTTGTGAAGAAGAAGGATAGGTCAATGAGGCTGTGCATTGACTACCATAAGTTGAATCAGGTGACCATTAAGAATAGATATCCATTGCTTCGTATTGATGATTTGTTTGATCAGTTGCAGGCGGCTACTGTGTTTTCTAAGATTGATCTTCGTTCTGGCTATCATTAACTCCAGATCAAGCCCGAGGATCCTTCTAAAATGGCTTTTAGGATGATATATGGCCATTATGAATTTCTAGTCTTACCCTTCGATTTGACGAATGCTCCAGTTATTTTCATGGACTTGATGAACAAGGCTTCTTGGTTGTATCTTGATTCTTTTGTTGTGGTTTTCATTGAAGATGATTTGATCAACTCAACTGATGAGGAGCCTCATCGAGAGCATCTAAGGTTTGTACTTGGAGTCTTGAGGGAGCATAAACTGTATGCCAAATTCAGTAAGTGCAACTTCTGGATGAAGACGGTACATTTCTTGGGGCATGTTTGTTGTGCTCTGTAGATTTTGATGATAAAAAAACACTAAGTTTAACTCATTTTTCAGAAAATAATTCATGTTTATGATCAAGCAATTTGATTTATATTTATTTAATTTGAGGGTCTAATTTGTGTGTTAAGTGTGCATTAATCTTGTCCAAAAGTCGTATTTGAGGTGGTCAATACCAAGACCAAGACTTGGACAGAAGAACTGCAAAATTGAGGACGACCGACTTTCAGAAATAGGTCGACCGATAATTAAGGGAATTGATGTCAGATTGATTGTGGATCAAAGGTAATCGATTATGGACTAAGGGAATCGTTGGACGATCGATTGTTGACCAAGCAGAAGTTAGATGACTGATTTGGGCAAATCAAACGAACGACCTAGCCAAAGGTTTGGCACTGGGATAGTCAAAAAGTCAGACGACCGACTTGAGGAAATCGGTCGACCGATATGCCAGTCAAAGCCAAGTCCCTTCATATATTCAAGTTGTATCTTGACTAGCTGGAGCATCGGTCGAAGCTAAACCTAAAGTCGATCAACTAAAATGCCAGAATCGAATGACTGAGTGTCCAGCCAAAGTTCCAGTCAAAGCAAAGTTGAAATCAGACAACCGATCTGAAGAATTCTGTTGACCGATTCTGGAGTTTATCTATGCGGACTTTCCTAAACAGAGTCCTATCAAGATCCAACTCTTGCCAAACATACCTGGACTCTTTGGGTTATAAATACAACATGCTTTCATGTTTTGGAAGAAGAGAACATGCCTCTAAGAATCCAACTCGAGCCCCAAAGTTAAAGAGAGGATCGTGCTACCCAAGGAAGAGCCAACAGATGCTCTGAACCTGTAGAATCCAGAAGAACGAGTCTACATCGTATAGAAGTCTTCCAGACATACTTGAGAGGTTTTCCTACATTTGAAGAGCGTTGACCTAGTATTGCTACTTGCAACACCTCATTCAGAAGCTTTCTACATCGGCCAATTCTTCACCTAAGTCATCGTCAGTCACAGACGACCACAAAGGCCAAATCTCTGGAATAGGAGAACTCTACACTTTACTATTTAGATTGTTGTCTCTCCTGTTCATGCTTTATTCTTCCTTTTAGAACCCTGAACATATCTATCTGTGTGCTCTGTCTGTGAGCACGTGTTTAGTTGGTGTGTAGTGTGTGCGCAAATACACGCTGGGTTATCTCATCCTTGGAAAATGAGGTGGGGTTGTGGTTGTCCCTGGAAACAATCAGTGTGAGGGGTGTGTTTGTCGAACCACTCTAAATCCTACGTGCACTTTTGTGGTTTGATCCATATCTTCTACCTGCATTCTACGCACGTTAGGATAGTTGGTTTTGTCTATTACTTGTTAGATTCCACTATGCATCTCACACAATAGGTTTGCTTAATTGAGTCTAATCTATTATGTGTTAAAAGAATTTTTTTTTTTGGCGATAACCAATTCACCTCTCCCCTCTTGGTTGTCCATCGCATCCCGACACATCAATTGGTATCAAAGTGCTCTTGATCTAAAGCGAGATTCTATTTGCGATGGCCAACAAAGGATTCATGCCTAAAGGTTTCTCTATCCAACGTCCAACTTTCATTTATGGTAGTAATTATTCCTACTGGAAAAATTGTATGCACATCTTTCTCAGAGCTCAAGACTATGAGATCTGGAAAGTTGTGAACAACGATTCATACACATTGCCAGAGAATGAGGGAAAGTGAACAGAGGATAACATTAAAAAATCGAAGATAAATTTTAGTGCCATGAATATAATGCAATGTGCAATTCATCCTGATGAATATTCCTGTGTTTCCATGTGCAGTTCAGCAATGGAGATGTTGGATAAATTGAAGCTTATCTATGAAGGCACTTTAGAGGTCAAGGAGACCAAAGCCAACATCCTGGTCTATGAATATGAGATATTCAAGATGAGCCCAGTGGAAACAATCTCTAACATGTTTGCACGGATCTCCAAGATCACCAATGGACAGAAGGCTCTTGGAAAGAACTACACAGACATGGAGATCGTCCGTAAAATTCTGAGATTCCTCCCACAGGCATGGTACACAAAAGCCACAGTCATTGAGGACTCCAAGAACCTATCCAGCCTCTCTGTGGAGGAGTTGGTTGGGAGTGTCATGACCTATGAGATAAACATAAAAAGGGAGGAAGCATAGCAACCCATTTCAAGAAAAAGGACGTGGCTCTGAAGGCTATGAAATTCAAGGTATATAGTTCTGAAGAAAATTCCTCCAGTAAAAATGAAGATGAAATGACCAAGCTAGCTCGTAGCTTCAGAAGATTCCTAAAAAAGAAGCCACAGGATGTGTCATCTTCAAAGGACTCCAAGGGAAAAAACAAGTAAGAATACTCTAGCAGAAAATCAGAATTGATCTGCTATGAGTGCCAAGGAATTGGGCACATGAGATCATAATGCTCAATATTTCTGAGGAAGCAGAATAAAGAGAAGGTAAAGAAGCACAAAGCCATCATCGCCACTTGGAGTGATTCTAACCAGACATCCTTCGAGGTTGAAGAATCTAAGGAGGAGGACTGCGGTCTCAAGGCTATTGAGGATGAATCTCCAAAGGTAACTTCTGATCGTGAATCTTTTACTCTTGAGGAGATGCAATCAATGTATACCGATTTGTATGAAAAATACAGGAAAATAAAAAAGTAAAATAAGGGACTGAAGATAAAAATTAATGATATTTTGCATAATGAATATCTATGTGAATCATGTGACTTGTTGAATGTTTATTGCAATGTTCTTTAAGATGAAAATGAAATCTTGCGAAGTAAAATTTCATTGTATGAACAAGAAATGGAATGCATGGCTTATGATAATGGTAATTCTGAAAAACTTAGCATGTTTGAGAAGGAAAATTTCTCTTTGAAATCTAAAAATGAAGAATTGAAAAAACAAGTGCATGTGCTTGAAGAGAATGTTAAAAATTCTGTCAAGAAAATGCATGAAACTATAGATGAGCTCAAGTCTACTGTTTCTAGACTCATGATGGGCAAGCAAAAACTTGACGAAGTCCTTAGTGTTAAAGTGAACACTAGCATACATGGTTTAGGGTATTCCCCTAAAAACTACAAGAACAAGTCTGTTGAGTCTAAAATAGTCACATCTTTTATTCATGCTTCTGTGGACGTTCAGTTTACTCCGAAAAATCTTTGGATCCCCCGAACGTTGGCTCCCTCGTGGCGGGGCATGTGTCACTGGTCAGTTGACTCTCGTGCTCCCTTATTGTTGACTTTCATTTGACCGTGTTGAGCGAGGAAGAAAGGGAAGAAAGACAAGGAAACCAGAAAACAAATGAATGGGATGTGATCGTCGGGCCTTACCTGTGTCCAAGGAAGTGTGCAGATCACGCTGGTGACGTAGCCTCGCGAGCGGTTGATGCCAGGACGCCGACTTTCTCCCCTTTGGCCGGCCAAAAGAAAGAAGCTCCGCGGTGTTGCTGAAGCTGTTCCTGTGACAAAGAAGACTCTAATGAAGTGTAGTAAACATTCAGAAGTAAAGAGAAGTGACCCAAAAGGTGAGCCCCGTACCAATTGCGGGCTGGAGAAGAGGGGTGGCCAAGTGTTATGGTCACCCTTCTTCCCTCCATTTTTGGTTTGGAAAACCCCTTTTATGTACTACGTGCTTGGTGTGTGTGTGTGAAGGGTGACTAGCATGCATGATTAAAGAAGGAAGAGGGAAAGAGAAGAAGAAGGGGGAGATGATCCTCGTTTGTAGGCGTTGGTGGCTGCTTTATGGGCTCCTCTAGCTCGTGGTGAAGCTTCCTGGACGCTCCAAGTGTTGAGAGGTAGAGAGGAATGAAAGGTAGGAAGCTCTCAAGGCTCATGGTGTCTTTTTTCTCTCTTCTCTCAAGGCATCAAGGCATGAGCTCATCCAGCATCTCCCCCTTTGCTTAGAAGGCTGGGGAGCTTCATATATAGGCAGTGGGGGTGGAGCTAGTGAGCATAGGATGCTCACGGGTGAGAAAACACACTTGAACATGTGGCAATCCAAGTAGAAAGGGTAGGCCAATAGGAGGGGGCCAAGTAGGACTTTTACTGGGTCAAGGGGGTGCCAAGGTGGCCGATTTGCCCATTGGGAATGGCCCTACGCATTGCATAGATGAGGTAGGGGGGCAAGTGGGAGAGATTCTTGTACAGTTCCATAGAATAGGTAAACCCAGGTTGACATCAATCGATGTTGCCGCCAACCCCATGTAGACGTCAACCTATGTGGACGTCAACTAGAGTAGACGTCAAGGGTGTGTGCCGTCAACCTGGGGTAAACGGTAATTGATGTTGATGTTAACATGGGATTCAAGGTGAGTCAACAAGGAGTCAAACAAGCCTTAATGGGCCATAAAACACGCGGGGATGGGCCAAATCTCGCGTCTACAAATGCCCCTCCGAGACATCCGACCTTGCAAGGGAATGAAGCGGATTGAAAGGTTGGTGTCTCAGTAAACAAAAGATGCGGAGATTTGATAAAAAAGCCATATCTGAGGATAAGAATTCTAGCAAGACACACAAATGGGTTAGGGTAGAAACAAGTAATGAATCATCTGAGAGACAAGTGTGTGGAAAAGGGAGGGTGATCTACCCGTGTAATTACAACTGGAACCCAATGGTAGGGTTCCCCGCATTGCCAAGTAGGACTTTGACTTGTTTTTGGTGTTGTCTTAGTCAAAGGTGTCGTAATATGATGGTTGAATCAAGGAGATCTCACAACCGAAGTCTGTCGGGACCCGCTGACATAATTAGGATGTTTGTCCAATCAGGGGGTTGTGAAGACAAGAGGGATTGATTGTACTCTCAAAGGATCATCAAAGATTCTAACTAGAATCATTGTTTGAAGGCTGGAAGTCCAAAAGTAAGCTTATGACTGGCGAAAGGTTCACATGAACACAATAAGACTGGTGGACTGAGATGATAACTTTGTGATGTGTATGGTGGGACTGTTTGGGGTTGTTTGGAGAATGAGCAACAAAGGCCCGATATCAGCTTTAATATTCAAGAAGGCAGTGCTGATTTGGATGGTCACTTGCGCTGGGTGCCACATAGTAATTGAGTAAAATCTCCAATTTTTTTGAATTAGTAAGAGAATGTCAGCAGTGAAATCCTAAATGCATGTTGGTGTGGGTTTCCTATCTAAAATGCATGTTAGAACCAGAGGAATTTAATAAGGCCAAACAAATAACTGGGAGATTGAAAACCCATCATGGTTTTTCGTAAAGGGGAACTCTGGGTTCACGGTCGCCAAGTTATTTGCCTCTGGTGACTAAACCTATGTTAGACATGCCTGTACAACACTCAAGGTCGCATGAGTGTTCCCTGATTTGAAGCATAGCCTGTGTTTAAATATCCTGCAAAATAACTCAAAACACAGGATGAGTAAAAATGGCCAATAAATGTGCTTTGAAAATTTGCCATAGTTGACATCTAGATCGATTGTCGTCAACTCACAATTGACGTCAACATAGGGTGCCGTTTACCCCAAGTTGACAGCACATATGGTGCCATCAATAGTGCACTGACATCGAACGATGTTGACGTTAACTTTCTAGCAGATAAAATCGAAAAAATAGCAATTGGGAGGCCATTAGGTCTCTTCTTTCTTCAACCTCTGTCCTCCCTTCCTCAACTCTGAGCCAGAGACCTCCTGAACCACCTGAAGCAAGTCTCCATGGCCTCTACATCAACCGAAATGTCCACAAGCATGAACCTAGGCATTTTGAGCGAGGTTCCAGGGCATCTGAGCACCCGACTTGCCAATGGAGAGGTACATATCGTCTATTCTTGCTTCTTTTCTTACTGACAACACCCCAACTTCCTCTCATGGTGCTTCCTAGATGTGCAGCATGTGCCCGCCTTCCCAAGCCAAGGCCAGGTACGAGCCTTCTCCTGGCTGATTAACCTGGTGAATGCATTAATGATTGACATGAGGAGCTACATAGGAGCGTGGAATGTGAGCTTCATGGTTGTCCTGGCCAAGAACATGAAGCACATGTGGTGGGGATTTGATGCTCTAGGAGCACTAGTGGAGCACTGGCACCCACACACACATACATTCATGTTTCAGGGATTCGAGGCAACCGTACTGCTGGAGGAGGTGGAACTGTTCCTGGGCTAGAAATGCTGCCTGGAGTATGACACCATGACCCCTCTTCTCCCATGGGAAGAGATTCTGGCAGACATTGTGCAGGAAAAGAAGGAGGTGCTGAAAATGACGAACAAGATTTGAATTTTCCTGGATTGGTTGGCCTGGTAGTTGATCTAGCATGTGAAGAAGATAGGCGGTGAGAGGGCGACCCGTGGACTGACACTTTGCCTCGCCGGTGTGTTCCTGTTCCCTACCAGTGGTGATTTCCTCTTGTACGAGCATGTGGGAATTCTATCTCTACTGTGGCATGGCAGTCACTGGCTCCTGCAGTGCTGGCACACCTCTACAGCTCCGTCACTACAATGAGCCTAGGGGGACGGACATGCGGGAGCTTGTTTCTACTTCAGGTATGGATGGAGGCTCATCTAAACCTACCCTCTCTACAATCTTCCTTCGGAGTTTAGTGTACCACAACAGGGCGTGGTATGAGCTAGAAGATGAGATTAAGTGTGTGACAGCACACCTGAAGAGCAGAGATGCCTTGCATGACGACCTTGGCTACTTCGCAGTGGAGGACTTCATAGTGAGACCACTGTTCATGAGGACCATTGAGTTCAGAGTTCGTACTAGAGAGGACAGGGACTTGTGGCTTACTGGTTCTGATTAGATGGCGGTGTACCACCCACACCTGTGCTAGCATCAGCTAGGAATACCTCGGGGAATTCCAGCTTCATCTCACTTTACTACCATGATCATCTCAGGCAAAAATGAGAAGTTGATGAAGAAGGCCAAGAAGACGTGGGATAAGTACACAGTTAGCCAGAAGGTGGGATAGGTAGTGCAGGAGAACTGGAAGGACATCCTAACCTACGAAGAGTATATAGACACAATTTGTCCCATCTCATGTGATTTCTTTATGGCTCGTAGAGCAAAGTGATGTACGTTTCTTCATTTCAGTAAGTGTAACACAAGATTTGATGAATAAACAATGAAATACATTAGGCCCAATGTGTTGAATACCTTGAATTGTGTTGTTTTTGTGTTCTGTGAGTGTCATTGTGAATGATAGCTTAGCGTCCACATCGATGGACGTCAAGAAGAGGTAAACGTCAACATGGTTGTTGTTAACCATCAAACAAGTGGTAAACGTCCAGATCGATGGACGTTAACCTCAAAGTAGACGTCTACCATTTGGCTGTTGACCGTGGTACGGTGGTCTGACAGGGTGCCTCGAGGCAATATATAAATGGCCAAATGCTTAACGTCAACTCAAAATCAACGGCCACTAGGTTGACGTCAATTCAAAACACAATGTTTTGCTCCCGAGGCCTCTCTCTGGTGCCTCTTCACTCATTTCCAACTACCGAAGACCTTCCAACTTCCCTTCACCCTTTCTCTCTTGCTCTCATTCTCTCATTCTTCTCAAACCTTCACCGAACCTCTTTGATTTCTTCTTCTTCTTATGTTCTTGGATCATGCTGGATTGTGCTTCTTCACCCGATGTCGAGGGAAAAGAAGTAGGCTCTTCGAGACTGCCCTCGGCAGGTGGAGGTAGATGAGGAGGAGACGACGGGGGGCTCGTCGGAGGAGGCGAGCATGGCGGAGGAGGAGGACCTTGCGCCAGAGGGGGAAGACCCGATCGAAGACGATGGAGAGAGGGAGGAAGAAACAGAGGCCGAGGCACCCAGGAGGGCCCCATGCCAGCCTAAGGTAGGCCAACAAACCCTAAACCCTCCTTCTGTGTGATTGGATGTGTATGTACAAAGTAGAAAGAAGGGGACACAGGGGAAAGGCTGTCGGGTTCATCAGGAACTTGACGTCACATCGGTTGACGTCGAGTTCCTATTGACGTCTAAGCTATTGCCGCCAACATGACTTGACGGCAAGGACCTTGACATCTATAGATGAACTTGATGGCCATCCCCTGAACGCTAACCCTGAATAAATGGTAGACTTGTGCATCTAATTTATGTAAATGACAACATGTTGCCATCACTTGTTCTTAACGGCAATCGATCCTGACGTCTATTTTTCTGTGTTTTGTGTAGGGAAAGGGCCAAATGAGGAGCAGAGTGACGTGGGACCTATGCTGGGCGTGGTACAGGGCACTGTCAGAGGCCCAGCGGACACGAGTTGCACAAATGGGGTTCGAACACCTCCTGACAGTGTGGCCCTTCCACGTGGACATTCCCTACCTCCAGGCATTGAGGGAGAGGTGGGACGAGGACTGCAAGGCATTCATCATGCCTTGGGGGCACATGATATACACATTGGAGGATGTGGCGTATCTGACAGGACTGCCAGTTCTGGGAGAGCCAGTAGTAGGGAAGGAGAGGAGGGACTACCACAGCGAGGTGGTGGAGCTATTGGGGCCGGAGTTCGTGGCCAAACAGAGGAGGCTGATCTGGAGCATCTTGGTAGGAGCCCTCTCAGATGCAGTGGGTCTGAGAGGAGGGAGGAGGGGTGCTCTAGAGACCTCGGACGAGTTTAGCGCCAAAGTGCAGGCGTCGATCCAGCTTGGAGGGATGAGCGAGGAGTAGTCCATCCAGATGTTCGTGACATACTTTTTTGGATGGCTCCTATTCGCGACGCACTCATCCAAGATGAACTGCAAGTTCCTCCTATTATTGAGCGACCTGAACAGGCAGGTCGGTACGCTTGTGGCGCCGCGGTGTTGGGACACCTCCTCTCTCTCCTCCCCAGCAGTTCGCGGCATTCTCTGAGCACCGGAGGCTTCACCCCCTTCCTTCAGGTATGCAACTTTCCTTAATGCTCATCATTGACTGAAATTGTGCCTGACTGACGTGTTCTCTTGTCTTGTAGATCTGGGGGCACACCCACTTCCCCTTGGGGCACGGTGTGCAGACAGAGGGGAGCCGGGCCATGGTACCCCTCATGGCGCGATGGGAGGTGACACCCGATCCGAGGGTGATGGGTCAGCGCGTCGAGGACGTGCTGGTACGGCTGGACCTCTTCCCCCACGACTAGGTATAATCCTCAACTTACACTCTTCTACTTCACTTGCTATTTGATTTGATTGACTGACCAGTGTTCTTCCTTCTTATAGGTGGTGTGGACCCCTTATCAGAAGCTAGTGGTACGGACTCTAGGTTGGCACCAGCCGGCCTTAGAGGTACCCTCTCTAGGGAGAGAGGACACTCCCACCGACGCTTCTTCTGTCACGCCCCGCCAATTTAGCAGCGAAATAAATCGGCGAGAACGTGCACCAAGTACATAGTATAGAAAATGTACAACAGTTGAATAATTCAGAGCATCTATGGAACAATAAATTGAATAAACTCTTCATTTCATTGAAATTCCACTAAGACTATTACAACCACTAATTCGAGCCATACATAGGGCTCAAAGACATCATTACATTGAAAAGAAATCTAAAGCAATAACTACTAGACTCCTGAGTGCTAAGGTAACTTCATGAGTTGACTTCGGGTCGCTCATCACTCTAGTCTTGTCCCCTTGGGTGTGTGTAACGTCAGAGTCCGACTTACCTGAGGCACACAAGACAAATACGAGGGTGAGCGATAACGCCCAGTAGGACTTAAATCTCAGGCTCAAGCATGCTTTAAATGATTAATGTATTAAATGGCAGAGTAACTAATGATAGAGCGAGTCATGTAAAATCAAGAAAGTAATAGCACAAGTAACATGGTTCAAATAGCAGATGAATCGAGTATAGCACGACGATTAAGGTCAAGTCACAATAGAAACGATAACAACACGATAGCAAATAACGTCAAACAATAGCAAGCAACATGTATAGCAAGAGAGAGAAATTAGTTGGCCATATGGAGAGTAAATGCACTTTGATTGATTTTCTTATCAATCGAAATGTAATGGCACTTTGGTTATCCGTAGATAGCCGAGAGAGAGAATATAGCACTTTGTGTGTCAAATACGACGAGAGAATATAGCACTTTGTTTTGATTGTCTTAGATTAATCTTGATAGTATGGCACTTGGATGTAATGCCGACATCCTGATCATTTAACTCCCGCGGGCAAATGGCACTTTCGGGCGCTCCCCCCAAGACCTGATCGGGCCCTATTGCGCTGGCATTGGTTATATTGTTTATCTTTAGACAATCAATTATGGCCAATTTGAGAGTACCAAGAAATAGATAAGAGCACTAGATGAATAGATGAGATAGTAGAGTGAACGTGAATAGATTTGCGAGTAGAGTATAGATGAGAGCTAGTGGTCATGGCGCATAAAACGTCGAGTAACGGGCGATAGTAACAGTTGCACAACACGCGCACTTGGTGTTGGCAGTCAGGTGGAATTCACCACCTTTCCGCTGGCCATGTTATGCACAAGTCTAGAGGTCCGCGTGATTCAAGATGAGAGTGAACTTCTAATAGCCGTTTGGATCATACCGATCCCTAAGGGTGTAATGGGTGTTAGGGTACAACCGCCTCGTCGACCATGTGGGAATCCATGATCAGAGGAGACTTACGGAGACCTTATGCAAGGGTTCACTAGTCCGGCGAAAGGAATATCCGACGAGAGTTCACCACAAGCCAAGTAAAGTGTGTATATAAAACAGGTGCTCGACGTTCTAGAGGAATTCTAGAACAGGGAGCGTCGATATCGTTATAAAAACAATGCGAGAAACGAATACAAGCCTTTAAAATAGGGCAATTAATATACTTTATTGCAATAATTACTAGATACGTTATGAGATATTTTATGCCAGATTTCAGCCATATATGGATGGTTCATGTGTGTGCATGTGTAAGAGAAATCATAGATAGAAATAAATCGTGAATATGTATTTTAAAGCATTCAATATAGCTCCATTTTAAAACAAGCTTTTACTGGGGGTATAACTGTAAAAGGCGTAAGAATTATTTAGAAAGCGACAGAAATATTTTTTATGGATTTTCATCAAAAACCTGTGGAAGGTGACATAGGCCAGTACGGATTGCGACAGGAGTAGGACAGGTAGCGACAGGGCCTGCAAAGGTCGCGACATGGCTTGCAGATCGGGTTCTGAGACGCGACGGCTCACCTGTCGCCTTCTTGGTCGCGACAGGTAGGCTGTCGAATCGGAGCTCAGAAAGTGACATATCGAGTCGTCGCCTTCTGGTTGTCTGTGCCTGACTCTGACAGGAGTCAGTCCAGACATTGGATTGCGGACCAGAACATTCAAATTTTGATACAGGGTCATTTAGAAATCATAACTAATTATATACATGATGAAAATCACGAAATCAGTGGCAAATGGAACTAGACATGCAAGAGTACTTCCACTAAATAGGAATTCGAGAGAGAGCATGGTTTGAACATGGTTTGAGAATGAACAAGAACGAGTATCATAGAACATGACACAGGGAGCAAGATGGATTTAATTCGAGTAACATGCTCAACAAAATTAGGGCTTTCAGGGTCAAAAGATCCCTAACAAGATCAAGTATTACAATAAAAATTTCATAGTATGGATCAAGTATACAGGAATATGGATTTAACATGATGTCTCGGGGTTATCATGTTTGCAGAACTTCAAAAATTAGAACAAAAGATAGGATGGATGGAAAAATATGAAACTTGGGGGTTTCGTTCAAGAGGGCAGGAAGAACCTACAGACGAAATTTCAGAATTTTAGCTTGTGAGAATGCCTACCTTTGACTCGATTTATCTTCTAGGGCTTAGAACTCCAAGAACGAGGAAGAAGCTCCAAGAACTCCTTCTCCCCACGAGATCCTCTCCTCCTTGGCCTCTTCTCCACGTCCAAGAACCCCTTTGCACGAGCTAGGGCCGGCCATGAGGGTTTAAGAGGTGTATTTATGCTAGTTATGTTTCTAATTCCTAATAGTACTCTAACTTCTATTAAATCAGAATTTTCTCCTTTCCTAACCTCCTCCCAAACTTTCCACTTCCTATTTGGGTAGGATGGGAGCCAAATTCTTGGCCAACCTATTAGGGTAGGTTTAGGAATCCAATTCTAACTCAAACTTCCTATTTATGCATTAAATACCCCTTTTCTATTTAGGTAATAATTTAGTTACGAATTAGGGTATTTTCCTTATTCTTCTTTTAAAAATCCATATTATGGCCCATAATTTTATATGGTCCATTTAGCCAAGCCCATTATTTATTGGAATTTATCTTATAGGTTTTCCCCTTTTTTTTTCTTTTATTATTAGGAGTAATAGAGTTATGAATTTTATTGCATTTTCTTATTTGAATTTATTCATGGGCTATGAGAGGTCCATTGGTCCAAACCCGATAAGGGTTAATCATCACATGATGTTGGAAGTCTCTCCAACATGATCGTTTAATTTATAAGTGCGTTATTTTTCCGTATTAACGGTTTTCCGACTTAGTTCCTAATTTAGATAATTAGCACATCGTGACGTACACTTAACCAATCGGATTTTTCATTGCACGAATTTCTTCGTGGAACACTTAGGGATATTATTTAGGGTTGATTTATAATTTTCACGGAATTTTCCAGTATATTCTTGCACATACAATAATGGTACGTATGTTTCTATTATTTCAATTTAAAGAAATTATTATTTTGATTTTTTTTTAAGTATTAATTTTTTTTCGGGTTGCTACATCTTCACCAAGGAAAGAGACTGGGGCGAGGAGCACGACAGCACCATCGCCTACTGGAGGGGCAGAGGGGAGCAGGTCCTATGACGCATCGACCTCCAAGATAGCACGGCGTACCTGGCAGACTACCAAGTACGCTACGCTGGGCGACTATGGCTAGACCGGCTTGTGGTGAGTGATCTCCCTACCTTTAACTCTTGTTATCTAATTACATGATTCTGATATGTAAGTGTGGATGACAGATGCTCGAGTCCGAGGTAGAGGGAGGCGGAGAGGGCCCGAGCCCAGGCCATCGCAGATTTAGAGTTCCTGAAGAGTCGGGTGCTGAAAAAGCATCGGGAGTAGCAGCGACAGGCCAAGCCAGAGACGCTAGCGAGGACAAGGTCGATCTACGTGTCACTAGACGATCTCGTGTCCTTAGGAGACCCGTCAGTGGGGTGAGGAGGAGGACCCCGGCCAGAGGTGTCGACGGCGATGAGACTGCCTCACCTAGATCAGCACTGCGAGAGAGAGGTGGAGGAGGTGAGCAGCTCGCATAGGCAGAGGCCTAGGGAGGGAGAGAGGAGAGAGGAGTGAGGCTCCCGATGTCCCACTAGGGGTATGCCCCTATCATGACATGTACAGAGTTTGATCATTTATAGCAGACTTTTGTGATTTTTTTGTTCATCCAATATGTGTTTGAAAGGTTTGCCAAAATTAGTTCCTGCATCCACAAACTTGAAGGAAAAAAGTTACTGTAGATCTGTCTTTAGCCCCTTGCCTAAAAGATATACCTTTCTTGATATCTGGTCAAGGGGCTAAATCTAATTAATGATAGAAATAAAATATTGAAGGGAAATATATACATGTATTTTTTTTATAAGAAAATAAGGAAATATGTTAGTATATGTACATGATACAACTAATTTTTTGGATTTTTTATTTTTTGATTTTTTTATTAAAATAAGAAAGGAAATATGTACATATCAACAGACACTCTTTTTTTTTTTTTTTTAGATTTTCATCATTTGTCTCTAAGACACATATTCATCACAAGTCAAGGTATACGATTTTCATAATCCACCTAGTCACAGAGGCCATAAACAAGGGGGATCGTGCATGATATCATTGACATTGGAGACTGCCCATAGCCTTCTTGATATTTTTCACTGTGGAAGGTCTTACAAGGTCAAATTGCCCCTAGAGGGAGGAATTAGAAGAAGTAAATAGGAAGTCAAGTGAGGATTCGGTCCAAACCACTTTTTGTTTCCAAATCAACATCTCATACTGAAAGACTTAGTTTTCAATTATTTTCAGGGGTACTTTTCTTTTTGATTCCTTGGTGGAGGCACATACTATTTGCTACCTCCTTGATTTGGTTAGCCTTTTTTCTGGGTACATACTTTTTGCTACCCTTTTTTTGACCTTTTGGCTTTTTCTTGCCATTCAGATTTGGCTTGTCATTTGGCCTTTGCATTTGCATTTCTTTCATTGCCCCTATTTGTTATGAGTTTTTCTTTCAGGTGAGAGTGGGTGGTCCCCTACTTGTAGCTTGCCCCTTTTCCAAACTTGACCGAGTGAGAAGAGAAAAGAGGTTACATTCACCTAATTAGACACATCCAAGTGTACTTATGATTTTCCAGCTAATGGTCAATACTCCAGTATTGTGTGGTGTGTGAAGAGACCCTACCTTACTAGTAGCCAAGCGAAAAAAGTAGAGTCTCAAACCCATGACATTGACATGTGATGAACAAACAGACTTGACTGACTGACTGACCGACTAAGGGTAGAACTTATTGAGGTAGACTGCGTTCTATGGATGTGACAACTCAACTCCCTCAATGGCCACTAACCTGTAAGCGTTCCTCGAGTATGCTTGTTTGACAACGAATGGACCTTCCCAATTCTCTTGCAATTTACTCCTGGGACCTGGTGCTTTAACGACTTTGCATTTTAGGACCATTCAACCCACTTCGAATTTTCCCTCATGGACTTTTTTTGCGTAACAACGTGCAATTTATTGAGAATAAACTTGTGCATGTTGGCCTCTATCATTCGCTTTTCATCCAAGAGTTCAAGTTGTGATAATAAAGCCTCCCGACGCTGACCGGGGTCAAGTTCGGAACCCAATTGAACTCTTAGTGAAGGGATGAAGATCTCTTATGGGAGTACCACATCTGATCCATATGTTAGAGCATAGGGGGTTCACCCCGTAGGAGTTCGGATCGAGGTGCGGTAAGCCCATAGAGCCTCAACCAACCGATCTGGCCAATCAGTGTTATTGTAAGATCTGCAAGTTTTCTTTATGATTTTTATTATTGGTAGCTTCTGCTTGTCCATACCTTGTGGATAATATACAGATGAATGATGCAAGCTTATACCATATTTACCACACATGTCGCGAAGCTCCTGTGAAGTGAATTGTCGTCCATTGTCGGTGACGATGTCCCAAGGCACACCAAATCTTGCAAGGATGTTGCGCTTGACGAATTTAGCAACCGTTGAAGTTTTGACCTCTATGAATGCTTCTGCTTCAGCCCACTTCGTGAAGTATTCAGTGGCGGTCAGAATGAAGGACTTCTTACAAATTCTCTGGTTTTGTCCACGAGCGGACCGACCACATCAAATGCCCACATGGCAAAAGGCCATGGAGCAATGAGAGGGTAAAGAGAGAAGTAAGAAGCATGGATCTTGTCACCATGTAGTTGACATTTAGCACAGTGATGAACCAAATGAGTGCAATCTTCTTCCATGGTAGGTGAGTAATAGTGTCTCTTAGCAATTTGGGCAATTGCTCTACCATTGACATGGCCACCACATTCACTTGAGTGAGTGGCTTCAACAACATTTTGAGATTCAATCTCATCAAGGCAACGGAGATAGACCCCACTGAGGGATTTCTTGTGGAGAATGCTACCTATGATCTTGTAACATGCAGAGATATGGCGAATGGACCATCTATAAGAAGAGGTAGAATAATCAGGGAAGGATCCATCTTTAAGATAATTTTCAATGTCAAAGTACCAAGGATGGCCATCATCGAGATCGATTTTTGGCTCTTTTGAAAGTGCATGGACTTGAAGAGAGGAAGACTTGAGTTGAGAGAACTGTGGATCAGCATGAAAAGGGATTTTCAATCTTTGCACAAAGATGGTTTTAGAAGATTTCCCTAGCAGAATAGGGAGAGAGGAATCTAGGGAAGCAACTGAATCTTCCAGAATATTCTGAGCCCTAGGAGTGTGAACTAGAGTGAGCTTCCTAAACTGCCGGTTGACCCTTCCAACCAAGTCCTGATATGGTGTCAACTTAGGATCCCAAGTCTGGTACTTGCTAAGGGACTGCCGGAGTATCAATTGTGAATCTCCAATTATCCTTAACTCCTTAACTCCGAGCAACAATGCCATTTTGAGCCCAACTAGGAGTGCCTCATATTCGGCCACATTGTTCGTGGCAGGGAAGGTTAGTTGGTAGGCGTGCGGAATCACTACCCCTTCCGGTGAGAGGCGGACTACCCCTTTTCCACTCCCTTTAGAATTGAGAGCTCCATCGAAGTAAAGTATCCATGAAGGTTCACCATCAATAATGGCTCCTAACTCTTTATCTAGAAAGCTTTCATCAATGGGGGAACATGAAGGTAAGGGATGGTGGGCAAATGTTCGGCAATGGAATGCCCCTTGATTAACTTTCGATTCACGTAGGTGATCTTGAACTGATTAACAGAACTTTGCCACCTCACCAAACGTTCAGTCAGAACAGGCTTCTCCAACAAGTACTGAATTTGGTTCATTCGCGCCAGAAGCTTCACCTCATGAGCTAGGAAATAATGCTTCAACTTCTGGTGATCCAGACGACGGCCGCACATGTTCTTTCCATGGCAGTTACCTTTTCTCAGCTTAATTAACAACTTGGATAGGTAAACACTGCTCTCTCCTTCTTCTCATCATCATATTGGGCCAAGACTACTCTAGTGGAATCTTCAATGGTTGACACAGAGAGCAATAAAGGCCGACCCGGGATCCGAGGAGCGAGAATAGGGGGATTGAAAAGATACTCTTCAATTCTTCAAAAGCCTTTTGACACTTAGTGTTCCAATCAAATTTAGCCTCTCCTCTAGCATCTCATAGAAGGGCTTACAGCAGATCGAATGTTGAGAAATGAATCTCTTAATAAACAGAAGTCTACCAATCAGCCCTCTAACTTCTTTGATATTCCTTGGAGGAGGCATGTTGATTATTGCTTTGGCCTTGTTGGGATCAATCTCAATTCCCCACTTGCTAATAATGAACCCAAGCAACTTCCCTGAGGATACTCCGAAAACACACTTCTTGGGGTTCATCTTAAGCTTATGTTCTCTAGACCATTGGAGGACTGCCCAGAGGACTTCAGCATGGCCATGTCAAGTTCTAAATTTAACCAAGACATCATCAACGTAGACCTCCATGTGCACATGCATCATGTCATGAAAGATTGTCGTAATTGCCCTTTGATATGTTGCTCCCACATTCTTCAGTCCAAAGGGCATCACGACATAACAATAAGTCCCCCATGGCAGGTGAAAGAAGTTTTCTCGGGTCTTCCTCCGACAGACGGATTGGTTGTACCCAGAGAAACCATCCATGAAAGAGAACATCTCAAAATCGGCGTTTGTCCACTAGGAGATCTATGTGGGGGAGAGGAAAATTTTTCTTAGGGCAAGCACGATTAAGGTCACGGAAATCTATGCAGATCCTAACCTTACCATCCATCTTCATCACAGGGACGATGTTAGCTACCCACTAGGATAAAAGCACAACCCTAATGAACTTGGCTTGTGCAACTTATCAAGCTCCTCTTTGATCTTGAGCGCAAGCTTGGGGGTAGCCTCCCTAGCTTTTGTTTGACGGCTTTGCATCGACTTTGAAGACTAAACTGTCACGTCCCAAAGCACGGTAGCGGAAGATTTACATTGAAGTGTTGAGACATGAACAGTCGAAACATAAGCCCCTAGCGAGAATCATACATAACACAACTAATTGTGCTCATAATAAACTCAAACTCTTTATTTCATTTAAAAATGGGAACTAGTACATATTCCAACTCAAATCAAACTACAGGACTAAGACTCAAATAAAGGAAAAATTACATACTATCCTCACTCCTACAAATCGCTAGTACTCTCATTCTTAGACTATAACACTAAGACACAGATATTAAGACTTCAATACTAAGGCTAGAGAGCACTCTTCACTCTTGTTCATCCCCAGTATAGTCTTGGTTCTCTACATCTTCCATATCCTATTCACTTCAAGGTTAGAAAGTAGGTAATGAGCGCACTCTCCTAGTAGGATTTACATCTTCCAGCAATAATATAAGTATTTAACAGTTTAAAAGCTAGAGGGTTGAACATGATAACAATTAAAATGGCGGTAGTAACATGTGTGCAATGTATTGTGCAAGATTGTGAGATGAAGAGATGTAAAGATCAATCTAGCAAGAAGGGTTGTTTTCAAGAGTTCAAGATATTATGAACAATGATCTAGCAAGATGGTAACGAGCAAGAACAAGATAGCATGTAACAAGATTGGCCATTTCACTAGCAAGCAAGCAAGCACGCACGAGCAAGAACTTTTAACAGTAACAGTAATCAGGCACGAAGACACTAAAGTGCACCAGAAAGATCCACCTTGAAATGCACAATAGGACCTGTGTATGTGGTTATTGTATCTATCAATCAACACGCAAGTACTCCCAGCACAGATGCAACGCTAGTATTCATTATACCCCATGGTTAACATTATATTTATGACACTCCGTCATTGGGGCTAGACTGGAGCCCTTGAACACTCGCCATGCCCGATCCACATCTCACTTAATTTCAAATGTAGATACCCATAGTCATTCATGGCCAGTAACAAGAGTTCAATAATGTCATGATATTCGGGTGATAGTTCTGGAGTTCAATCTGGCAGCATAATGACATATTTTCAATTTAGTCCAAACACTTAAATAATATTTTGGTTTATGTTCAATAGAGGTGTACTCCATAGTTAAGATGAGAAGAGAAATATCTCGTCAAGAATATCAAGAGAAGAGAGGTACGTGCACACTAGCTTCTGGGTACTCATTAGTACAACCTACTCGTCAACATGTGGGAATCCATGGACAGAGGAGACTTACGGAGGCCTTGGTCAAGGGGTCACTAGTCCGGTAGAAGGAATATCCGATGGAGAGTTCACCACAAGCCAAGAAGGGGATTTCCTATCGTGCTAGATTGTATGTGAATGCCGCGCGTGAGAATCGCTCAAGTGCGTGTATGAATCCGACTATGGAAACTCCAGTTAAAGAAACTTCGTATGGAAACCTCATTCTTGGCAAGTCATGAGTGCTAAATTAAGAAACACTAATCATTCATGACAATTTTAGCAAGTACATTGTATGTTTAGCCAGTTTGGTAACAAAGCAAGATGTGAATATCGGCATGTAGAGAACATGGTCAATAACTTAAGCTCAATAAACATCATGTGAACATGTTTTACACATAGATGGGTTGATAAATGCATGTAAACAGTAAATATCATAGCACGGGAGAAGACGGGGTATGTAAATGACGTCAAACACGCTAAACAAGGCTGATCTGCCTAGGTGTGCTTTATAGGGGTTTTTCCTAGTTCGAATCAACTAGGTTTGACACCTGTCGGTTGGAAAAATCAAAAGAAATGCTAGGATGATCCAAATCACGTGAAACCACCTATATTACTTAGAGTACTTCCAATACTTTGTACAGTACCAATAATCAAGAAACAAAGGCCGTTTGACTGGGTAATAAAACATATTGTGACTAACTACGTGAATCTGACACAATGTTCATGTACGGGCTAATACTCTCAGTAAGTCAACAAAAATTGGGGAAAGTAGTGTGAAATGACAGAAGACTCATAGGGTAACAAGTTCTATGTTGAATGCTTAGTCTAAAAATGACGCCACAGAGAGGTATGGAACTCGTAAGACAACTCAAGGTTAATCGTGACAGTACAGCGTCAGATCATGCATGATTTAATTCGTGAAACTCTCAAGATAAAAATTGGGGAAAAAAGAAGAGCATGTTTTGTACATATGGATGCAAGCATGGACGAGTTTAATTAGAGTTTGGCATGGAGATGACCTACCTTTGGAGTTGAATAAGATTCGCTCTCCAGAAAGCCCTAGTTCTGATCGCATGGAGGAAAACACTTAATACTCCCGATTCACTAGATGAAAATTGGGAAAACCAGTGCCATTAGAACCTAGACTCAACCCTCTTCTAGGGGTATACCCTGCACAGGTTGGTAGAGGCTTGACTCACCTTTGGTCGAATCTAAGATGGCTCTCTACACAAATTGACGAAGACGCAGCTGGGAAGAAGAGCTTTGTTTTGGGGCATTTTCCTCCACCTCTGGCGCTCAAGAGCTGCTACCCACGACCCCAACAATAGGTAAACTCGTCGCCAACGGTTCTTAACAAGTATATGCATCTAGGGTTTTTAGAAGTCCCATTGGGTGTAGGAAGAAAGGGTTGCGGTTTTGGGTTACCACCTTCCCATTTTTGATGATTTCTGACCCCATTAGAGTGTGTGAGGCTTTAGGCAACCCCATACCATGGCTAGGCACGAATTTGGGTTGCCATGAAAGGCTAATTGCATTAGGATTTGGCCTAATTACCTCTTTCTATTTTTGCTCAATTTGGGTTACGAATTTTCATGGTTTCTTACTTGATTTTATTTATGGGCTAGAAATTACCCATTAGTCAAATCTGATAATGGGCTATCAATCCATATTGTTAAAGTGAACCCATCATTTTAATTTATTTTATTATCACATTTTATACACATGATAATGGATTTTCGACTTATTTCTAATTATGATATTAATCACATTAACTCTTAAACCTAGACCAAATGATTTTTATTGACCCAAATTTCTTAATGGGTCATTAGAGGATATTATTTGAAGTCCATCTATGATTTTTATTTAATTATGACTCATTTATGTACGTGTGATAATGATTTTTCGACTTATTTATGAATTACGATAATAAGTCGTAAAATGCTTTAAACTTGGCTAATCAGGTTTTGATTCACCCGAATCTCTTCGTTAATCATTTAAATGTATTATTTAGAGTTGAACTATGATTTTTATGGAATTTTTTCCATGTGATTTCGTCTCTGTTATGTTGGTACGTATGTTTTTACTAATTTGGGAATATTAAATAATTATTTTCAAATTATTTCTGATTTTTCTATCATTGAAAAATTTGGAGTGCTACATCCTCCCCCACTTAAGAGAATTTGGTCCCCAAATTCATAGATAGGCTAGTCCTTAGCACCAGGGTTCTCGATCAGGTTCGAGCTCCGATCTTTAATAAACTCTAGCTTGTATCCGCCTTATTGTCGTAGGTGTTAGTAATTTCCACCTATAGGCTATAAATATTGCCCATCCAATTCCTTCCAACTCTTTCCTTCGTCTATGGTTAATATAACTCCATCTTGATTCACATAATTATGTTTGGTAAGACTACTTTGTTATTTTAAATTTCTCCTGTAGTCGTCTCCCCCACTTAAGAATAGACTAAACATTATAAGACAAGTCTAAAGGATTAGAAAAACTAAACATCTTCACCCACACCTTCTTCCAGAAGTTCAGCTCGGGTCAACACATTCATGCACCCTGGATGTTTTTCCACTCCTTGGTTCCTTCCAGCTTGGTCTTTTAGCATGGGGCAGTTGGGTATACGATGATCGTGACTTCACACTGCAGGCAAGCTCCGGCCTTCTTCCAGCATTTGTCTTCTTGGTGTCCAGGCTTATTGCAAAATTTTCAATACTCCACGATCATTGTTTCTTCTACTTTGATCTTCTTGCCATTGCCAACATTGTTCTCATCGATCGGTCTCTTGTACCATTATTATTGTTGGAGTAAGAATTTCTAGCAATGTGGGGTGATTCCTTTTTGACAAAGACCGGCTTTGCAGTCTCCTTTCCCCTCATGCCTTCCACCTTTTCCATGGTGTCTTCGACTAGCTGGGCTCTCTGGACCATCTCGGTGTAGGTTTGGATATTATGTGGTCCGTGCTTTTCAATGACATGGGTCTGAGCCCATCCATGAACCTATGGCCTTTAGTCTTTCCATGCCCACCAGGTGTGGTGCATACATGGCCAAGTGAACAAACTGAGCTTCATACTCAGCCACAGTCATACCCTTTTGTGTTAGTGTAGCAACTCCGCAGCTTTCTCTTCTTTCACCCTTTTAAAAAAGTATTTTCCCTAGAATAATTCAGGAATCCTACCCATTCCAGCTCCGCCACATTAGGTAGGTGAGCCGATGTGGCCTTCCACCATGTCCTAGCATCCATACTGAATTGAAAGGTAGCTAGTAGTACCTTCTCCTGATTGTACATTGCATAACTTGGAAAATCCTTTCTATCTCTTCTTGCCAATTCTCCGCCTTGTCTGGATCAGGGGATCCAAAGAAACGAGGAGGGTAAAACTCCTAAAATTGTGATGATGATTGCCAGCTCTGTTCCTAGCGACTGCTTGATTCTCACCTGTACTACATTCTGTAGTGCCTGGGTCAATCCTGCTACAGTCTCTTGCATGGCCTGCCATTGGTTGCGTGCCATTGTAATCGAGTGAAGGAGTTATGAGGTTCTGAGGAATGGGTAGAAACCAATTAATGTCTCTAGATACATCATCAGGGTTAATGGGTAGGAGTGCTTAGTTCATTGAACTAATATATTCCCAGTCTCTACCCATTCTCACCAGGTACTATATGTAGTTTCCACGACCTAGGTTTCATAGGTATCTCTTAATCCTGAGACATATATCCTATTGGTTTTCCTAGGCTCTGAGACCACTAAACTATCACATCCCAAAGTATGGTAGTGGAAGAAGATTTCATTGAAACGTTGAGACATGAACAGTCGGCAAATAAGCCTCTAGCGAGCAATCATACATAACCAACTAATTGTGCTCATAATAAAACTCAAACTCTTTATTTCATTTAAAAATGGGAACTAGTATATATTCCAACTCAAATCAAACTACAGGACTAAGACTCAAAAAAAAAGGAAAAATTACATACTATCCTCACTCCTACTACAAATCTCTAGTACTCTCATTGTCAAACTATAACACAAGACACTAAGATATTAAGACTTCAATACTAAGGCTAGAGAGCACTCTTCACACTTGTTCATCTCCATATAGTTTTGGTTCACTACATCTTCCATATCCTATTCACCTGAAAGGTTGGAAAGTAGGTAATGAGCGCACTCGCCAGTAGGATTTACATCTTCCAGCAATGATATAAGTATTTAATAGTTTAAAAGCTAGAGGGTATGACATGATATGCAATTAAAATGGCAGTAGACATGTGTGCAATGTATCGTGCAGATTTGAGATCAAGAGATGTAAAGATCAATCTAGCAAGAAGGTTGTATTCAAGAGTTCAAGATATTGTGAACAATGATCTAGCAAGATGTAACAAGATTGGCCATTTCACTAGCAAGCACGCACGAGCAAGAACTTTTAACATGTAACAGTAATTAGGCACGAAGACACTAAAGTGCACCAAGGAAAGATCCACCTGAAATGCAGAATAGACCCATGTATGTGGTTATTGTATCTATCATTCAACACGCAAGTACTCCCATCGCAAATGCAATACCAGTAATCATTAAACCCCATGGTTAACAGTATATTTATGACTCTCCATCATTGGGGCTAGACTGGAGCCCTTGGACACTCGCCGTGCCCGATCTGCACTCACTTAATTTCAAATGTAGATACCCACAGTCTTCTGGCCAGTAACAAGAGTTCAATAATGTCATGATATTCGAGGTGATAGTTCAAGAGTTCAATCCGCCAGCATAACGACATATTTTCAATTTAGTCCAACACATAATAATATTTGGTCTTTTGTTCAATAGAGGTGTACACTAGAGTTAAGATGAGAAGGGAAATATCTCGTCAAGAATATCAAGAGAAGAGAGGTATGTGCACACTAGCTTCTGGGTACTTCATTGGTACAACCTGCTCGTCGACCATGTGCGAATCCATGAAAGAGGAGACTTAAGGAGGCCTTGGTCAAGGGGTCACTAGTCCGACAGAAGGAATATCCACGGAAAGTTCACCACAAGCCAAGAAGGGGCTTTCCTATCGTGCTAGAGTGTATGCGCATGCCGCGCGTGAGAATCGCTCAAGTGCATGTGTGAATCCGATTATGGAAACTCCAGTTATAGAAACATCGTTTATGGAAACCTCATGCTTGGCAAGTATCATGAGTGCTAAATCATAAACATGATCATGCACGACCAATTTTAGCAAGTACATTGTATGTTTAGCAAGTTCGGTAACAAAGCAAGATGTGAATAATCGGTAGGTAGAGAACATGGTCAGTAACTTAAGATCAATTAAACTCATGTGAACATGTCTTACGCTGAGATGGGTTGATAAATGCATGTAAACAGTAAATATCTTAGCACGGAGAAGACGGTGGTATGGAAACGATGCCAAACGGGCTAAACAGGGCTGATCTGCCCAGGGTGCTTTATAAGGTGTTTTTCCTAGTCCGAATCAAACTAGCTTTGACATCCGTGGGTTTGAAAAATCAAAAAAAAATGCTAGGATTATCCAAATTGCCTGAAACCACCTCTCTTACTTAGAGTGCTTCCAATACTTTGTACAGTACCAAATAATCAAGAACAAAGGTCGTTTGACTGGGTAATAAAACATATTGTGACTGACTACGTGAATCTGACACAATGTTCATGTACATGCTAATACTCTCAGTAAGTCAACCAAATTGGGAAAGTAGTGTGAAATGACAGAAGACTCATAGGGTAACATGTTCTATGTTGAACGCTTAGTCTAAAAATGACGCCACAGAGAGGTATGGAACTCGTAAGGCAAGTCAAGGTTAAATCGTGACAGTACAACGTCAAGATTATGCAAGATTTAATTCGTGAAACTCTCAAGATAAAAGTTAGGGAAAACAGTAAGAGCATGATCTATACATATGGATTCAAGCATGGACGAGTTTAACTTAGAGTTTTCCATGGAGATAACTAACCTTTGAAGTTGAATAAGATGCGCTCTCCAGAAAGCCCTAATTCTGACCGCCTGGAGGAAAACACTTAATACTCCTGATTTACTCGATGCAAATTTGGAAAACCAGTGCCATTAGAAACTAGACTCAACCCTCTTTCCAGGGGTATAACCCTTGCATAGGTTGGTCGAGGTTTGACTCACCTTTGGTGGAATCTAAGATGGCTCTTTGCATAGATCGATGCAGACGCAGCTGGGAAGAAGAAGCTCTTTGGGGCGTTTTCATCCACCTCTGGTGCTCAAGAGCTGCTACCCAAGACCCCAACAATAGGTAAACTCATCCCCAAGGGTTTCTTGACAAGTATATATGCATCTAGGGTTTTCAGAAGTCCTATTGGGTGTAGGAAGGAAGGGTTGTAGTTTTGGGTGTACCATCTTCCCATTTTTTATGATTTCTGACCCCATTAGAGTGTATGAGGCTTTAGGAACCCCATACTATGGCTAGGCACGAATTTGGGTTGCCATGAAAGGCTAATTACATTAGGAGTTGCTCTAATTACCTCTTTTCATTTTCTACTCAATTTAGGTTACGAATTTCCATGGTATTTCTTACTTGATTTTATTTATGGGCTAGAAATTGCCCATTACTCCAAATCCAATAATGGGCTATCATCCATGTTGTTTAAAGTCTACCCATCATTTTAATTTAGTTTATAATCACATTTTATACACATGATAATGGATTTCCGACTTATTTCCTAATTATGATAATTAGTCCATTAACTCTCAAACCTAGCCCAAATGATTTTTATTGACCCAAATTTCTTGATGGGTCATTAGAGGATATTATTTGAAGTCCATCTATGATTTTGATTTAATTTTATGACTCAACTAAGTACGTGTGATAATGATTTTTTGACATATTTATAAATTACGATAATAGTCGTAAAACGCTTTAAACTTGGCTAATCAGGTTTTGCTTCACCCAAATCTATTCGTGAGTCATTTAAATGTATTATTTACAGTTGAACTATGATTTTTATGGAATTTCCCATGTCATTTCATCTCCGTTATGTTGGTACGTATGTTTTAATATTAAATATTATTTTCAAATTATTTCTAATTTTTCAATTAATGAAAATTTGGGGTGCTACAAAACGGTGCTCGACCAGGAGGTGTCAAGCCCTGGCATGTCCTAATAGGACCGGCAAAGCCATCGAAAAATTCTTTAAGTATAGCTACAATAGCTTCTTCTCTTCTACGCTCAGGTTGGCACTAATGAAAACTACATTCGAGATTCTTCGGTGCCAAGGTTGATCAATTGGTTGGCTCGTCCGCAGCCATGGTTTTCTCATCAAACCTCTTCGTGCCATCCACATAGGAGCTCACTGGGTCCTCTTCTTCCGACCCAAGATCTCCCGGCTCATCTTTTTCCTCGAAGTCAAGCAGATATACTCCTAAAACCATCATCTACTGAATCACCTTCTACAAAATCCGTTTCTACAAGAGCAGGTTCCTCAAGAAATTCTGGGACTTGACTTAACTTAACACATCTCTCAGCCAAGGCCAAAACATATCAAGCAGGGACTTGCCTACCCTTCTCCTTATGAATGCATGGCTGAGAGAGACCAGACTCTTCTAAACCTAAACCTGACCCTAGACTTGATTCTAAACCTAAATCTAAACTACTATGTACAGGACTATGTATAAGAGGGGGGGCCCTAGATGGGCGAAAATTAGAGTTTAGGCTGAAGAGAGTCGGCCCCTGGCTGATCAGAGGAGACTCCACAGAGGACGGGTGCTTGATGGAGACCTCACATTCCACCTTTGAGAATTGGCAATTTTTTTTGGGAGTCAAGGCTTAGAACCATGAGCTGTTGACTCGAGGTTGCCTCAACTGGCCAGGTGAGTAATGGAGGAGGATAGGTTGGGAAAGAAGGGGGAGGAAAGTGGCTGGAGCAGGAAACCCAATCAATAAGATGGAAGTGCCTGTGCCAAGAAGCCTCCAAAACTTCCACGATCTGGCTTCTGTGATGATTCTTGAAGCACACGAAGTTGGGACGACGATCCTCGACGTTTAGAGAATCCTCCAGAAGTAGAAGTTCACCGGAAGACACACCAATTTGATAGATCAAGAGTCTCCAAGTTCGGGTTTCGCAATAGAATGCTAGGGTTTTTCTCAAGAGAGCAAAAGGGACCTAATCCATCGATGGGGTATTTTTATAGGCTAGGGGTTTCGGGGACGCGTTTAGGTAGGGTTTCCCGACCATTGGAAGTCGGTTACCAAAATAGAAGGTGAAGATTTTGGGGGCATTTCTGGATCTAAAAACGAACGGATTCTGGGAAATAGGCATCAACATCACTGCCACCTAACTGGAGTTAGCATCTATCGATGTAGTCGCTGACTCTCCCTAACGTCAATTCATGTTGACGCCAAATGACATTTCGGCCAGAACTTAAAAATGCATACAACTATATTTACAAAATGCAAATACATGCAATTTACAATGTATACTTTAAAATATTATTTATACAATGTAAATAAATAACATACACAACAATATATTATATATATATATTATATATATACATACCTACACACGCAAACATCAATTCCTCACACAATCAAACACCTATATAAGAGGGTAAAATTCAAGGGCCTTACACCCTCTCCCCTTAAAGAAACTTTGTCCTCGAAGTTAGACCGATTATACTCAAACAACTAAGGATACTTCTCTTCATTGCATCCTCAAGCTCCCAAGTCGCCTCCTCATGGAATTTGCCATAACACCTTCACCGATGCAATGCTCTGGTTCCGGAGATGTTGAACCTTCCGGTCAGAATAGCTACTGGTTGCTCCACATAAGATAGATCTCGCTAGATCTCCACTGGCTCGTTACTAATAACATGAGATAGATCTCGAATATACCTCCTGAGCATGGATACGTGGAAAACAGGATGAACTAGCTAATGTCAGGGGTAAAGCTAGCTCATATGCCACGTTGCCCAAATGTTTGAGAATCTCATACGGGCCAATGAATCTAGGACTTAGCTTACTATGCCTGCCGAATCTAGCCACACCACGAGTAGGCGATACCTTCAGAAGACATGCTCACCTACCTCAAACTCTAAATCCTTCCTTCTGTTGTCGGCATAACTCTTCTGCCTATCTTGTGCCGCAACAAGCCTCTTCCTGATAAGCTGGATCTTATCCGAAGTCTCCTGAACTAACTCCTGACCGAGCAACTACCTATCACCAATCTCCTCCCAACATAAAGAAGATCTACAAGGTCTTCCATACAACGCCTCAAATGGAGCCATACCGTACTAGCATGAAAGTTGTTGTTGTATGCAAAATCCACAAGAGGTAAATGACGCTCCCAATCATCCTTCCAATCTAGTACACACGCTCTCAACATATCCTCAAGCGTCTGGATAGTCCTCTCGGACTGTCTATCTGTCTGGGGATGGAACGCTAAACTAAGCTTCAACTCCAAACCTAATACATCCTGAAGACCCTTCCTCAGCCTCGAAGTAAATCTCGGATCTCAATCCGAAATAATCGACTTCGGCACACCATGCAATCTAATAATACTACTAACATACAATCTAGCTAAACTCTCAATCGATTGCTTCTTCTTCATAGGCAAGAAATGCGCAGTCTTCGAGAACTATCTACTACTACCATATAGAGTCATTGCCCCGCCTTGATCTGGGCAAAACTGTTACAAAATCCATAGTGACAGCTTCCCACTCCATGCTAGGATTCCATCTTCTGCATAAGACCAGATGGTCGCTGCCTCTCGGCCTTCACTTGTTGGCAAACTAAACTTCTAGACACATACTTTGCCACATCCTTCTTCATGCCAGACCACCAAAAGATCTCTTCAATCCTCGTACATCTTAGTGTAACCGGATGAATAGAGAATCTCAACCCTTGGCCTCTAATAATACATGTTCACGGACTCCACTATATTGGAACACATACATGGTGATGGAATCTAATCACACCATCCTCATCTCGAGCAATGCTTGCCTTGCCCACCAACTCTTGAGTCTAGGGTCAGCCTTTTGTTGCTCGATCACCTCGTCCAACACCGAAGACCTACTGGGACAACTGAGCTATAAAAGCCTAACATAAAGATGGCTCTATCTCAGTCATCGTACATGCCGCATCCTCAACATCTTCCAATCTTGCTGGAGTGACGACCTCTTCCTACTTAGGGCATCGGCTACGACATTCGCCCTTCCGGGATGATACTGAAGGTCGAAGTCATAGTCCTTCAGGAACTCAATCCATCTTCTCTGCCTCAGGTTTAATTTCCTTTAAGAGAAAAAGTACTTTAAAACTCTTGTGGTCCATGAACTCCTCAAATCTGACACCATAAGATAGTGTCTCCAGATCTTTAGTGCATGAAACCACTGCCGCAAGCTCCAAATTATGAGTCGGATAGTTACACTCATGCTCCTTCAATTGGCGAGAAGCATATGGCTACTACCCTTCCTTGCCGCTCAATACACAGCCAAGGCCAATCGGCATGCATCGGTATAGATGGCAAAACTCTCACACCACTGGGTAAAAACAATACCAGAGCGGAAGTAAGCTTAGCCTTCAATAATTGAAGCTACTCTCACATTCCTCGGACTAAACAAACTTCTCACCTTCCTAGTTAGCTTAGTTAAGGGTGCGGCGATAGATGCAAAACCTCAATAAATCACCGATAATACCCGTCAAACAAGAAAACTCCGAATCCCGATGGGGTCCTGGGAATATCCCAATCCAATATAGCCTGGACCTTTGCTGGATCAACTGCTACACCAGCACGGAGATAACATGCCCAAGAAATAAATCGCGCATCCAAAAATCGCACTTTCTGATTTTGCATATGCTTGTGCTCTCAGAGAACTTCTAATACTACCCTCAATGCTAACAGTGTGGTGGCCTCATCTGGAGAATAGACCAACACATCATCGATGAAAACCACAACAAAACTATCAAAATAATGCCTAAACACCCTATTCATGAGAGCCATGAACGCTGCAGGGGCGTTGGTCAGACCAAATGGAAGAACCAAAAACTCATAATGTCCATACGAGTCCTAAAGGCTATCTTGGACACATCCTCACTCCTAATCCTCAACTAATGATAGCCAGACCGCAAATCAATCTTACAAAAAGACTGATGCATTTTGCAAGCTGGTCAACAGATCATTAATCCGAGGTAAGGGAACCTGTTCTTCATAGTCATTGGTTTAGGCTTTCTATAATCGATGCATAACCTAAGTGACCCATCCTTCTTCTTTACAAACAATACGGTGCACCCCAAGGAGATACACTAGGGCGTATAAATCCCTTATCTAGCAAATCTTGCAATTGCTTCTTAGCTCAGCTAACTCTGCAGGTGCCATCCGATATGGAGCCTTTGAGATAGGAGAGGTGCCAGGAAGCAACTCTAGGGTAAAATCTATCTCTCCTATCGGTGGCAATCTAAACAAAGCATCAAGAAATACATCTGGAAACTCCCGCACACATCTATCTCCTCAAGAGTCGGTGACTGACCAGCCTTTGGTACTAATACCAGTGGCAAAAAAAGCGTCACAACCCTTGCCTACTATCTCATTGCCTTCATGGCAGAGATAACAAACATTCCCGCAAGGTTCCTTGGCAATGGATGAGAAAACTCATCCTCACTAGGATACAGGAAAACAATCTTCTTACCACGACAATCCACTAACACATAGTGCTCCTCTAGCCAATCCAGACCAAGAATAGCATCGTAGTCCTTCATCTTTAGCAAGAAGAAAACCGTTCTAAGACTCTATCCTCAATGCACATAGGTAACGATGGAATACACTACCTAGTCGATACCGTACCCGCAGGTGTGTGTACAGACAAAGGGACTTCTAACTCCTCAGACTCTAATCCTAACTCTAAGGCTAAATGACTAGCAAATGCTCGGAAATGAACGAGTGAGTGGCACCTGTATCAACAAAACCCGAGCGTGCACACCCATGAAAAGAACCGTACATTCGGTAACATGCTCCGCCTGCTCGACGTCCTCACGAGCTAACACAAACACTCGAGCTTGGGCTC
>CM024756.1:118894783-119096274 GCA_014218235.1 Colocasia esculenta
GACCCAGCCCACAACACAAAAGTTATTCCAATAGATCTCCTTGACATTTTCTATGTGAGAGTTTTGTCTAAAGGTCGCATATAGAGAGATATAGGCGTTTCATGATTCGCCCCTTGTCAAAACATGTAAGTCTGAACCAAGAGCATGTCAGATCCCCGGTCGGACTCAGGCGCAGACCCTGTGAACGCGACGGCCCGATATGGTCGCGTTCTGAGGTCGGTCGCGACAGTACCTCTGTCGCTTCTGGTCGCGACAGTACCCCTGTCGCGTTCTGCCTGCCTGATCTGACGACCCCGTCGCGATCCTTGCAAGACCACGTCGCGATCTCAGTTTTTGGGCCAGAATACCCATCTTGTGCAAGTCTCGCTGTAACCAGTAACTTCCCATATCATGTTAACGGTCTTAATTACAGAAAAATGAAGTTGTAAGTATTGGTTGCATTTTAATATAATAAAAGTCAATCACTTGATCTTTCATATCCAGATTTCATGACCCATGCACACACGTTGAACCATCCAAATATGGCTTAATTGGCATGAATATGATACATAACATATCTGGTAATAATGCAATTAATTACCTATTTTAAGAAGTACTTGTTTACAATTTCGATGTTTTTTGGAACCCGATCCGACGCTCCACTGTTCTAGAATTCCTCTAGAACGTCGAGCACTTGTTTTTATATTTACACACTTTCTTGACTTGGACAACTCTCCATCGGATACTCCTTCCGCCGACTAGTGAATCCGGTGCAAGGCCTCCGTAAGTCTCCTCTGATCATGGATCCCACATGGTCGACGAGCCGGTTGTACCCTAATACCTATCATACACTCTAGGGATCAGTAAGATTCCAAACGGCCTTAGATTGTTCTCTCGCTCTTATCTTGAATCAACGCCGGACCTCTGGACCTATGCATAACGAGGCCCGGAAAGATCGTGAGTTTCCACCTGACTGCCAATACCTTACGTGCGTGTTGTACAACTGTTACCATCACTCGTTACTCGACGTTTCATGTGCAATGACCATAAGATCTCATCTATGCTATACTCGCTCGTCTACTCATATTCACGTTCACTCTACTATCTCGTCTCTCTCATCTATTCATCTAGCACTCTCTTGTTACCCTTTGATCTGTGTGGCTCCTATCGTTTGTGCTATTTCGTGACTGTCTAGCGCTATAATATGGGTATTGTGACTCACTACTGTATCAAATGCATACTGTGCAGGGCACGGAGAGTGTCCGAGGGGCTCCAATCTAGTCCTGGGGGCAGAGAGCCACCCGAAAATACCTGCAGAGGCTATTGACGGTGTTCTGCATTGCACCGTTCCTGACTATACTATCTTGGCTAGACATCTACCTACTATCCTTTTAGTCTGAGGAGTTCAGACGTACTGTGATATTACTGTGCTATCACAAACTGTTATACATTAGTCTGAGGAGTTCAGACGTAATGTACTATCGTGAAACGGCTACTGTCCAAAGTGACTATTGTCGTACTCTACCAGTGCAACCGTTGTGCAACCCTACACACTATCTTTTACAACGCTATCTCGTTACATGATTCTCACCATAATACGCTCTACTTGCTCTACTTGATACTCGCTATCTTGAGTTACTGTGTGCTATCGCGACTTGATCACATTCAAAGTGCAATTTACTCTTTACATGACCTTCTACTATCATCTCTTCTTGCGATACATGTCTCTTGCTATTCTGGACAATATCGTTACTTGCTATTATTGTTATCGTTTTCTATCGTGACTTGACTTTAGTCATCGTGCTATACTTGATTCATCTGCTATTTGAACATGTTACTTGTGCTGCTACTTTCTCCTCTACTTTACATGACTCGCTCTATCATTAGTTACTCTGCCTTTAATGCATAATTACTTAAAGCATGCTTGACTCATGAGATTTAAGTCCTACTGGGCGTTGTTCGCTCACCCTGCGTTTTTTGGGTTATTGTGTCTCAGGTAAGTCGGACAATGACGTTACATACACCAATGGGACGGAACCCGAGTGTTGAGTGACCTGGAATTAGTTGATGAAGATACTCTAGTACAATGGAGTCTAGGATATATTTTTAGATTTCTTTTCAATGTAAGGATGTCATTGAGCCTATGTATTGGCTCCGAATTAGTGGTTGTAATAGTCTTAGTGATTTTATAATGAAATGACGAGTTATTTCAATTATTGTTTATTAGATGCTCTGATGTTTGCGAAAGTATGCGCAATTGTCGTTACCATACTCGTTGTTTCACGTCTCCCCCGATTTATTCCGCTGCTAAATTGGAGGGGGCGTGACATCATGTATCACTAATCAGGCACGTAGACACTATGTACACCAAGGAAAGATCCACCAAAATGTCACTAGGACACGTGTATGTGGTTATTGTATCTATCATTCACACCGACACGCACGACTCCCAGCACAGATGCAACACCAGTCATCATTATAACCCATGGTTAATATATTTATGACTCTCCATCATTGGGCTAGACTGGAGCCCTTGGACACTCGCCGTGCCCGGTCGGCATCTCACTTCAATTTTAAATGTAATACCCACAGTCATTAATGATGGCCATGAGAGTTTCAACAAGTAAGTAGGTGAAATGTCATGTTCTTGATGATATGAGAACGAGTATAAGTAACTTGAACATGATTTCATGATAACAATGGTCATGAAATAATTTTGCAGAAATGGTACGATTTATGCTTTAATTCAATCTTTACATTATGGCTTTAGTCTAGATTGTAAATCACACTCACGAGAACAAGATGAGAGAAGAAGTGCACAGCTTTCTCCAGGAACTTAATGGTACAACCAACTCGGTCATCATGTGGGAATCCATGAAGAATGGAGATTTATGGAGGTCTTAGAGAAGAGGTCTCTAGTCATCGGAATGACTGATAAAGAGCTTCCAAATCCCAAAGAAAGGGCTGCCTAGTAGTGCAAGTGTGTAGTGAACGTGTGTCTCAATTCACAATCCACCGGTTTCAAACTCGCGGAAAGCACTTAACAATATAACATAAGATGGAACTATGCATTTAAAAGATCATGGATTGCAAGGTTTTATGATAACAATTATCATTTAAACATGGTAGAACAGTAGGAAGAGTAAATCTCAAGTTACATGAATGATCATGTCATTAAGAAAGCAATTAGGATAATATTCATGTAATTATAACTTTTAAATGGGTTAAACACTTTTAAGCCATTAAACAGACAACATGTAATGATCAGACCTAAGACGTGCAAATCACACACTTGATACCATGTTAAACAGACCTCGGGTAAACTTTGAAATATGCGTCCAACACAGTGGACGCACTTTAGAACATAGTGTACAGAGAAAGCCAGTGAAACAGTGAAATTTGCAAATCGCGTCCACATGCCTAGCCACGTTAATGATTGAATCGCATCAGGGGATCTGGAAGCGTCTACGGAAATCATTTAATAAAGCTTGGGCGGGAAAACCGCCTGAAACGCGTCGGGTATCCTGCCGCGAATCAGACCGGCGCTGACTCCCAGGCGCGCGCAACCCAGGCGCGGGTTGACTTGTCAATACTTTAAACGCACCGGGTCTCACAGACTCTCTCCAGAATCACGTTGACCACGTGCGACATGATACCAGGCGCCTTAAATGCGGCGTCTGAACCAGACGTGGTTCAGACGTCAGACCGAAAACTCAGAAACATGTAGGAAATTGTGGTGCGATTCATGCAACGCTTATATCTTCTAAACTAGGGCTTTTCGGACAAAGGTCTCAACATGAAAGTTGTTGGTAACATGACAAAGAGAGAACTATGATTTTTAAATAATTTTAAATGACCTTGAGATGCGTGATAAATCACACGAACGTAAAAGTCTCTGAAATGTGCAACTTTGGAAAAACGCCTATAACTCTACATGTACTCATTGGAATTTAATGAAATCGGTGGAAACGAAAGTTAACCTGATGCTCTACACTTGATATATGATTGTTAACATTTGGCTTGAGAAACCTACCTTCTGGGTTGATAAAGTTTCACTCTTTAGAAGACCCTCGTTCTAACCGTCTGTTGAGAGAATGCCTAATACTCCCGTGTACTGCTGGAAGTGTGCATTCGACTTGGGTAAGAATGTAACTTGACCCTCTTTCCAGGGGTATACGTCTTGCACAATGGGGTTGGTTTACCCTACCTTTGCTCGACTCCAAGGGACGAGTTGTACAGGCTAAAGCAGACGAAAAGGGGAAGATGATGAGCTTCTTGTGGTCGTTCCATAGCTCCCCAGCCATCCAGCACTCCTCCACACGACCCCAACAGTTGTAAAACTCGTCCCTAGGGTTTGGTGAAGAGTATTTAAGCATCTATGGTATTTAGGAGTCCTATTGTAACAAGGAACTAGGGTTGCCGTTTTAGCATATTACTTTCCTAATTTGAGGATTTCTTCCTCCATTGGAGTGCCTTGGCCATCAAGCAATCCAAAAAATGGCTAGGCACAAATTTGGGTTTCCAAGAGTGCATGATCTCATCCCAATTCAACTTTAATTGCCTCTTTCTAATTTCAGCCTATTTAGGTTACGAATTTCCATTTATTTTCTTGCTTCATTTGATTTTTGTGCCAAATATTGTCAATTGCCCAATTATGATATTGGATCATTAATATATAATGTTGGAAGTCTCTCCCACATTTTTATTTAATTTATGATTGCGTCGTATTTCCGTGTTAACGGTTTTCCGACTTGTTTCCTTATTTGGATAATCGGTCACCATGTGATGTACACTTGGTTAATAGGATGTTTTGTCACACAAATTTCTTCATAGAACACTTAGAGAAAATGTGTGGGGTTGATTTATAATTTTTACGAAATTTTTCAATGTGTTTTAGCACATACGATAATGATACGTATGTTTAAATACTCTGATATTATGGAAATTATTTATTTCTATTTATTTGAATTTTTATGTAATTAAAATTTTTGGGGTGCTACAGATAGGATCATTAATGACATATGAGATTAATTTGAAAAGAAATGTATCTGTCATTACATCTAAGAAACTTATTGCTTTGGAAGCCTTATCTAGCTCAAAGAATGTGATTGAAAAATCTGATGAAACTGATCATGAATCTTCTGTTGAAGATGATGATGATGAATTGGCCTTATTGACAAGGCAATTCAAGAAATTCTTGAGAAAGAAAGGGGAAGGTAAGTTCAAACCTTCTAATAAGAAAGATTTTTCAAGGAAAATGATTTTAGTAAGAAAATGGAAACAAACAAAAAGATTGATATAATCTGTTATGAATGCAGAAAGCCAAGACACATGAGAGGAGAGTGTCCTGATTTGAAGAGAAAGCTGAAGAATCAAATGTTCAAGAAAACTAGAGCCATGCTGGCCACATGGAGTGATGAAGATGAAGAAGAGCAAGAAGAAAGTGGATCTGATGAAGAAGAAGTTACACGTCTTATGGCCAAGAATGAAGAGAACAATGAGGTAAGCTCTTCATTTGAAGAATTTTCAACTGATGATTGGGAAGAAGCATATGCTACCTTATTTGAAAAATTGTGTGAATTTGAATCTGAAAATAAATCATTGAAAAAGAAAATTCACAGTATTTTGCATAATTCTCAAGAATCTGAACAAATAAATCTTCTTAATAATGAAATTGTTAGCTTGAAAAAGGAACAAGAAGATTGAAATGAACAGCTTGATCATGTCAAAGAAAGATGTCAAAGCACTGAAAAAGAGAAACAAGTTCTGATAGATGAAAATGAAAAACTAAAGAAAGAAAAAGAGGTGATTCAGGAAGAATTGAAAACTGCTCAAAAGGAACTGAATGACAAGAAAGAAACCTTGTCCAAATTTGTTAAAGGGAAAGAAAACTTAGATGCTATATTAGGAGTTCGGATGAACACTACTAAGCATGGTTTAGGTTTTTAGTCTGAAAACAAGAAAAAAATTGGACAAACCTTAATAACTTCATTTGTTAAAGGAAGCACCTCTTACAGTCAGTCAGAGAAGAACATTCAGGGAAAACCACCAATGAACTCAAAACTCAAAAATCAGAATCAATTGAAAAATTCCAAAACACAATTCAAACATGCAAGAGTTCAAGGTAATAATCAACAAAACTTGAAGCCCAGTGTTAGATTTACCTCATATCCAAAAAACAATAAAAACTTCACAGTTAGATCTAACTCTCATTTCAAAAGCAACAAAAATTTCACACCACAAAGAATCATGACATGCACTATTTGCAATAAATCTGGACATACTGATGACAAATGCAGATTAAAAGTGAATGCATGTAGAATGAAACAAATCTGGATTCCAAAACAATTTGCTATTGAATTGAGAAAACTGATGGGACCCAAAACAATTTGGGTACCAAAATCCTCTTTCTAAATCTTTTTGCAGGCCCACGAGAAAGACAAATGGTACCTTGATAGTGGCTGTTCAAGACATATGACTGGAGATAGGGAGAAATTTTCTTCATTAACTGAGAAAGATGGTGGACAAGTGATATTTGGAGGTAAAAAAAAGGGTCCAATCATTGGAACTGGAAAAATTGGTAAGAATCCTTCAAGCTCTATTGAAAATGTCTTGCTAGTTGAAGGCCTTGATCATAACTTATTGAGCATCAGTGAACTTTGTGACAAAGGCCTTAAGGTAATTTTTAGTTCTGAATCATGTGAAATTGTTGAAAAGGATTCTGGAAAAATAAAGTTTCTTGGTCAAAGAATTAATAATGTCTATCTAGCTGACTTGAATGAGCATCAACATGATAATCTTTGTTTAGTTGCTAGGCAACATGATCTATTTCAATTGTGGCATCGTAGGCTAGGTCATGCTAATGAGAATGTTTTGAATAAATTGATGAGACATGCTCTTGTGAATGGTTTACCTAAAATGAAGAAAAAGAAAAATGCAATTGTTTGTTCTGCATGTGCTCAAGGTAAACAAACTAGAAAATCATTCAAGTCTGTTGCACTTTTAATAACTTCCAAACCCTTTGAATTGTTGCATATGGATTTATTTGGTCCTACTAGGACACTCAGTCTTAGTGGACATAGATTTGGGTTTGTGATTGTTGATGATTTTTCTAGGTTCACCAGGGTATTTTTTCTGTCTCAAGAATGACACAATTGAAACCTTTCATAATTTTTTAATAAAATTGAAAATGGAAAAACAAATAAAATCGGCTCCATACTTACTGATCTTGGAGAAGAATTTGACAATAATCTATTTTTTTATTTTTGTAGAGAAAAGGGAATTCATCACAGATTTGCTTCCCCAATGACTCCTGAACAGAATGGAATTGTTGAAAGGAAAAATAAGACATTGGTGGAGATGGCCCGAGCTCTGTTGATTGAAAGTCAGCTTCCAAGGAGCTTTTGGGCAGAAGCTGTCAACACTTCATGCTATATTCTCAACAGAGTCATGGTAAGACCAGTCCTTAAGAAAACTTCCTATGAACTCTTAAAAGGTAAGAAGCCTCACATTGCCTATTTTAGAGTCTTTGGAAGTAAAGTCTTCATTCATAATAATGACAAACATGATCTAGATAAATTTGAAAAGAAAAGTGATGTAAGCATTTTTCTAGGGTATTCTGAACACTCAAGGTCATATAAGGTATTTAATAATGAATCAAGTACTGTGGAAGAAACTCCACATGTCATTTTTGATGAAAATTGTTAAAATCCTAATGACCATGATTCTTGCAGAAACCAAGAAGATGTTGAGATCCTTTCAAAAGAATCAGATCAACCACTGAAGAATGAAGAATTTCCTGAACAAGATGTGTCGACTCAACAAAGCATCAGGTTGACACCAGATTAAGTCAGTACAGTGACAAGAGGTAATTTCAAATATTCCAAAGATCATCCACTTGAGAATGTTGTAGGTAATGTCAATGATGGAGTTCATACTAGGTCTTATTTCAAAAATATCATTGAACAAGACCAAATAGCTTTTATATCTCAAGTGAAACCTAAAAACATTGAAGAAGCCTTGAAAGATGACCCTTGGGTAGAAGCAATGCATGATGAATTGAATCAATTCAAAAGGAATAATATTGGAGTCTAGTTCTTAGAAATCTTGAAAACTCTATAATTGGAACTAGGTGGGTATTTAGGAATAAACTAAATGAGGAAGGAAAAGTTGTAAGGAATAAAGCTTAATTGGTAGCAAAAGGATACAATCAAGAGTTTAAGGAAGATTTTGAAGAATCCTTTGCACCAGTAGCTAGATTGGAAGCTGTAAGGATTTTATTGGCATATGCATGTTCAAAAATTTTCAAATTGTTTCAAATGGATGTGAAAACTGCTTTCCTAAATGGTTATATTAAAGAGGAAGTATTTGTTGCTCAACCACCTAGATTTGAAGATCATCACAAACCTAACCATGTTTATAAACTGCACAAAGCTCTTTATGGATTGAAACAGGCTCCAAGGACATGGTATGACAGGCTGAGCAGTTTTCTGGTTAGTAAAAATTATTCGAGAAGTAAGGTGGATCAAATTCTTTTCACAAAATCTGTCCACAATCACATCATTATAGTTCAAGTTTATGTGGACGATATCATTTTTGGTTCCACCAATCCTTCACTGTGTGAAGAATTCCCACATCACATGCACAGTGAATTTGAAGTGAGTCTTGTGGGAGAATTACAATTTTTCCTTGGCTTGCAGGTCAAACAACTTGAAGATGGATTTTTCATCAACCAAACAAAATATGTCAAAGAATTGCTAAAAGATTTAAGTTTGAACAAGCCGAGCCAGCATCCACTCCCATGAGCACAAGCATCAAATTGGACAGTGATGAAAATAAAATGGTTGATGCAAAATAATATAGAGGTATGATTGGATCTCTTTTATATCTTACTGCAAGTAGACCTGATATTCAGTTCAGTGTTTGTCTTTGTGCTAGATTTCAGTCTAGTCCCAAGGAAAATCACTTGCTTGCTGTTAAAAGAATTTTTAGATATCTCTGTGGTACTTGTGAATTGGGTTTATGGTATCTAGCTGGTTGTCATACTGATTTAATTTCATATTCTGATGCTGACTATGCTGGTTGTAAACTTGATAGAAAGAGTACTAGTGGTTATTTTCAATTCTTGGGAAATTGCATGGTAACATGGGCATCCAAAAAGTAACACTCATTTGCACTCTTTACTGCAGAAGCAGAATATGTTGCTGCAAGGAGTTGTGCAACTCAAGTGTTGTGGATCAAAAGTCAATTACTTGACTACAATATTGATATTAGATGTTCATCTATCATGTGTGAAAATACTAGTGACATTAATCTCTCCAAAAATCCAATTCAACATTCCAGGACAAAACATATTGAAATCAGACATCATTTTCTTACGGATGAAGTTGTAAACAAGAATATTGAACTGGAATTCATTCCTACTGAAAAACAAATTGCTGACATTTTTACAAAACCATTGGCAGAAGAAAGATTCACATCCTTAAGAAGAGAACTTGGAATTTGCAACATGCAATAAAAATTGAAATTCAATTGGGATTCTTATGCAATGATCAAATTGGTATATCAAATGGTGAACTGTGGAAAGACAAGTCAGGCTTGTCTGAAAACTATCATTATGTGTAAGGAATAACCTCCACCAAGTACCAATGATCTACCATGTGTCAGAATCATTAATTAAAAAAAATGAAATTGGTTGTGTTTGAAACATGTCTGATTGTTCATGTTCATATCTTTCATGATTATTATGCTTGAATGAATGTTGAAATTGTGTGCTGAATCGATTATACATTCTTGAATACCATCTGTTTCATTAATGTACATTTTGAGGGGGAGCATTATTGTTTGAGAAGTGAAAGTGAGTTCTGAAAGAAGACTTCAAAGGTATCAGATTTGCACATGAAGTTTTTTAGAACAAGCTATTGTGTTTCTTTAGATTTGTTGAGGAAATGTGAGTATCTGCAACGCTGTCAGGTCGACACACATCCAATGTAGTGTTGACACTAGATCATTGTTCCTCAGTTGTAAGTGATCTTTTCACAGATTCTGTGTCAACACATCCAATTCTATGTCGACACATCTCTTCAATACCATTTTCAAATCTTTCAATCTGAGCCACATTCACTTCATTTAATTTATTGTAAATTCCATAATTGAAGAAGAGATTTCTTTATTATTTGATAAAATGTGATCAGGTCAATAATTCAGGGGGAGCTAAAGGCTTAACTATTTTTTCTCTCATCAAACCAGAACCAATTTAGTGATTTGATGAATATGTAATTCATGAAATGATCATTAATTCTTCTGAAAATAAATAGGAATGCATTCTTAATAGTCTTAGCATATTCTTCAAGTCAACATTCTTTTATTTTCTGAAATCCTAAAGTAATTTGATTTCTTTGGTTGAAAAATGTTCAATTCAGTATTGTGCTTACACATTTCTTTTAAGTTTGATAAAGGTTTAAGTTGTGTCAATTTCTTGATGTTCATTAAATCAACTTGTTTTCTGGCAGAAAAATGGCATGTACACTAAGAAACTACACACCTTCACAAAAAGTGATGAGCTATGTATGTCATGAGGTGTCATGCTATCTCTGTTCTAAGGGGTTAAATAAAAAATGTGTAAGATCAATGTTAACTGAGTAACTAGAAATATTTGCATCTAATAAACGTATATTTCCATGTCAAAAGGTTTTCATTAACCCCTTGAAGAAAGATAATTAGTAAATCTTCAGTAACCAGGGACTCTGGTGTGTGAAAAACATGTATACTTAAGGGAAAAAGATTTACTATATTTGAATGCTCATTGCTTCAATTTCATGAAAAATCAATCAAACAAAATGACCAATTTATTGCCAAATTTAGATCTTTTAAGGGTGTTTAATATCAATACTAATTGCATTTATCCTGAAGAAATCACCTTACTTTGGTTTATTAAGGTTTAAAAGAATGAATTTGTTTGAAGAGAATATTTTAATTCAATTAAGTTGTAATCCAAGTGTTTCAGAATTACTTAATGATCAAATCTTGTATGGTATTCCTCAAACCAGTAACATTGCCAAGGCATGATGACGAGAATTCATATGTGAAATCATTAACATGTTAAAAATCCTTGAATAATTGGTTTTAGATTCTTTTTATCTTAGTAAAGACTTTCCTTCCCATCATTTTCTAAAATTCAAGCTTTTTTGTCAACTCAGGTCGACACACATTCATCTTGTGTCGACTCAGTCTGCTCTTAGGTCGACACATATCTGTTCATGTGTCGACACAACATGTTGTCAGGTCGACACACATCTTCTATGTGTCGACACAACTGGACCCAGGCACTGGTTCCAATTTGGGATAAATGGACCTGGGGTTCATCGTATCACCTCTCTTTTTGTGTCGATCCTATTCATAAATGCACACACTTCTAGGTCGACCCTACTTTTCAGTTTTTTCCAATCGTTCAAACTTCCCTCCTCTCCCACAACCTTGGAACCGATCCTCTGCATTCTCCAAAGTTCTTCATCCATCCTCCAAGCTTTTCCATCTCCTCTCATCACAAGCATCCATGGCACCGAAGTAGACTCCAAAGCGTGGAGCCAAGTCCAGGGTAGCTGCAAAAGGTATGGTTATCGAGGAACCACCAGTAGAGAGAAGAAGCAAGTTCCACCATGATCCGTCCAAGAGAAAGACAGATTCTGTTCATACTGGTACACCCTCCAAACGGGGCAGATCAACCCCACAAAGCAAAGGCAAGTCTCCCATGCCATCTAGATACCCTAAGAGGAAGGTTCTTCATGACTCTAGTGATTCAGATGAAGATGGTTCATCTTTTGATGGCACTCCTTCTACAAACCCTAAGCAATAGTTGTTAGAAGAGTCCTCTTCTGACACATCTGAGTCTCCGGTGACAACACCCTCTAAGCCTGTCACTGAAGGAAGGTCTATTTTGAAACCTAGGGCTATTGATCTCTCTGATCAAGATCTTGCAAATGCATTTCCTGAATTTGTACCTTACTTTGAATTTCAAGGTTGGCTAAAGTTCATCTCTGTGTTCAGAATTTTTTATCCTCGGTTAATTATATGAATCAAGATGGAGTTACATTAACTATAGAAGAAGGAAAGAGTTGGAAGGAATTGGATGGGCAATATTTACAGCCTATAGGTGGAAATTACTAACACCTACGACAATAAGGCGGATACAAGCTGGAGTTTATTAAAGATCGGAGCTCGAACCTGATCGAGAACCCTGGTGCTAAGGACTAGCATGTCTGTGAATTTGGGGACCAAATTCTCTTAAGTTGGGGAGGATGTAGCACCACAAAATTTTCATTAATGGGAAAATCAGAAATAATTTGAAAATAATAATTTAATATTCTCAAATTAGTAAAATATACGTACCAACATAACGGAGACGAAATCACATGGGAAAATTCAATAAAACTCATAGTTCAACTCTAAGTAATAAATTTAAATGACTCACGAAGAGATTCGGGTGAATCAAAACCTGATTAGCCCAGTTTAAAGCATTTTGCGACTTATTATTGTAATTCATAAATAAGTCGAAAAATCATTATCACACGTACTTAGATGAGTCATAAAATTAAATAAAAATCATAGATGGACTTCAAATAATATCCTCTAATGACCCATCAAGAAATTTGGGTCAATAAAAATCATTTGGGCTAGGTTTAAGAGTTAATGTGACTAATTATCATAATTAGGAAATAAGTCGGAAATCCATTATCATGTGTATAAAATGTGATCATAAACTAAATTAAAAATGATGGGTAGACTTTAAACAACATGGATTGATAGCCCATTATCGGATTTGTACTAATGGGCAATTTTGGCCCATAAATAAAATTAAGTAAGAAAATACCATGAAAATTCGTAACCCAAATTGAGCAGAAAATAGAAAGTAGTAATTAGGGCAAATCCTAATGCCATTAGCCTTTCATGGCAACCCAAATTCATGCCTAGCCATGGTATGGGGTTGCCTAAAGCCTCACACACTCTAATGGGGTCAGAAATCATCAAAAATGGGAAGGTGGTAACTTAAAACCGCAACCCTTCCTTCCTACACCCAATGAGACTTCTAAAAACCCTAGATGTATATATACTTGTCAAGAAACCCTTGGGGACGAGTTTACCTATTGTTGGGGTCATGGGTAGCAGCTCTTGAGCACCAGAGGTGGAGGAAAAGCCCCAAAACGGAGCTCTTCTTCCCAGCTGCGTCTACATCGATCTGTGCAGAGAGCCATCGTAGATTCAACCAAAGGTGAGTCAAACCTCGACCAACCCGTGCAAGGGTTATACCCCTGGAAAGAGTGTTGAGTCTAGTTTCTAATGGCACTAGTTTGCCCAATTTTCATTGAGTGAATCGGGAGTATTAAGCATTTTCTTCCAGGCAGTCAGAACTAGGGCTTTCTGGAGAGCGAATCTTATTCAACTCCAAAGGTTGGTCATCTCCACGGCAAACTCTAATTAAAATTGTCCATGCTTCCATCCATATGTATAGATCATGCTCTAACTATTTTTCCCAATTTTCATTTTGAGAGTTTCACGAATTAAATCTTGCATGATTTTGACGGTGTACTATCATGATTTAACCTTGACTTGTCTTACGAGTTTCATACCTCTCTGCGAGGTCATTTTTAGACTAAGTGTTAAACATAAAACATGTTACCCTATGAGTCTTCTTTCATTTAGCCTTGGTTTCCCCAATTTTCGTTGACCATACTGAGAGTATTAGCCCGAACATGAACACAATGTCATATTCACATAGTCAGTCACAACAAATTTTATTACCCAGTCAAACGACCTTTATTTCTCGATTATTTGCTACTGTACAAAGTATTGGAAGTATTCTAAGTAACAGAGGTGGTTGCACACAATTTGGATCACCCTAGAATTTCTTTTGATTTTTCAAACCCATAAGTGTCAAACCTAGTTTGATTCGGACTAGGAAAAACCCCTTATAAAGCACCCCTAGGCAGATCAGCCCTATTTAGCCCGTTTGACATCGTTTCCATACCCCGTCTTTTGCCGTGCTAAGATATTTACTATTTACATGCATTTATCAACCCATCTAAGTGTAAAACATGTTCACATGATGTTTAATTTATCTTAAGTTACTGACCATGTTCTCTACATGCCGATTATTCACATCTTGCTTTGTTACCGAACTAGATAAACATACAATATACTTCCTAAAATTGGTCATGCATGATTAGTGTTTCTTATTTTAGCACTCATGATACTTGTCAAGCATGAGGTTTCGATAAACGAACTTTCTATAACTGGAGTTTCCATAATCGGATTTACACACGAACTTGAGTGATTCTCACGCGCGGCATGCGCATACGCTCTAGCACGATAGGAAAGCCCCTTCTTGGCTTGTGGTGAACTCTCTGTCGGATATTCCTCCTACCAGACTAGTGTCCCCTTGACCAAAACCTCCGTAAGTCTCCTCTGTCCATGGATTCTCACATGGTCGACGAGCAGGTTGTACCAATGAAGTACCCAAAAGCTAGTGTGCACGTACCTCTCTTCTCTTGATATTCTTGACGAGATATTTCTCTTCTCATATTAACTCTGGAGTACACCTCTATTGAACATAAGACCAAAATATTATTAAGTGTTTGGACTAAATTGAAAATACGCCGTTATGCTGCCGGATTGAACTCTTGAACTATCACCTCGAATATCATGACATTATTGAACTCTTGTTATTGGCCATGAATGACTGTGGGTATCTACATTTGAAATTAAGTGAGATGCGGATCAAGCATGGCGAGTGTCCAAGGGCTCCAGTCTAGCCCCAATGATGGAGAGTCATAAATATACTATTAACCATGGGGTATAATGATTACTAGCATTGGAACTGCGCTGGGAGTACTTGTGTGTTGAATGATAGATACAATAACCACATACACGGGTCCTATTGTGCATTTCAAGGTGGATCTTTCCTTGGTGCACTTTAGTGTCTTTGTGCCTGATTACTGTTACATTGTAAAAGTTCTTGCTCGTGCGTGCTTGTTTGCTTGCTAGTGAAATGGCCAATCTTGTTACATGCTATCTTGTTCTTGCTCGTTACCATCTTGCTGGATCATTGTTCAAAATATCTTGAACTCTTGAGTACAACCTTCTTGCTAGATTGATCTTTACATCTCTTGATCTCACAATCTTGCACGATACATTGCACACGTGTTACTACTGCCATTTTAATTGCATATCATGTTCATACCCTCTAGCTTTTAAACTGTTAAATACTTATATCCTTGCTGGAAGATGTAAATCCTACTGGGCGAGTGCACTCATTGCCTACTTTCCAACCTTTCAGGTGAATAGGATATGGAAGATGTAGAGAACCAAGACTATACTGGGGATGAACGAGAGTGAAGAGTGCTCTCTAGCCTTAGTATTGAAGTCTTAATATCTGTCTTAGTGTTATAGTCTAAGAATGAGAGTACTAGAGATTTGGAGGAGTGAGGATAGTATGTAATTTTTCCTTTATTTGAGTCTTAGTCCTGTAGTTTGATTTGAGCTGGAATATGCACTAGTTCCCATTTTTAAATGAAATAAAGAGTTTGAGTTTTATTATGAGCACAATTAGTTGTGTTATGTATGATTTCTCGCTAGAGGCTTATTTGCCGACTGTTCATATTTAAACGCTTCAATGAAATTCTTTCACTTCTGTGCTTTGGGACGTGACAGTTTAGTCTTAAAAGCCGATGCCAAAGCCATCAAATAAAAGCTAAGGAGTCAACAACCCAAGCTTGCACTCAAGATCAAAGCGGAGGTTGATAAGTTACACAAAGCCAAGTTCATTAGGGTTGTGCTTTATCCGCAGTGGGTAGCTAACATCGTCCCTGTGATGAAGAAGGACGGTAAGGTTAGGATCTGCATAGATTTTCGTGACCTTAATCGTGCTTGCCCTAAGGACGGTTTTCCTCTCCCCTACATACATCTCCTAGTGGACAATATTACTAGTTTTGAGATGTTGTCTTTCATGGATGGTTTCCTTGGGTACAACCAGATCCGTCTGGCGGAGGAAGACCAGTAGAAATTTCTTTCACCATGCCATGGGGGCTTATTGTTATGTGGTGATATCCTTCGAACTGAAGAATGCAGGAGCAACATATCAAAGGGCAATTACGAAAATCATTCACGACATGATGCATGTGCACATGGAGGTTTATATTGATGATGTTTTGGTTAAATCTAGAACTCAACATGGCCATGCTAAAGTCCTATAGGCAGTCCTCCAATGGTCTAGAGTACATAAGCTTAAGATGAACCCCAAGAAGTGTGTTTTCAGAGTATCCTCAGGGAAGTTGCTTGGGTTCATTGTTAGCAAGAGGGGAATTGAGATTGATCCCAACAAGTCCAAAGAAATAATCGACATGCCTCCTCCAAGGAATATCAATGAAGATAGAGGGATGATTGGTAGACTTCAGTTTATTAGGAGATTCATTTCTCAACATTCGATCTGCTGCAAGCCCTTCTATGACATGCTTAGAGGAGAGGCTAAATTTGATTGGAACAATAAGTGTCAAAAGGCTTTTGAAGAATTGAAGAGTTATCTTTTCAATCCCCCCTATTCTCGCTCCTTCAGTCTCGGGTCGGCCTTTATTGCTCTATGTGTCAACCACTGAAGATTCCACTAGAGCAGTCTTGGCCCAATATGATGATGAGAAGAAGGAGAGAGCGGTGTATTACCTATCCAAGTTGTTCAATTATGCTGAGAAAAGGTACACTGCCATGGAAAGAACATGTGCGGTCGTCGTCTGGGTCACCCAGAAGTTGAAGCATTATTTCCTAGCTCATGAGGTGAAGCTTATGGCGCGAATGGACCAAATTCAGTACTTGTTGGAGAAGCCTGTTCTGACTGAACGTTTGGTGAGGTGGCAAAGTTCAGTTAATCAGTTCGACATCACCTACATGAATCAAAAGTCAATCAAGGGGCATGCCATTGCCGAACATTTGGCCCACCATCCCTTACCTTCATGTTCCCCCGTTGATGAAAGCTTTCCAGATGAAGAGTTAGGAGCCATTACTGATGGTGAACCTTCATGGATACTTTACTTCGATGGAGCTCTCAATTCTAAAGGGAGTGGAAAAGGGGCTGTCCTCCTCTCACCGGAAGCTGTAGTGATTCCGCACGCCTACCAACTAACCTTCCCTGCCACGAACAATGTGGCCGAATATGAGGCACTCCTAGTTGGGCTGAAAATGGCATTGTTGCTCGGAGTTGAGGAGTTAAGGATAATTGGAGATTCACAATTCACTACAACAAATTGGGGTTATACCCAAAGAATTTACCTATAGTAAGATAATACGTAGGTATATACCACAATTATACATGCAAAATCCGTTCGTTGCATGGTTATGCACACACTTTTTTTAGCCATATGTAGATACAAATATATAGTTACGATTTTTATAAATCGTGAGAGAATATATTTATGTTAGCCATAGTTCATTAAAAAGTGTAACAAAAAGATGTATACACTTATGAAAATCTACCAAATATAGGTATTGATCTATTCATACCATCCAAAAAATTTGGAATTGTGAGTGTATAGTTGTGGCGCCAATACATTTCCCTTGCGCAGGAAATAAAAAGTGTGGGATATTTAGGGTTCTCCCTTGGGTAGATACCTCCTCCTGCCATTGTCCAAGCGATCGCGTCGTCCAAGCCAGACGTCGACCGCGCCCTCGGCCACCATCGTTGTCGTCCAAGCCGGACGCCGCCGTGATCATCCACGCCCTAGCACGCCGCCGTCATCACCTGCTGTTGTCATGCACGACCTGCTCGACCGCCGCGATCGTCGTCTCAACTCTCTAGTGTCACCTTCGCGTCCACGCCCTAGCATGCCGCCGTTCTCATTTGTTGTTGTCGTGCATGGCCTGGCGACCTGCTTGACCGCGGCAATCGTCCTCTCAACCTTCCAGTGTTGCCTTCGCGTTCACGCCCGAAGCTCTCTTCTGTGCCCTTTCTATCCCCTGCTTCCAAGCTTGAGGAGAAGGGTGGGTCGTCATCGCCGTCGTCAAGGACCTCGGTACGTACTCCTCGCCTCCATCCCCTTTCCTCACTTCCATCCCGTCATAGAGGCGGTAGAGTCCGCCATCTAAATCCCTTCCATGAACAGATTACGAGGGGGAGACGAAGCACATGTGCGACCTCCACAGCGCCACCACCCGCCTCCACCTTTTCCAGATCGACATCCTCGACTACTCCTCCCTCCTCCCCACCATCCGCGGCACCGCTGGCGTCTTCCACCTTGCATAACCCTGCATTGTGGATCGCGTCTACGATCCTGAGGTCTGGTGCCAGTTCGGCATACACCCTTTCTTATTCTTATTTCCCCTCCCCGGTTGGCTGTGCTCCGTTCCTTCTAGTGTGATCTTTTACCACTGGTATGCAGGGGGAGCTCCTGGACCCGGAGGTGAAGGGCATCGTCAACGTCCTCCGCACGGAGAAGGAGTGCGGGGTGAGGAGGGTGGTAGTGACGTCGTCCATCTCTGCCATCACCCCGAGCCTCGGCTGGCCGGCCAACGTTGTCAAGGATGAGGAATGCTGGACCGACGTTGATTACTATAAGGAGAACGAGGTGCATAAATAAAGGTTTCCAGTTCTCGTCCCACACTACTGATCTACTCTACCTTTAGACTTTCCACTCAAGCCAATCTCTTCTGCAGCTCGTTGGTTTATCTATTCCTTTTTAAGGAATCTCACCCATGCCCTGCTTAACAATGGATGCAAAACCGAAATTATTCCCCATGAATAAGTCTATTGCTTTAAATTGTTTATTAAAATCGCTAAAAATAACCTTCATCTTATTCTTGTTGACGTGATAGATTTGGTATCCAGCTTCAAAAACATTAGCAGAGAAAGAGGCCTGGAAAATCGACGAGGAGAATGGATTGGATGTCGTTGTGGTCAACCCAGCCACAGTGATGGGCCCCGTTCTTCCGCCCGTAGTCAATGCCAGCATGGGGATGCTTGTTCGCCTCCTCCAAGGTTTTCTCAGTTCCTTCAAGTTTGATTTTTGCTAAAAACAAGGATTCTCAAGTGCATTTCTTATGGGGGACCTTGAGTTGGCGAAGCTTCCAGCTCCATGTTGCCGTAGGTGCCACGCAAGATTTTTGGGATTCCCTATTGTTACATACCCCGATGGATATCCGAGCAAATAGGACACCACCAACAATGAAAAATGCAACAACAGGGAACAAGGGAAGATAAAAGTGAACTTCGAGGGCCACGACCTCCAAGAACAAGAAGCATAAGAAAGAAGAAACCTAAGCGAAATCCATACGAACTGAGAACATCCCAAATCTCATACAATTCCAATAGAAATGGTATTGAAATTTGAGACTTTAGATCCATTGTCAAGCAGGTGATGAGACAAGGCAATATGTGGAAGATGCCTCACATCACTGTCAATTCTTTGTTAATAGCAAATTGTCCTGTTTTAGTTTGTGTTTAATTTTATATTAAGTTGTTCTAGTCTCTTACTCTAACATTCATTGATCATCTACTCTCTCTTGTGGAAGTGCATCAACAACCACATTCTATTGTTGCTTCTTGCTCTTTTTTTTTTTCAAAAAGATATACTTTGCTCTTAAGTTCGGTCTCGGATGCCTGCTGGTTATGTAAATACTCTTGAATGTGTTTTTTTCTATTGGTGAAATGTTGCTTTATTTAAGATGAAGCATGGCAAAGTATAATATCTCATGATGTCCATTTCTTATGTTTTCATAACTATATACTATTGTGTCTTGCTGGTTTTTCATGGTTCACATAAACACCAAAGTAGTTTTAATTTACTGAAACCGACTAGGACGAGTCATTAACAACCTGAGGTGCCACTTTGAGTCCAGCTGGCTTGACTATAGACCAAGCTAGAAAGGTAACAATCCAAAGCTGATCTGACCTGAAATCAACCTGAACTTTCTCCATACAAATCCAAAGCTTTTCTACTGCATCAACTGCTAATCACTCCCCCCTCCCTCCAGATCATTCCCTGAATCATTTAATGCTTGTTTTCTGCTGCTGTTTAGCAAATCTAGTGGGGACCCTTTTGCCTTTTTTGTGTGTCACCATGTGTAGATTTCATTCCCTGTGGAGATCATGTTGCAGTGATACTTAATTTAGTGACTGTGCTGGGAGTAGATGTATGGGCAAATCTTTGACTGACTTCTGTACACTAATGTAATAAGGAGTTATCTTCATGATGCTTCTTTTTGTTGTTCATGCATATAGAGCTGTTTTGATTTTGCACATGATTAGCTTGTGAATGTTTTGTTTAACAACTTATTTATTTATTTATAACCATGTTTGCTTACTCAATTGTTGGTTTTCCATACATCTATTTTTTCATTTGGCTCATAAATATCGTGGTATCTAATGCTCTAAATGTGATATCCAATACATATGGTGCCATTTTATACTGCAAGTATTACAAGCATTACAAGTTTTAAACTGAAGTTTATGTTTTTATGACAGCCAACTTTTTTTTGGGGTAAATGGGAGGATTCCTCTACACCACCTTAGGATGATTCCTCTTTATTTGCATGCCAAAGATGCAAGCAATGTTTTGTTACAACATCTTATCCATTTAGTCTTTGCCAATTTTCTATAAGTGGTCCTTGCCTAGTTTCTAAAGTGCCTAAGCTTATTTTAGCTTTCCTTCCAGGTGAGTCATCACCCTCCGATGAGTGCATGGCATGTTGAGAACGAGCACTTTGCTTATGATGCCACCTCCAAGTTGAAAACAATGTTTTTAGGAAACTCTGTGGATGAGTATCCTATTGGCAGGTTAGGTCTATCCTATCCATTTTTAGGTCTGTTTTGAGTAAAGCAGTCCATTTTTTTCTTGGAAGGCAGGATCAGAATAGGAACAAAAAATCAAATAAATGGAAAAGTGGCAACTTAAATTGTCCACATTTTGAGTTCAAAACAATTTAAACAAGTCTAAATGTAATTGGCTTCTACCCTTTATTTTTACATTTTTAAAAATTTTTATTTTTATTTTTTAAAGTTCAACTTTTTTGTGCTTAATAGTTGATATCATAATCTATGTTTATCACTAGTTTAGATGCTTCATGATGCTTAGCCCCATGTACATTAGATGAGATTTTTACTCTCATAGCCTATCGAACATGTCTATCACTATTTCTTTATGTTTGAGATTCTATGTGGATATTAGAACTGATGCATTGCTTCAGAAAATTAAGCTCATCCAGAAATTATATCACATGATAATTTCAATATCCACATGTAACATAATGCACTATTAGTTACATTAAGATGATATAGAGAGAAGAGGGGGTGCTGTAAAGGAGAGACATGCTTGAATGAAACCAACAATCAAATTAAACACTAGAATAAAGCAGAGGATGTACCTGAAAAGAGACTGCAAACTGTTGCAGACATATCACCTGCAGTTATGCCGCTGATATGCACTTATGTAATAGAAAATTAAGCTCATTTATGACTTATTACTACATGATAATTGTAATTCGTTGTGAAATTACCAAATGTACAAGTAATATAACATAATATTTGTGTTTTACAGTTTATATACGCATAGAAGCTCCAACGCAAGGCATGATCCTTTTGGTACAGGTTTGGCTTTCTCTATATAGATCATTGTTATGTCATTAGATTTTTGTTGGTAGAAACATTTGAATCTGCCTCCAGTTTAAAATTTGAGTGGAGAAATATAAGGCTAAATGAATCCAAAAAATGTTATCACTATCTGGCATCGATGACCTAAAAAAGCCCATTGCATTGGGCTAATCGGTGCAATCCATTTCTTGTTTCTGAACCATTGATCATGTCATGTCTTTCCTTTTTATGGTTGTTTCTTTGTTTTATACATGTTTATGGTGATTTCTCAGAACAGTTTGTTATACATTTTTATTAAATTTGTCTTACCGCTCATAAAAAATATTGACAAGCTTAATATATTAGTATTCAAAACTCAACAGAAAATCGTGATTATGATAGCATGATAAGACTATAATGTGCAAAAACAATTTGATACTCAGCAAAGTAAATTAGGATAGAAATTTTTTTAAATAACAACTTAAATAAGTAGGAGACAAGACTGCTGACAGAAGCAAGGTAACATATGCATAAAAAGACTTTCCATTTCATCACAGAAAGGAAAAGGTCTAAGAAACTTCTAAACTAATAATAGAAAAAAAAAGTTAATGTCATGTATGAACTACTCATATGGAGAAGTAAGAAAGGTATACAGTGGGTAATCAAAATTAGTGGGTAAGGTGCACAACATACTAGGATGATGATTGTATTAATAGTCCCGGCTGGTGACAGATGAGCATAATAATTGGATATAAACAACAATTGGATATAAACGTAATACCAATCCTAAGTCTACACCACAATGGAGACATAACTGAAACTAACACAGATCTTCATTCCTTTGAATCCTTTCTTCTACCAATTCCGAAAAATTATAGGAAAGTGTGGTTGACTATATTCCTTCATACTGAGCTGTAAAATCAACTGGACAGAGTCACTTGAATTTCTCAAATCACCATATGCGGTATCACTTTCCTGTATTTAAGTTTTCAGACATTTATGTACATATTTCTAATCATGGCATTGAATTTCTCCTTGGACCATGTCATAGTTGCAGTTCCAGGTTTTGTCACCAATATTCACATTTTATTTTCTAGTTTTAAGCATTAAGATCATAGTCTTCTCAATCACAAATAAGATCTATCAGTCACTAAAAAATGGGACCAATGCATGAGATCTATAGTCTTTTTTCATTTCTGAACTCTGAGCAGAGTTCAGAATTTCTGAACAGAGTATGCTTGGGTAGCTCTGTCCTATATATCTAACAACCTTCTCATGACCATGTGGAAATTTCTCTTGAAAATCCATCATTCAGAGGATGCCTAAACTCCATCAACCTCACTTACAATTTTCCAGTCTCTCCAATTATAATAGATGGATGTATGCCTCCATCTAAATATTTATCAAATGCACAAGAAAAACTGGAGGAGAGGTTCATGAAGATGGGTGAACTCCAACCCAAGTTACAATTTTCAAGCCGCCCAATTATAACAGATGGATGTATGCCTCCATCTAAATATCTTTTAAATGCATAAACAATGACTGGAGTTCATGAGGAAATCTGAGACTGGCCCTGCTATTTGAGAAGGATTTTTCTGGTTCAATGTAGACTTTTTATACTTGAAGCAATGCATGGCTAGCTTCTGAAAGTTATTATCCTCTCTGTGGCTAGAAGATATTATCCTTTCCAGCTGCTTTTATGAACTTATCTGGTTTGAAATGCTTTATAATGTACCTAACAAGCATACAAGGTGGTACTTCAGGTATAACAAGTATATGTTGAATTGAATCTTTAGTTTTCATTCTGTTGCATGAACATGGAGCAGGGTAAAGATAAGGACTCCAATTATGTGTTGCTAGGAGTGAGTTCAAGCATGCGGACTATTATGTTTACCCAGCTCTTCATGTGCATGTTGTTTTCTAGGAAAGATTATTTGGTAAACTGATGTTGGAGTGAGTTCTTCATGGTGCCCACAACGAGAATTGCTTGGTTTATTTGCACTAAGCTGAATTCAGACATAGACTTCTATTCCTCTCATTATGTTCCTCCTTGTAGATCTCCGTTCTTATTATCTTAATTAAGTGATTCTGAAGGCAGATATTTATGTGCAGCCTGACCTGCCCTTCCAAAAGCTAGAAAATGACCAGAATATAATAGTGCATTTCCATATTCATTATTGGGGAGTTTGCGTCATCCTTGTATGATCGTGTTGGTAACCAGTTATTAAGTATTTGGGAAAACTTTTGGGGTGACCCCTTGCCTTGATGTGGGTGTTAGAGATAGCCGTACATTATTTGCGACTTGATTTGATGCACATGATATTCATTTTGAATAAATTCTGTTATATACCACCAATTTTAGTAATAGGCTGGTATGTCCAGGGAAAAAATGTTCAGAGGTTAATAGCTGAACGCAAATTAAAGAATCCTAGATTTAGGATTTGGGGCTTACATTCAAAAAGGTATGTAGCGCAGCTTGGTAGTGTTTGTTTTGTGTACAAGTGTCACAGGTTCAAGTCCTGTCATCCCTACCTATTACTCCTCCTGTGGGCAGTAAGAAGGGGTTATCTGAAATTGATTATAATTGGCAAACATTGGTTAGGTCAGTTGCTCTCCATTTGATGAGTCCAAAAATGCTGAGCAAAAACCAGTGTCCATGCCTTTATCAGAGATGGCTGTCTGCATGCAACAAGGGATTTGCACAAAATCCCTTGTGCGGTTTGTCTGTGATCCTCTCAATCATAATATTTGCTCTCACTTCTTCTCATCTTGCTCACATTTGATCTAAGTCTAATGGCATCTGTTGTCCCGAATGCTGAGTTCTGTATCTTGTTCCTTAAATAATGTCTTATTTGTCTCTATTGCTATAATGGTCTCTAGGCTACCTAGGCTTGTTGAGACTTAGCACTATCTGAAACTTGTCACTGCAACAACTCGTTCTATGCACTTTGGTAGACTGTTACTTGTCTTGGTGGTACTGCAGACTGCAGAGCATGCATGATTCAGTATATCCTTGCATGTGATTTCTTCAGCAAATTGGATTATTTCCTCCTTGAGATTAGGTACCACCCACTTTACTTGGATTAGATAGTGCAAATAAAGATTTTTAACTTGGGTAGTAATGTTAAGTGTTGTATGATTCATAAGAATTTCATTATCATTCTATTCCTTGTATTGCTATTTTTTCAGGTGGAATTACCTACCAAATTTCTTTAGAAAAAAGAATGGCTATGGCTGATCTTGACTTTTATTCTCCTAGTCGCTACAACAAATTCTGAACTCAGTGGATAGGGCATCATTTTCTCTGATGAATCCTTGGATTCCCACAATGATGTTTCTTCTGCAAACCTTTTTATGGGTTTTCTCTTGAATCCGCTAGACTGGTCTATTTTTTTTCTTTTTGGTTGAGATTATATAAGAATAGAAATTCTCTCATAAAAAGCATGCTTATTTATATCGATGTCAATTTAGAGTAACACTAAAAGAACCCTCAACATTATGCCTTCGAATATGACATGTATATGCCCTCAACATTGTCAGTTAGCAAGAGGCAAACATAAGAAGTTCAAAAAATCATGGAAAAAATGCAATCATCTGAAAGGGAACATGTAACAGAATTACCAATCTGTTCACATTCAGCATATGTGGTGCCCACATGAGAGTTTCATTTTTGATTCCCATGTTAAATATGGCCATGAAACTAAAATTCATGAAGGCCTTTTACAGAAGATGGAATAAGGATGCTTTTGGCAATGTCTCCACTAACATGCTAGCCAAAGACAAGTTGGAGGAAGTTTTAGCACAGGAGGAAAAATTTTGGAGGCAGAAATGTAGGATAAAATGGCTGAATGATGGTGATAAAAACACAGTTTTTTCATGCTTATGCACTATCCCAAAGAAGACATGCCCTTGTCTCTACTTTATATAAAGATGATGGTTCTTGTCCATTATTTGTTAATCTTTTGTTATTTTCTAGGTTTTGTCTTTTACTTTTACTTTCTAACTTTGAAATCTTACCTTGCGCCTTATAGGCTATTTTCAAGACTCCAAAGGCTATTCATGGGGGAATCCCAATATGCTTTCCACAGGTATATGAATCAATGAATTTTCTGTTTTAACATTTTTTTGTTTACTTGTTTGGTGTCTATGAACTCAGTTTTGTATCTCGAGATCTATAATGCAAAAGTTATAAATTGGAATTAGATCAAACACTCCACTTCTTTAGTTCAACTTATTCTCTTGGTTATATAACATAATATTTATGTTTTACAGTTTATATACGCATAGAAGCTTCAACGCGAGGCATGATCCTTTTGTACAGGTTTGTCTTTCTCCATATGGATCATTGTTATGTCAGCAAAACATTCTACATTTATACTGTATATTGGCTTACCCAGGTGTCTGCTTCCTGTCATGTTGTTACTTGTAGGGATGTTTTTCTTTTCCCCTTTCATCTTCAATCTTTTTGGGATTACTTCTTTTCTGTTTATTCTCTCTACTCTGACTTGATATTTTCATGGTTTAATGTATAACTGAAGTCTGGAGATAACAAGTCAATAATATTACTGATTAGAGTCAAGCCTTCATTTATTTATCTTGGACACCCTTCTATCAAGAAGGGTGCATTGGGCTTCTTCGAGGGGTAGAAACATTTGACAGCAAACAAGGGTACAAGCTCTCAACATATGTCTACTGGTGGATAAAGCAAGCAATCATCAAGGCAATGGCTAAAAAGTTCAAGATCGTCAGATTGCCGGTAACTGTAAAGCTTCTTTTGATAACATCTGGTATTTTAGAAATTCTACAGGTTACTCTTTCCTGCATACTAAAGTGAAGTAAAAAAAAACAATGTTGAGTTTATTGTAGGGAAGCATGAACAGAGAAGTTTTGTATTATCTGTAGGGATTACAGGGGCTTGTGGCATCAAGGTTTGCCTTCTCCCTCCAGTTCTGGTGCATCGGCAGAGGATGGCCCATGGTTGTGGCAGTCTAGGATCGCCTTCTCCCTCTAGTAGATCATAATTACAACTCTTTTGGTCATGTCTATTCTTTCTCCATGTCTTTGATTAAGTTCAATCTCTTCATGAATATAAGAGTGGATATTTATGTGGATATTTGAGTGGACATGTGAATGTTATGGATGTGAATGTGAATGTGAATATTATGGATTTGAATGTTGTTTTGCTTTTGTGATGTAGATGAGTGGATATGGATTTGAATTTTATTTTAGTTATGTGGATGTATCTATATCTTTATTACATGTTTACATCAGATATGGACATGTATTTAATTTATATTTGTAAAAAAAATTAAAAAAATCTACACATACGATTTTTAATATTCATGACTAACTATCATTACATACAATCCTGTAAAGCCATAAGTATATTTATTCCTACATTTATTTATCATCATCTCAAAAAATGGTATTACTACGGTTACAAAACAATCAGTATAGATGACCTCTATACTTACATTTATTTATCATCATGTCAAAAAAGTATTACTACGGTTACAAAACCATAAGTATAGATGACAATACCTATGCTTTTTAGGAATTTTACCTATGCTTTATATAAATCTTTACCTACGGTTAATATTCGTATGAATAATTCGACATATAACTACGATTATTTTTCTGTGGGCATAGGCTTTAGTCACGCGCGCATGCGTGTTGGATTCAAACCGTAGCACTTTCCGTAGGTAAAAGGTTTTACCTTTGGATTTTGGGCATATACCTACAATTATTATGCGAAGTTATAGGTCATTTTTTTGTAGTGATTGATACTCCGATAGTCCCTTAGCAAGTACCAGACTTGGGATCCTAAGTTGAAACCATATCAGGACTTGGTAGGAGGGTCATCTGACAGTTTAGGAAGCTTACTCTAGTTCACACTTCTAGGGCTAAGAATATTCTGGTTGATTCACTTGCTTCCCTAGCTTCCTCTCTCCCTATTCCGCTAGGGAAATCTTCTGAAACCATCTCTGTGTAAAGATTGAAAATCCCTTCTCAAGCTGATCCATGGTTCTCTCAACTCAAGTCTTCCTCTCTTCAAGTCCATGCACTTTCAAAAGAGCCAGAAATCGATCTCGATGATGGCCATCCTTGGTACTTTGACATTGAAAATTATCTTAAGATGGATCCTTCCCTGATTATGCCACCTCTTCTGAAAGACGGGCCATTCGCCGTGTCTCTGCATGTTACAAGATCATAGGTTGCATTCTCCACAAGAAATCCCTCAGTGGGGTCTATCTTCGTTGCCTTGATGAGATCGAATCTCAAAGTGTTGTTGAAGCCGCTCACTCTAGTGAATGTGGTGGCCATGTCAATGGTAGAGCAATAGCCCAAAAGTTGCTAAGACACTATTACTGGCCTACCATGGAAGAAGATTGCACTCATTTGGTTCGTCACTGTGCTAAACGTCAACTACATGGTGACTAGATCCATGCTCCTTCCTCCTCTCTTCACCCTCTCATTGCTCCATGGCCTTTCGCCATGTGGGCATTTGATGTGGTCGGTCCGCTCGAGGACAGAACTGGAGAAATCCATAAGAAGTCCTTCATTCTGACCGCCACTGAATACTTCATGAAGTGGGCTGAAGCAGAAGCATTCATAGAGGTCAAAACTTCAATGGTTGCTAAATTCATCAAGCGCAACATCCTTGCAAGATTTGGCATGCCTTGGGACATCGTCACTGACAATGGACCACAATTCACTTCACAGGAGCTTCGCGACATGTGTGGTAAATATGGTATAAACTTGCATCAGTCATCTCCATATTATCCACGACGTAATGGACAAGTAGAAGCTACCAATAAAAGTCTCATCAAAATCATAAAGAAAACTTGCATATCTTACAATAACGCTGATTGGCCAGATCGCTTGGTTGAGGCTCTATTGGCTTACCGCACCTCGATCCGAACTCCCACGGGGCGAACCCCCTATGCTCTGACATATGGATCAGATGCGGTACACCCATATGAGATCTTCATCCTTCACTAAGAGTTCAATTGGATTCCGAACTTGACCCCGGTCAACGTTGGGAGGGTTTATTAGCATAGCTTGAACTCTTAGACGAAAAGTGAATGATAGCGGCTGACCATGCACAAGTTTATCGTCAATAAATTGCACATTTTTATGGCAAAAAAGTCCTTGAGGAAAAATTCGAAGTGGGTGAAATGGTCCTAAAATGCAAAGTCGTTAAAGCACCAGGTCCCAGGAGTAAACTGCAAGAGAATTGGGAAGGCCCATTCATTGTCAAAGAATCATACTCGAGGAATGCTTATAGGTTAGTGGACGCCGAGGGAGTTGAGTTGTCACATCCTTAGAACGCAGTCTAGCTCAATAAGTTCTACCCTTAGTCGGTTAGTCAAGTCTGTTCGTTCATCACTTGTCAATGTCATGGGTTTGAGATTCTACTTTTTCACTTGGCCACTAGTAAGGCAGGGTCTCTTCACACACCACACGATATTGGAGTATTGACCATTCGTCAAAAAATCATAAGTACACTTGAATGTGTCTAATTAGGTCAATGTAACCTCTTTTCTCTTCTCACTCGGTCAAGTTTGGAAAAGGGGCAAACTACAAGTAGGGGACCACCCACTCTCACCTGAAAGAAAAAGTCATAACAAATAGGGGCAATGAAGAAATGCCAGCAAAGAAAAAAGCCAAAAGGTCAAAAAAGGGTAGCAAAAAGTATGTACCTAGAAAAAGGCTGACCAAATCAAGGAGGTAGCAAATAGTATGTGCCTCCACCAATGAATCAAAAAGAAAAGTACCACTAAAAATAATTGAAAACTAAGTCTTTCAGTGTGAGATGTTGGTTTGGAAACAAAAAGTGGTTTGGACCGAATCCTCACTTGACTTCCTATTTACTTCTTCCAATTCCTCCCTCTAGGGGAAATTTGACCTTGTAAGACCTTCCATACTGAAAAATATCAAGAAGGCTATGGGCAGTCTTCAATGTCAATGATATCATGCACGATCCCCCTTGTTTATGGCCTCTGTGACTAGGTGGATTATGAAAACCATATACCTTGACTTGTGATGAATATGTGTCTTAGAGTCAAATGATGAAATCTAAAAAAAAAAAAGAAAAAGAAAAGAGTGTTTGTTGATATGTACATATTTCCCTTCTTATTTTAATACAAAAAATAAAAAATAAAAAATCCAAAAAATTAGTTATTTCATGTACATATACTAACATATTTCCTTATTTTCCTATAAAAAATAATGCATGTATATATTTCCCTTCATTATTTTATTTCTTATCTTTAATTAGATTTAGCCCCTTGACCTGATCTCAAGAAAGGTATATCTTTTAGGCAAGGGGATAAAGATAGATCTACACTAACTTTTTTCCTTCAAGTGTTGTGGATGCAGGAACTAATTTTGGCAAACCATTCAAACACATATTGGATGAACAAAAAAGCACAAAAGTCCACTATAAAGGATCAAACTCTGTACATGCCATGACAGGGGCATACCCCTGGTGGTACATCGGGAGCCTCACTCCTCTCTCCTCTCTCGCTCGCGTAGGCAGTCACCTCCTCCTCTCTCTCGTGGTGCTGGTCTAGGAGAGGCGGTCTCATCGTCGTCGATGGCTCTGGCCGTGGTCCTCCTCCTCACCCCACTAACATGTCTCATAAGTACAGGAGATCGTCTAGTGACGCATAGATCGACCATGTCCTCCTTGGCGTCTCTGGCCGGGCCTGTCGCTGCTGCTCCCGGTGCTTTTTCAACACCTGGCTCTTCAGGAACTCTAAATCTGCGATGGCCTGGGCTCGGGCCCTCTCCATCTCCCTCGCCTCGAGCAGGCGACCCTGCTTCCTCACCAAATCTAGCCTCAGGCTCTCCATCTACGCCTGAAGGGTCTCCCCAATCCCTGTCACTGCACATAAATCAAGAAATATGTCAGTCTAAATCAATACATGTGCAGAAGGGTAGTGTTCGATGTCTTACCTCCTCCTGTAGCTCCTAGATCCTCGCCTTCGCCCGATCCAGGGCCTCTCGCAGTCAGACCGCCAGGTCCCCACTGGGAGGCTGTGCGGACAAGCTCACTCCCGTGTCTCGGCTCGCCCGCACCCTCGCTAGCTCTTCCCTTTGCAATCACATAGATTGGTCAGTTCACAAATCATAATCATTCACAAGGGTAAGGTGAGTTGTCACTTACTAGAGACCGTGTCTCGGCGTGGAATCTCTCCACCTCCACTGCCTACTCCGCCAGCCTCCCCTCTAGAAGCCTCACTGCCTCGGACTAAAGCATCTGTCATCCACACTTACATATCAGAATCATGTAATTATATGACAAGAGTTAAAGGTAGGGAGATCACTCACCACAAGCCAGTCCAGCCAGAGTCGCCCAGCGTAGCGTACCTAGTAGTCTGCCAGGTACGCCATGCCTACCAGGTACACCATGCTGTCCTCGAGGTTGGGTGTCATAGGACCTGCTTCCCTCTGCCCCTCCAGTAGGCAATGGTGTTGTTGTGCTCCTTGCCCAGTCTCTGTCCTTGGGAAGAAGCGTCGGCGGGAGTGTCCCTCTGTCCCTAGAGAGGGTACCTCTAAGGCCGGCTGGTGCCAACCTAGAGTTCATACCACTAGCTCCTAATAAGGGGTCCACACCACCTATAAGAAGGAAGAACATTGGTCAGTCAATCAAATCAAATAGGTGAAGCAGAAGAGTGTAAGTTGAGGATTATACCTGGTCATGGGGGAAGAGGTCCAGCCGTACCCGCACGTCCTTGACGCGCCGACCCGTCACCCTCAGATAGGGCATCACCTCCCACCGGGCCATGAGGGGTACCATGGCCTGGCTCCCCTCTGTCTGCACACCGTGCCCCAAGGGAAGTGGGTGTACCCCCAGATCTGCAAGACAAGAGAACACGTCAGTCAGGAACAATTTCAGTCAATGATGAGCATTAAGGAAAGTTGCATACCTAAAGGAAGTGGGTGAAGCCTTCGGTGCTCAGAGAAGGCCGCGAACTGTTGGGAGGAGAGAGAAGAGGTGTCCTATCACCATGGCATCCCAAGCATACCGACCTGCCTGCTTCAGGTCCCTCAGCAGTAGGAGGAACTTGCAGTTCATCTGGATGTCTGCGTCGCGAACAGGAGCCGTCCGAACAAGTATGTCACGAAGATCTGGATAGACAGCTCCTCCCTCCTCCCTCCAAGCTGGATCGATGCCTACACTCTGGCACTGAACTCGTCTGGGGTCTCTAGAGCACCCCTCCTCCCTCCTCTCAGACCCACTACGTCTTAGACGGCTCCTACCAAGCTGCTCCAGATCGGCCTTCTCTGTCTGGCCACGAACTCTAGCCCCAATAGCCCTACCACGTCGCTATGGTAGTCCCTCTTCTCCTTCCCTACTACTGGCTCTCCCCAAACAGGCAGTCCTGTCAGATATGCCACATCCTCCAATGTGGGTATCATGTGCCCCAAAGGCGTGATGAATGCCTTGCAGGCCTCGTCCCACCTCTCCCTCAAAGCCTTGAGGTAGGGATATCCACGTGGAAGGGTCGCACTGTCAGGAGGTGTTCGAACCCCATTTCTGCAACTCGTGTTTGCTGGGCCTCTGATAGTGTCCTGTACCACACCCAGCATAGGTCCCATGTCACTCTGCTCCTCATTTGGCCCTTTCCCTACACAAAACACAGAAAAATAGACGTCATGATCAATTGCCGTTAAGAGCAAGTTGACGGAAACAATGTTGCCGTTTACATAAATTAGACGTCCACAAGTCTACCATTTACTCAGGGTTAGCGTTCAGGGTTTGGCCGTCAAGTTCATCTGTAGATGTCAAGGTCCTTGCCGTCAAGTTCATATTGGCGGCAATAGCTTAGACGTCAACAGGAACTCGATGTCAACCGATGTTGACGTCAGGTTCCTGATGAACCCGACAGCCTTTCCCATGTTTCCCCTTCTTTTCCACTTTGTACATACACATCCAATCACACAAAAGGAGGGTTTAGGGTTTGTTGGCCTGACTTAGGCTGGCATGGGGCCCTCTGGGGTGCCTCGGCCTCTGTCTCTTCCTCCCTCTCTCCATCGTCTCCGGCCGGGTCCTCCCCCTCCGACGCAAGGTCCTCCTCCTCTGCCATGCTCGCCTCCTCCGACGAGCCCCCCATCGTCTCCTCCTCCTCTTCCTCCACCCGCCAAGGGCTATCTCAAAGAGCCTGCTTCTTTTCCCTCGCCATCGGGTGAAGAAGCACAGTTCAGCACGATCCAAGAACAGAAGAAGAAGAAGAAATCAAAGAGGTTCGGTGAAGGTTTGAGAAGAATGAGAGCAAGAGAGAAAGGGTAAAGGGAAGTTCGAAGGTCTTCAACAGTAGGAAATGGAGTGAAGAGGCGCCGGAGAGAGGCCTCGGGAGCAAAAAGCTGTGTTTTGAAATTGACGTCAACCTAGTGGCCGTTGATTTTGAGTTGACGTCAAGCATTTGGCCGTTTATATATTGCCTCGAGGCACCCTGTCAGACCACCGTACCATGGTCGACGACCTAATGGTGGACGTCTACTTTGAGGTTAACATCCATCGATCTAGACGTTTACCACTTGTCTGATGGTTAATGGCAACCATGTTGATGTTTACCTCTTCTTGACATCCATCGATGTGGACGCTAACCTATCGTTCACAATGACACTCACAGAACTCAAAAACAACACAATTCAAGGTATTCAACACATTGGGCCTATTGTATTTCATTGTTTATTCATCAAAGCTTGTGTTACACCTATTGAAATGAATAAATGTACATAACTTTGCTCTACGAGCCATAAAGAAATGACATGAGATGGGACGAATTGTGTCTATATACTCTTCGTAGGTCAGGATGTCCTTCCAGTTCTCCTGCACTACCTGTCCCACCTTCTGGCTAATTGTGTACTTATCCCATGTCTTCTTGGCCTTCTTCATCAACTTCTAATTTTTGCCTTAGATGATCATGGTAGTACAGTGAGATGAAGCTGGAATTCTGCGTGGTATTCCTAGCTGATGCTGGCACAGGTGTGGCTGGTACACCGCCATCTAATCTGAACCAGTAAGCCACAAGTCCCTGTCCTCTCTGGTACGAACTATGGTCCTCATGAACAGTGGTCTCACTATGAAGTCCTCCACTGGGAAGTAGCCAAGATAGTCATGCCAGGCATCTCTGCTCTTCAGGTGTGTTGTCACACACTTAATCTCATCTTCTAGCTCATACCACGCCCTGTTGTAGTACACTAAATTCCGAAGGAAGATTCTAGAGGGGGTAGGTTTACATGAGCCTCCATCCATACATGAAGTAGAAATAAGCTCCTGCATGTCCGTCCCCCTAGGCTCATTGTAGTGAGGGAGCTGTAGAGGTGTGCCAGCACTGCAGGAGCAAGTGACTGCCCATGCCAAAGTAGAGATAGAATTCCCACATGCTCGTATAAGAGGAAATCACCACTGGTAGGGAATTGGAACACACCGGCGAGGCAGAGTGTCAGTCCACGGGTCGCCCTTTCACCGCCTATCTTCTTCACATGCTAGATCAACCACCAGGCCAACCAATCCAAGAAAATCCCAATCTTGTTCGTCATTTTCATCACCTCCTCCTTCTCCTGCACAATGTCTGCCAGAATCTCTTCCTATGGGAGAAGAGGGGTCATGGTGTCATACTCCAGGTAGCATTTCTAGCCCAGGAACAGTTCCACCTCCTCCAGCAGTACGGTTGCCTCGAATCCCTGAAACACGAATGTATGTGTGTGTGGGTGCCAATGCTCCACTAGTGCTCCTAGAGCATCAAATCCCCACCACATGTCATTCATGTTCTTGGCCAGGACAACCATGAAGCTCAGATTCCACGCTCCTATGTAGCTCCTCATGTCAATCATTAATGCGTTCACCAGGTTAATCAGCCAGGAGAAGACTCATAAAGGCGGGCACATGCTGCACATCCAGGAAGCACCATGAGAGGAGGTTGGGGCATTTTCAGCAAGAAAAGAAGCATGAATAGATGATATGTACCTCTCCATTGGCAAGTCAGGTGCTCAGATGCCTGGAACCTCACACAAAATGCCTGGGTTCATGCTTGTGGACGTTCCGGTTGATGTAGAGGCCATGGAGACTTGCTTCAGGTGGTTCAGGAGATCTCTGGTTTGGAGTTGAGGAAGGGAGGACAGAGGTTGAAGAAAGAAGAGTCCTAATGGCCTCCCAATTGCTATTTTTTCATTTTTATCTGCTAGAAAGTTAACGTCAACATCATTTGACATTAGTGCACTATTGATGGCAGCATATGTGCCGTCAACCTGGGGTAAACGGCACCCTATGTTGACGTCAATTGTGAGTTGACGACAATCGATCTAGATGTCAACTATGGCAAATTTTCAAAGCACATTTATAGGCCATTATTACTCATCCTGTGTTTTGAGTTATTTTGCAGGATATTTAAACACAGGCTACGCTTCAAATCCGGGAACACTCATGCGACCTTGAGTGTTGTACAGGCATGTCTAACATAGGTTTAGTCACCAGAGGCAAATAACTTGGCAACCGTGAACCCAGAGTTCCCCTTTACCAAAAACCATGATGGGTTTGCGATCTCCCAGTTATTTGTTTGGCCTTAGAAAATTCCTCTGGTTCTAACTTGCATTTTAGATAGGAAACCCACACCAACATGCATTTAGGATTTCACTACTGACATTCTCTTACTAATTCAAAAAAAAATGGAGATTTTCCTCAATTACTATGTGGCACCCAGCTCAAGTGACCATCCAAATCAGCACTGCCTTCTTGAATATCAAAGCTGATATCGGGCCTTTGTTGCCCATTCTCTAAACAACCTCAAACAGTCCCACCATGCACATCACAAAGTTATCATCTTAGTCCACCAGTCTTATTGTGTTCATGTGAACCATTTGCCAGTCATAAGCTTAGTTTTGGACTTCCAGCCTTCCAAACAATGATTCTAGTTAGAATCTTTGATGATCCTTTGAGAGTACAATCAATTCCTCTTGTCTTCACAACCCCCTGATTGGACAAACGTCCTAATTATGTCAGCGGATCCCGACAGACTTCGGTTGTGAGATCTCCTTGATTCAACCATCATATTACGACACCTTTGACTCAGAAAACACAAAAAACTAGTCAAAGTCCTACTTGGCAATGCCGGGAACCCTACCATTGGGTTCCAGTTGTAATTACACGGGTAGATCACCCTCCCTTTTCCACACACTTGTCTCTCAGATGATTCATTACTTGTTTCTAGCCTAACTCATTTGTGTGTCTTGCTAGAATTCTTATCCTCAGATATGGCTTTATTATCAAATCTCTGCATCTTTTGTTTACCGAGACACCAACCTTTCAATCCACTTCACTCCCTTGCAAGGTCAGATGTCTCGGAGGGGCATTTGTAGACGCGAGATTTGGCCCATCCGCGCGTGGTTTATGGCCCATTAAGGCTTGTTTGACTCCTTGTTGACTCACCATGAATCCCATGTTAATGTCAACATCGATTACCATTTACCCCAGGTTGACGGCACACACCCTTGACGTCTACTCTAGTTGACGTCCACATAGGTTGACATCCACATGGGGTTGGCGGCAACATCGATTGATGTCAACCTGGGTTTACCTGTTCTATGGAACTGTCCGAGAATCTCTCCCACTTGCGCCCCTACCTCGGCCATGTAACGTGTGGGGCCGTTCCCAACGGGCAAATGGGCCACCTTGGCACCCCCTTGACCCAGTAAAAGTCCTACTTGGCCCCCTCCTATTGGCCTACCCTTTCTACTTGGATTGCCACATGTTCAAGTGTGTTTTCTCACACTTGAGCATCCTATGCTCACTAGCTCCACCCCCACTGCCTATATATGAAGCTCCCTAGCCTTCTAAGTAAAGGGGGAGATGCTGGATGAGCTCATGCCTTGATGCCTTGAGAGAAGAAAGAGGAAAGACACCATGAGCCTTGAGAGCTGCCTTCCTTCATTCCTCTCTACCCCTCAACACTTGGAGTGTCCAGGAAGCTTCACCACGAGCTAGAGGAGCCCACAAAGCAGCCACCAACGCCTACAAACGAGGATTATCTCCCTCTTCTTCTTCTCTTTCCCTTCTTCCTTCTTTAATCATACATGCTAGTCACCCTTCACACACACACACCAAGCACGTAGTGCACAAAAGGGGTTTTCCAAACCAAAAACGGAGGGAAGAAGGGTGACCATAACACTTGGCCACCTCTTCTCAAGCTCGCAACTGGTACGGGGCTCACCTTTTGGGTCACTTCTCTTTACTTCTGAACGTTTACTACACTTCATTAGAGTCTTCTTTGTCACAGGAATAGCTTCAGCAATACCGCTGAGCTTTTCTTTTGGCCGGCCAAAGGGGAGAAAGTCGGCATCTTGCCATCAACCGCTCGCGAGGCTACGTCACTAGCGTGATCTGCACACTTCCTTGGGCACAGGTAAGGCCCTGGAGATCACATCCCATTCATTTGTTTGCTGGTTTCCTTGTCTTTCTTCCCTTTCTTCCTCGCTCAACACGGTAAATGGAAGTCAACAATAAGGGAGTACGAGAGTCAACTGACTAGTGACACACGCCCCGCCACGAGGGAGCCAACATTCGGAGAGAGTGAGTGAGTGAGACAGAGGAAGTATAATAGATATAATGTGTGACTGTGTGTGTGTCTATGTGATTGTGTGAGAGAGGGAGTAAGAGAGGGATCAAGAGAGGGATGGAAAAGAAGAGGGATAGTTCAAGAGGAAAATGGGGAGAGTTCTTGTAGGTATTACCTGTGGAAGATGATGGCAGTGGCCAGAGAGACGGCGGTGGCCGGCGGCAGAGGAGATGAACACTTGCAAGCCCTAACTATGGAGGGTCTTGCCGTGTTGGCCGGCGACAGAGCCGCAGAGACGCCGAATGTGCAGAGGGGCTCCTCCTAGTGCCGCTATGCCTTGAAGGAAGAAGGAGACATCAGACGAGGAGATTCCGAATGCGGAGAGGGGCGAGAGATGGGGGGCGGGGCCAAGGGCTCCACCTCTTTGGGTAGCGAAGAGAGGGGTGAGAGATTAGATGGAGTGGGGGCGGCGCATCGGGCAACCACAGGCTACTCATAGTGGGTGGGATTGGGGGGAGGGTTTACAACCGTTGGATGGGGTATCTTGGATGGCCAAGATCAATTCCATAAAAATTTTTAAGATTACACTCTTTATGTTTTAACTTTTACATATAAACCTCTAACTTCCTTTTTTATTTATTATATTTCATTATGTCAAAGTAAATAACTAATTTATATTCTCTATAAAATATTAATAATTTAATTTATTTAATAATAAATATTTAGATGAGTTTTTAACAAGTATTTAGACGGGCTCTTAATGAATATTTAATCGAGCTCTTAATGAGTACTTAAACGAGTTGTTCACGAGTATAATCGAGTCGAGCTCACATGTGTTTAGACTCGGCTCGTTTATGTGTTGAGCTTTTATTTTTGTTCAAACTCGGCTTGTTTTTCTAATAAACGAGTTGAGTCGAGTTTTTATCGAGTCAAGTGTTGAGCTACTCGCCAAACATATCAGCTCATTTACAGTCCTAATAATCGGTGCATAATATAAGTACTGAGCACTTTGTTCACTAATCAATGTATTTTAAGTTAGATTAACATTAATTAGAATAATAACATTAATCGTACGAATGGTGAACCTTTGTTCACCAATCGAAAGGATATTAAACCTTTCTTCAGTAATTGAAATGTTTATAACACAAATCGGAACAAAGTTGAATGTGTGTTCAATAATCAGAATAAAGACCCAGTTATTAAGTACAAAAACCCGGTTATTAAGCTCAATTCCGATTTCAATTTGGGAAAGGTAGCTTTTCCCTCACGAGTTACTACAGATTGGGTGAATTTTAAGCATTACAAGAGTGTTAAGAAAAATTTCCACCTATCGTTAAGGTGATATCCAATAATCATAATGAAGTGCCTAAGTGTGTTGGACTTAATTTCAAATGTATTTTGAGAATCAAGTTAAATACATAACTATTTAGCTCTCCCTTAATGTATGGACATATCAAATTAATTAACTCCCCCTTAGTGATAACATGAATGTACACTTAAGTTTCAAGCCAATGCAGTAAAAATAACAAGGGAGTGTAGGCCATAGAAAGAGTCAAGGAAGGTGTTTTACATATACTTTACATGCAAGCACACAAATGATGGACATGCAAACACCAACATGCTATAGACTCTAACCTATTTTTTTCATTTTCCCTTTTTTGTATTTTTAAGATGTTCATCGAAATCTAAACAAGTAAACAATTAAGCCAAATGATATATTATAATTGAACTAAACAATGAGAATATGTAGGAGTTTTCATGTATACCTTGAAAGCTCAAAAGCAGAAAGGAACATGATACTCACTAAACAATCTCAGCACCTTGAATTTCACATTAATACTTCAACTCCAACTTTTCAAGACACCTGCAACCACAATTCTCAAGTGGATTTCTTTGGTACCCAAATAGTTTTGGGCCCATCATGTTAGTCCGAGAAGGAACAAATCCTTCCTAATCCACACCAAATTCATTTCCAGCCTATTTTTCTTCATTAAGCATGTGGAATTCAAATGACCATTGACACCACAAAAATAACATGTGATATTAGAAATACGTTGCGTAGGGCGTGGCCTATGATTGACATTGTGTGCAACATGCTTATTGCCATTCATATGAATTGGATTCTTGGGTTCCACATGTTTTTTAGCATGAACATATTTTTTAACATGAGCAGTTTCTTTAGCATGTGATTGTGAAGTAGTGAAAGCATTAGAGGCATGAACAAAAGAAGTCACTGTTTTTTACTCAAAAGACTTGTTCTTTATGATTTTAGGGGAATAGCCTAAATCACATCTATTAGTGTTAACTTTAACACTAAGCACTTCATCAAACTTTTGCTTCCCCTTCATGAGTCTAGACATTGTAGACTTCATATCATTGTCTATTTCATGCAAAATTTTAACTAACTTTTTAGAGACTATAACAATTTATTTAAGCACATGCACTTTCTTTTTCAGTTCTTCATTTTCAAATTTCAAGGAAGTGTATTCTTTTTCAAGCATGCTGAATTTTTCTGGAAAATCATTATCAAGACCCATGAAGTCCATTTCTTGTTCATACAATTAAATTTTACTTTGCATGATTTCAATTTCATCTTGAAGAACATTGCATTGTACATTCAACAAATCACATGATTCACAAGGATATTTATTATGCAAGATATCTTTGATTTTGTTTTTCAATCCCTTATTTTCTTTTTTAGCTTTCTTATATTTTTCGTGCAAGGCAAAGTATATTTCTTCCATCTAGTCAAGGGTAAAAGATCTGTGTTCAGAATTTATCTCGGGAGATTCATCCTCAAGAGCCATGAGACCGCAGTCCTCCATCATGGATTCTTTGACCTCTTCAACTCCAGAGGATGATGAGTCAGAGTTGCTCCACATGGCAATCATGGCTTTATTGTTTCGGTTCTTCACCTTTTTCTGTCTTTTCATAAATACTGAGCATTCAGATTTCATGTGACTAATGACTTGGCATTCGTAGCAGACTAACTCCTTTTTGTTGGACTCTCCTTCCTTGTTTTTGTTCTTGTAATACTTGGAAGTTATTGCATATTGTGGATTTTTCTTTCTCAGAAATTTTATGAAACTATGGGCTAGCTTTGCCACTTCCTCCACATCATCAGTTGAGGAATTTTATTCATAACTTTATACCTTGAATTTCTTAGCCTTTAGAGCCACATCCTTTTGCTTGAGCATTGGTTGCTCGGCCTCCTCCTGCTTCAGATTGATTTCATAAGCCATAAGGCTCCCAATCAACTCCTCCACAATGAGGCTTGACAAATTCTTGGAGTCCTCTATGATTGTTGCCTTGGTGTGCCATGCTGGTGGGAGGGATCTCAGAATTTTATGAACTATCTTTGTATCCGTGTAGTTCTTCCCGAGTGCCTTCAGTCCATTTGTGATCTTGGTGAGCCTAGCAAACATATCAGAAATTAACTCCATCGAGCTCATCTTGAACATCTCGTACTTATGGATCAGGATGTTCGCTTTGTTGGCGCCAAAAGAAGTGGGAAAGGGAGGCTTCTGCGGCGCTTTGGGGAGAAAAATTATTTTTTCAGTTTTGCAGCTTCTCATATTTGCCTCCGGTGGCCTTTGCAGTGGTTCATCTCCTTCGAAGTCCTAATGGCAGCTCCATCAAGCTATTGTCTTCTCCAGACTCAGGCAACATACTTGTGCTTAAGAGATAAACTTTATGTTCTAAGAATTTTTTCTTAGTATTTTTTATTAAATACTTAATGATTGTTGATAGGTTGAGGTCTTATTCTATTTTGTATGCCATCATATTTGGTATTCATATCATTTAAATTTTTTATTCATGATTTTTAAGGTATGTCTTATCATTTCTCACATCAAGAACAAGAGCAAAATTCTTTTTGAAGTAACCTGAACGTCCACAGAAGCATGAATAAAAGATGTGACTATTTTAGACTCAACAGACTTGTTCTTGTAGTTTTTAAGGGAATAGCCTAAACCATGTATGTTAGTGTTCACTTTAACACTAAGGACTTCGTCAAGTTTTTGCTTGCCCATCATGAGTCTAGAAACAGTAGACTGAGCTCATCTATAGTTTCATGCATTTTCTTGACAGAATTTTTAACATCTCTTCAAGCACATGCACTTGTTTTTTCAATTTTTCATTTTTAGATTTCAAATAGATATTTTCCTTCTCAAACATGCTAAGTTTTTCAGAATTACCATTATCATAAGCCATGCATTCCATTCTTGTTCATACAATGAAATTTTACTTTGCAAGATTTCATTTTCATCTTAAAGAACATTGCAATAAACATTCAACAAGTCACATGATTCACATAGATATTCATTATGCAAAATATCATTAATTTTTATCTTCAGTCCCTTATTTTCCTTTTTTATTTTCCTGTATTTTTCATACAAATTAGTATACATTGATTGCATCTCCTTAACAGTAAAAGATTCACGATCAGAAGTTACCTCAGGAGATTCGTCCTCAATAGCCATGAGACCGTAGTCCTCCTCAGATTTTTCAACCTCGAAGGATGTCTGGTTAGAATCACTCCAGGTGGCGACGATGGCTTTGTCCTTCTTTACCTTCTCTTTATTCTGCTTCCATAGAAATATTGAGCATTATGATCTCATGTGCCCAATTCCTTGGCACTCATAGCAGATCAATTCTGATTTTCTGCTAGAATCTTCTTACTTGTTTTTTCCCTTAGAGTCCTTTGAAGATGACACATCTTGTGGCTACTTTTTTAGGAATCTTCTGAAGCTACGAGCTAGCTTGGTCATTTCCTCCTCATTTTTACTTGAGGAATTTTCTTCAAAACTATATACCTTGAATTTCTTAGCCTTCAGAGCCACGTCCTTTTTCTTGAAAATGGGTTGCTATGCTTCCTCCCTTTTTATGTTTATCTCATAGGTCATGAGACTCCCAATCAACTCCTCCACAGAGAGGCTTGATAGGTTCTTGGAGTCCTCAATGACTGTGGCTTTTGTGTGCCATGCCGGTGGGAGGAATCTTAGAATTTTACGGACGATCTCCATGTCTGTGTAGTTCTTGCCAAGAGCCTTCTGTCCATTCGTGATGTTGGAGAGCTGTGCAAACATGTCAGAGATTGTTTTCACTGGGCTCATCTTGAATATCTCATATTCATGGACCAGGATGTTGGCTTTGGTCTCCTTGACCTCTGAAGTGCCTTCATAGATAAGCTTCAATTTATCCAACATCTCCATTGCTGAACTGCACATGGAAACACAGGAATATTCATCAGGATGAATTGCACATTGCATTATATTCATGGCACTAAATTTTATCTTGGATTTTTTAATGTTATCCTCTGTTCACTTTCCCTCATTCTCTGGCAATGTGTATGGATCGTTATTCACAACTTTCTAGATCTCATAGTCTTGTGCTCTGAGAAAGATGTGCATACAGTTTTTCCAGTAGGAATAATTACTACCAAAAAAGAAAGTTGGACGTTGGATAGAGAAACCTTTAGGCATGAATCCTTTGTTGGCCATCGCAAACAGAATCTCGCTTTAGATCAAGAGCACTTTGATACCAATTGATGTGTCAGGATGCGATGGACAACCAAGAGGGGAGAGGTGAATTGGTTATCGCCAAAAAAAAAAAAATCTTTTAACACATAATAGATTAGACTCAATTAAGCAAACCTATTGTGTGAGATGCATAGTGGAATATAACAAGTAATAGACAAAACCAACTATCCTAACGTGCGTAGAATGCAGGTAGAAGATATGGATCAAACCACAAAAGTGCACACAAGATTTAAAGTGGTTCGACAAACACACCCTCACACTGATTGTTTCCGGGGACAACCACAACCCCACCTCATTTTCCAATGATGAGATAACCAGCGTGTATGTGCGCACGCACTACACACCAACTAAACATGTGCTCACAGATAGAGCACACAGACAGATATGTTCAGGGTTCTAAAAGGAAGAATAAACCATGAACAGGAGAGACAACAATCTAAACAGTAAAGTGTAGAGTTCTCCTGTTCCAGAGATTCGGCCTTTGTGGTCGTCTGTGATTGACGATGACTTAGGTGAAGAACTGGCCGATGTAGAAAGCTTCTGAACAAGGTCTTGCATGTAGCAATACTAGGTCAACGCTCTTCAACTGTAGGAAAACCTCTCAAGTATGTCTAGAAGGCTTCTAGATGATGTAGACTCGTTCTTCTGGATTCTACAGGTTCAGAGCATCTGTTGGCTCTTCCTTGGGCAGCACGATCCTCTCTTTAACTTTGGGGCTAGAGTTGGATTCTTGGAGGCATGTTCTCTTCTTCCAAAACATGAAAACATGTTGTATTTATAACCCAAAGAGTCCAGGTATGTTTGGCAAGAGTTGGATCTTGATAGGACTCTGTTTAGGAAAGTCCGTATAGATAAACTCCAGAATCGGTCGACCGAATTCTTCAGATCGGTCGTCTGATTTCAACTTTGCTTTGACTGGAACTTTGGCTGGACACTCAGTCATTCGATTCTGGAATTTTTGTCGATCGACTTTAGGTTTAGCTTCGACCGATGCTCGGCTAGTCAAGATACAACTTGAATATATGAAGGGACTTGGCTTTGACTGGCATATCAGTCGACCGATTTCCTAAAGTCGATCGTCTGACTTTTTGACTGTCCCAGTGCCAAACCTTTTGGCTTGGTCGTTCGTCCGATTTGCCCAAATCAGTCATCTAACTTCTTCTTGGTCAAAAATCGATCGTCCAACGATTCCCTTAGTCCATAATCGATTACCTTGATCCATAATCAATCTGACATCAATTCCCTTAATTATCCGTCGACCTATTTCTGAAAGTCGGTCGACCTCAATTTTGCAGTTCTTCTGTCCAAGTCTTGGTCTTGGTATTGACCACTTCAAATATGACTTTTGGACAAGATTAATACACACTTAACACACAAATTAGAACCTCAAATTAAATAATATAAATCAAATGCATGATCATAAACATGAATTATTTTTGAAAAATGAGTTAAACTTAGTCTTTTTTTATCATCAAAATCTACAGAGCATAACAAACATGCCCCAAGAAATGTACCGTCTTCATCCAGAAGTTGCACTTACTGAATTTGGCATATAGTTTGTGCTCCCTCAAGACTCCAAGTACAAACCATAGATTCTCTCGATGAGGCTCCTCATCAGGTGAGTTGATCAAATCATCTTCAATAAAAACCACAACAAAAGAATGAAGATACAACCAAGAAGCTTTGTTCATCAAGTCCATGAAAATAACCGGAGCATTCGTCAAACCGAAGGGTAAGACTAGAAATTCATAATGGCCATATCTCATCCTAAAAGCATTTTAGAAGGATCCTTAGGCTTGATCTAGAGTTAATGATAGCCAGAAGGAAGATCAAACTTAGAAAACACAGTAGCCGCCCGCAACTGATCAAACAAATCATCAATACGAAGCAATGGATACCTATTCATAATGGTCACCTGATTCAACTTGTGGTAGTCAATGCACAGCCTCATTGACCTATCCTTCTTCTTCACAAAAAGAATAGGTGCTCCCCAAGGTAACACGCTCATCCGAATAAAACCCTTGTCCAGCAATTCCTAAAGTTTCCTTCGTAATTCAGACACATCTGCCGATGCCATGCAGTAAGAAGCAATCAATATATGTGAAGTACCAAGTACCAACTCAATGCCGAACTCCATCTCCCTCTCAAGTGGCAAACCAGACAAGTCCTTAAGAAATACATCACTAAAGTCTCGAACGATCTCAATATCTTCCACAATCAATGCCTTCTTTGAGTCAGTAGAAATCACAACACTAGCAAGAAAACCCCTACAACCTTTGTTCAACAATCGAATTGCTTTCAAAGCCGAGACCATAAACTTACCTGCCATATACTTGGTTAACGGATGGGAAAATTCATCCTCACTAGGAATACAGAATATGAATCTCTTCTTCCTACAATCCATAAGGGTGTAATGCTCCTCAAGCTAGTCTAAATCCAAAATAGCATCGTAGTATTTCATCTTCAGCAGATAGAAACTATTTAGCAAGTCTCGCTCCTCGATACACACATATGAAAGAGGGAAAACACTGCTTAATCAACATGGCTCCCACAGAGGTGTGTACTGACAAAGGAACATCTAAGTCCTCAGAACCACAACAGACTCCTTCATCAGGACCCTTGTGAACTTCTCGGAGACAAAACTATGTGTGGCGCCAGTATCAAACAAAATCAGAGCATGCATACCCATAATCAAAACCGTACCTTCCGTGACATGCTCTACTTGCCCAACCTCGTCTCTCGCTAAAGCAAAAACCTAGGTCTAGCCTCTCGGTCTCCTTCCTGCTCTCCATGTTGATTTGGCTACTGTTGGTTCCGTTGCTACTGTAGACTGCTGCGCCATCTTCGGATAGTCACAGATCTTGTGGTTTTGTCATCACACCTCAGACATTGACCAGTAGTCACCCAAAGACGTCCTCCATGACGCTTCCCACACTGGGAACATAATGGCTTCTCTGCAACTGTACTACTATCCACAGTCGGTGTAGCTACTCTCGCTGGTATCACTGCTCTGGGCAGAAACATTGTAGTCTTATTCCATCTATCCTACCACTGGAATGTGATTAAGGCCTCTTGAAAGAACCCTCTTCTCTTCCAGCTATACCTCTATCTCTGCCTCTTGCATGCATCCACTGATAATGCCTCATCATCGAATGATGTCCTGGAGCCAAGAGTCTGGTCCTCAAGGATGGCTTCAATCCCATAACAAACTTTTTCACTTTCCTCTGCTCATCAGCAAGAATATGAGGTGCGTACTTTGACAGTTCTACAAATCTAGCTTCATACTCTATCACACTCATCGACCCTTGGGTCAAAGTCAAGAAATCCTGCTCTATGCAGTCTTGAACATGCTCTGGAATGTACTTTGCTCTAAACAGGCGAACAAACTTAGTCCATGCAACCCCAACAACTCCATCGTCGAACTGTGTGCGTAGTATTGAATACTACCACATGTTGGCACGCTCGTACAAAAGAAAGTAAACAATTCCAAGTGTGCCCTTAAAGTAGCACACAAACTCTTTGAGGATTCACCATTACCTGCAGCATGTAGGAAAGCCACAGTCACCCGCTCCTCTTCTGCGCATCGTATAGCAAGAAAGATCTTCTCCCTCTCATGCAACCGGCTCTCCGCCATGAGTGGGCCACCCTCCACCTTAAAAGAGGGTGGAGCCATCCGCTTGAACCGCTCCATCATCGATGCACCCCTAATACCTGCCTCATGCACTAGTGCCTGTGCTTGGGCCTACACTTGCGGTTGCAATGATGTTGTCGTCTGTGCCTGGGACTGCATTGCATGCACAAGCCCCTGCATCAATGCCACATAGTCCACCGGTGGCGGTGGAGGGGGTATGGGTATGGCCAGCTGAACCAGGCTTGCTGATTTGGTGTCTCCTGATCTGGTGGCATTTGATCTCTAGCTGTCTCATCTCCTCGGTAGAACCTACTCCTCTACGACCATGGCCAGCCATAATCTACAAAATAGGCATTTATTATTATCACCTATATACTAAGTAACCTTGGACTTGTTCTTTATACAAACTTAGGGATGTGAGTACATTGTTGATAATTCATTTATATATACTCAACCTGGAAAGGCTCTGATACCAATCTTTGTAACGCCCCTCTTAGACACGGTACAGTTATGCCAACTCACATCGGGTCCAAGGGTGGCGCTATATTGGAAACATCCAATATAATCCGTTCAAATTGAGTGATACACAAATGACGAGTTATATATATTTATAGAAACAGAATGATAATTCCATTTCCATCAACATTGTATTCAAATACCAAGTTGAAAGTATAAAGAGAAAAAAAAAACTAACGTAGTCCACTAATAACAAGTCCACAAGTTCATAAAATAATACATTGTTCGAATTACAATTTATTCTTACATACAAGTTCACTCAAACAACTCTAACAACAATCTAAGCCTCCACGTCCTTACGCTCAGAATCAGTGTGGCCTAACTCCTCTGTGCCAATATCCTCAGCCTCCGCTAAAAGGTTAATCAAGTGTGAGTCCACAAAACTAGCATGCAACAAGGAAAAACGGTTCTAAGATCTATCATGTAGCTACTTTTAAGATATGATATACATATTCCAATCACTTAGCCTTTGTACAATATAGCTTCTTCCTATCAGTGTATTCTAAATCATTTATCAATCATTATCCACATTTCCAAAAAATAGTAATACAAGATGATCACTTAAAAAGTGATGGAAACATTCATAACTAAATCATATGTCCAACATTCTTGTAAATTCACCTACTTATAGCATCTTAATAGTACAGAAATAAAGACATCTATATTGGAATCATTGTCATATGGCATTCTCAATTCATGTACATTTATACTTCATGAGGGTATTATCATGTAACATGCAAGCAATTCATATGGTATGCAAAAATGGCATATAACATGTTGATGATATCATGTAGTATGTAAACATGGTCATGTAGCATGTAGACATTATCATGTACATGTAGACTTGCCAAGACATAGCCCCACTATTAAGAGATCATGTAGTCATGTAGTATTTACTTATCACCTAGGCAAAACAATGATGAAGTCTTGGTCATTGTGCAATACCAGGAGAAGCCCTCCCCACCATTACCAGTAGAACATGTCTACCTCCAGGATTTCATCTGTTGCCCATAGATTCTTGTAGTCAATTTCATGTAGGTAAACATAACCATAGGCATAGTTCCATGTAGGAATCTCTATAGTAGAAATGTCTTATTGGCCATATCATTTAGAAATCTCATGACATGCATTCATGTAATCAACACATATATATGTATTATATATATATATATATATATATATATAAATACATGCTCTCCACAAAATTATGCAATTGTACCAATTCATTTAATAAGACATACATATGCTCATGCAACTCATTACCATCATTTCTGAAATCATCATCTCTACTGTACATCACTAATCTATCATGATACTATAGTGATTATTTAAATCAAAATTCAATATTCATGTACTCCTTTTGCATTTAACAATTTCCATATATACCTTTATATGTTCATAACCTTATAGCAGCAAGCACTGTACACAAGAATTTTTCAAACTTTGCTAGTAACTCTCTTCCTAAATATGCATTATCCATACAAAATTTCATATTTTTATGAATCAAGCATCATTTCCTATGGTTATTTATCATTAAACTTGCATTAAATAGCATGATGCAAAAGTTTAACTAAAGCATACATTTACTAAATAAAAACTAAGCATGATGATTTTATATATGTCAATCTAACAGTAGTGAGAAATTCAAACATGACCTCATAATATAGATCAAACACCCATTTATTTTCCTTTGTACTTACATTATCAATATCCTTAAAACAATATGTAAAGACTATATAACATTGTCACAACATTTCTTCTATATGATAGTACTTATTTACCCAAAAAAAATGTAACGGAAACCCTGTACAATCATCAACCACAACTCATAAATATTTAAACAGATCTATAGAAAAACTCCACAAACGAACTTAACAGCAATGTTAGCAATCGTTTGCAGAAATTAACATCAATCAACACTATCGTTAAGATCTATTAACGGTGGCACATAGTGCCGTTAACATATATAGATGTCTAGTACTCCATCACTTAAATGAAGCAGACGATGATCGAGGTGGACGTTAAGTTCATACGGTCAGAAAACTAGAAAACTCACATGAAATACCGAAACTCTAACCGCTTAATACGATCTTAATCATGGATTTAAAAATCAATAAAAATGGTAGATCTGTAGAGTCCTAAACTATTCCCCCATGTTACTTGCCTCTAACCCTCCTTCTGGAGTGGCAAATAAAGAGATGAAGACGCCTGCCTTGGCAATAAGCCAGTCCCTTTCTCACCTTCGTTCTGCAGATCCAACCTCCAAAACGATGCCCTCGGTCAGAGATCCTTCTGAGCATGGTCCTCCAAGTCACCACTGGCCCAGCTTGCCTCAATTTACATGGATCGCTGCACAGTAACCCTTCTCTCAGCCTCTATTCTCACTACCAAACCAGCAAAAAACCCCTTCCTAAGATCCAATCGGTCTTAAAAGGCCACCTTCAGTTTACGCAACTCTAATCCTAACCCTTGAAGTGTAAATGTCACTATCTATCGGATAAACATAAAAAAAACAATCGATTGTTTCGCTCCGTAATGGTAGCCGCAAAATCTGGCTAGTCAGGTTAACATCAACACAGGTTGTCATTTACCTGACATAAACAGGATTCAATCATGTCGTTAACTTGCCTGACCGAAAAACTAAATATTTTAGTAAAATATCAATGACACAGGCCTCTTTCATCTTGTAATGACCCACTTCCACCCGGTACAGTTATACCAACCCACATTGGATGAGAGCAAGTCGCTACAGGGGAGAAAACCCCAATGATAGACAATTGAATTGAGATATACATAAATAGAAAGGAAATATTGCACAGAATTTAAATAATCTTATTCCATCAACTTTAATCCACATACCACAGTCTATATAGATCATGAAGGAAAAGACATAACAAAATCCACTAACATGCAGCCAGTTCCAATTACATAATCCAAGTTCAAATTACAAAATGTAATACATACTATGAAAATAAATTACAAGTCTTCAATTATTCTCCACGCTCCTCGTTGGATCTTGCTAATCCTTCGGCTTCCAAATCTCCTGAAATGTTTATCAAGGGTGAGTCTACACAATAGACTCAGCAAGTAACTTAAAACTTCAAACCATATACTTATCACACATGCTTTCTAACCATTTAACACTTAAACTAACACTGCTCATACTAAAACATGGACAATAAAACATTAAATAAGACTACACTAGCACATGTAAAATAATAACTCTAACATGGATACTTATAACATCGACTCATTAATCATGGAAACATTCATATACTTACATTCTCTCATTTCTTTTTTTCACATAACATTACACATGGCTTACATTCGATTTATAACATGATGCTAAACACACGTTTATCAAGTAAATACTATCTCATAACTAACACAATCTACTCATGGTACTAAACATGATACCATAATAAACATGAATCACGTTAACACATATATGACATTAACACATACATTCTTACTTAAGCTTTCACATGAATTTACTCTCACGTTAGCATTCACTTCCATTTACACATGATTTCACATAGTTGCACTTTGTTTTCACTTTGTGCATATCACCTCACTTGCACATACCATGTGCCACTTCACATATCACTTTACACACTTTACACATGTCCACTTTTACACAATTGCCAAGACACAGCCCAAACGACCACTAGAAGGATCACTTAACACTTACACTTTCACTACTCAATCACCAGGCAATGTGATCAAGTCTTGGTTGCAGCACCGGAGGAAGCCCTCCCCACCATTACCAGTGGAACTTGTCAACCTCCAGGATTTCCCTACCCATTGCCTCGGGTGTCAATTATCACTTGAGCTTTCCCATAGGGGCACTACTACAGTACAACTCCACTTAATCTAGGGTGGCAGTGTCTTATGGGCACATTTATCTATCTTGTCACGTCTACACATTTTTACACACATACACCACTTATTCTTTCACTTCCCATGTACGTGCACACACATAATCACACTCAGACTCTCAATCAATCATGAACAGTAAGAGACAGAAATTAAAACATAAGGCTAATCACCCTTTTATACATGCTTGACTTAACATTCACTTTATGGTTCAGATACATTCTGAATTTCACAGTTCATTCCACCATGATCAAAACAAACTTAAAATTTAACTACATGGTACATATATATCATAGAATACATCACTAATTTTTCATAAATTTTGGAGTAGTAAAACTATTTTTAATATTAAACATAGATTCAGGCAATTTTACAGATGTTTCAATTTGAACATGGTAGACGTGAACCATCCATTTTAACAGACACAAAATAGGCACACAGTGGTTTTCACTTCATTAAAATTTCTGAAACAGTAACATTCACTCATACATTATTAATCTGTAGTTAAATCTATCATATCATGGTGTAGCAATATTTAGAAACTAATAGCACTCTTCACAGTACTTAGAATCCTACAAATTTTTAACCACAGTTCACATACAGTACAGAGAACATATCTTTAATATTTCACAAATTTTGGAGCATTAAAACTATTTTTAATAAATAACACAGATCATATGCAATTTAGCAAGAATATTTGGTTAAGTATGGTAGACAGTACGCAGTCGGTCCTAATAGATCCAAAACAGAGAACGGTCATTTTAAGTTCATGATAATCTTCTTGATCCGTAACATGCAACAGAACCATTTAATCAGAATTAACCACAGTCAAAACAGACTTATTCTCTACTAATAGAAATTGTTCTAGTTAATATCATGCTTAAAAAATTGGTAGATCCTCATGATAGAACATACATACCATACTTGACAAACCTTGACTTCCATAGCATGCACAGACCAGCGAAGATCACAGTACAAGGGTCTACACATTTGCAGAAGACAGTTGAACTAGGCGGCCAGGTCCTTGCCGTTAGAAGGTGTTAACGGCAGGATCTGTTGCCGTCTACACAAGAACTAGACGGCATCCTATTGGTCGTCTACCTCTTGTCTGCACTCAGTGCAGACCTAACACAGACATAGGTGAATTGAGGGGTCCAGGACACGATTTAAATCCGTAAAAATGTATAAACCCTAGAGGACAAGAGTATGGAGTGAAGCAATGAGTTACTAGCCTTCAACTAAATCCCAGAAGTGATGATTTGGTGGAAGAAGTCCTCCTCGGCCAGTGCCAAAGATATACATGTTCAGAATAACATACATATATATATATATATGTACATACACTCTACATAATTATAAGCATTATGCATGAACATATAAATATAATACACAAACTATTATTTAGGTATCATACACGTCATAAATAGTTTAAACATGCTTAAAAGTAGATAGATATCTTAAACAAGATTAACATATCTATGTATACATATACAGATCATGGTTACATACAACATGCATGGAATAATTAAATATAATAGGCATATCAATAATTAAATAACTCATACACATTTAAATATTTATTGCATGCATGGAAAAACTCACAATTGTTTACAAGATGTATGATAATAACTTCTTACTATATGCACAACACATGCAATATGCATGGAATTTATAAATTTATACATACATTAATAGCTAGATAATGCATGCACACTTATATTTATATATTTATATGTGTACGAAAATAACTCTCATGTACTTACAAGGTAGATAACAGTAGTTACATATCGTATGCACAACACTATTTAGTACAATATATGTATATACTATGGATAACCTAATGCGTATAGAATTATCTACATATCACATGCATAAGATAACACACATGTATACATATGTACTTCATATATTTACACACAATATCTATGGAATAAGTAGTATAATATGCTTGCTTCAAAAAAAAAAGTAGTATAATATGCACTTCAAGATTAGATAGTACATGCATAATATCGTTAAGATGCAATATGAAATAAGTTAACTAAGAATATTCTATACGACAATAATTAATTCTGGAATGCACACACTTGAATGGACATATGTATAAATATACACACAACTATACAACATAGTTATGTACATTATGCACGAAATAGATAAATACAACATGCTCATCGGTAATTAGATTAAACATGCACAATATTACTTAAGCATTATATGCCTAGGATTTTAGTATACACAATATACACAAAGTTGGCTAATTGCCTATTCTCACATAAAATATCATATATATACATGCATATGTTCATGAGAAGTATAAAAATTGTAATATGCACATTTGAATACACATGCTATACACACAACAAGTAAATACACGTGCATAGTATAAAAAAAATGAAATTTCGGGGTATCACACTCTCCCCCCCTTGAAAAGATCTTCGTCCTCGAAGATCGAATCGAGTACCTATGGTGATGTCGCCGAGGTCATCTCCGGCCAATCCTTGCTCCTTTATTACTATTGATGAAGCACCTCGTGGAACGAACTTCGTCTTCAGGTTCGGACACTCCCTTAGTCGATGATCCTTGCTGCCACATCTAAGACATCTTTCTTCCTTTCGCCAACATGCGTTCCCGCCATGACGCTTCCCGCAATGAATGCACTCGGGCTTCTCGCTGCCTAATGCCACAGTTGATTCTGACCTTCTTTTCTCCTTGATATGATTCCACTCTATTCTCTTGCCTATTTACCACGACAAGAACCTCTTCCAAAGTACGGGATCAAACTCCAAAAGCCTAGCTTTCAATGATGGTTTGAACCCTTTCACGAATTTCTTTACCTTGTGACTCTGCTCATACCTCCTAGAGTGAGCACTACGTCTACCACGTCTAGCCATAGTCTGCAAAATAATTAATTAGTTAGGATCTAGGTTACTATATCCTAACTGTTCTCCTTAACTATCTTCTATTCATTATATTAATTTCTACATATATGGACAATTTCCTATAAACACTTTGCAATATTATGACGGTGATGGTCTATCCATGTACAATCTCAACCTTGGGCTTTGATACCATCTCTATAACGACCCTCCTCATACCGGTAAGATTATACCAATCCCCATCGGTATAAAGAGTGTCGTCACAGTGGGATAATAACCCAACACTAGCGATAGGTTGATATGTACGTGGATAGCAATTGAGTATAGCGGAAATAAAATAACTAACTCAACTTTAATCCATCACCATCACACATTCCACAGTCCATATAGCGAAATAAAATGACAATGTCCACATTATTACATGATAAAAGAACCACATTGTTTATCACATTGTCCATACAATTAAACTTTTCATGCAATGAAAAGAAAAGTACAACTTCTAAGCAAACTCCACAACTACTCCTCCAAGATGACGTCCTCCGCTATGCCTCCCTCTGGCACGGGATACCTGTCAACCTGTACGCCGAAGCAAGTATGAGTCTAAAGACTCAGCAAGCAAACCAAAGACTTAACCTTGAACAAATCACATTCATCTTAAGCTATCATACACTAAGGAAATACATACTATCATTTAAACTACAAGAATACATATGGTACATACTCCTAACTATCATATATTTAAATCACCTAGGCATGCTTAGACTATCACATGTTTATTCTAAATCATGGATACTAACATACACTTGTACATGTCCTCTACACATAACATATAGCATGATTCATCCATCCAAACATTTTCCATTTCATGATACGTTTCTATAAACTAGAACATAGAATTAAGCATAAAGAAATGAACAATCTAGCATGATGACTATTCACTTTTCACATGCACTTTTCATATTTAATTGCACATTTTACTTGCTGTTTTAATGTAAATAAATCTCATTACACACGATTTCACATTTATTAGCATGAATTGAAGAGTTAAAACATAGTCATGTTGGTTGGCGACAATAAGCACTTAAGCATGGAACTTATGCTAATTAAACATCACATCTAGCATGGAACCTAAACATTCTTTCTTGTATTTATCACATTCATAACCATACTTTACTTGCTGTTTTGACATGAATTAAACTCAATTACATGGAATTAGATTTATCACACATAATCTCATTCATTTAGTAATTCCACATGTTCATTTTTCACGTTGCATAAATGACGTGATTACATATGTTTATTCACATGCACTATTACATGAAGAATAATAAACTACATGACATGATGCTAAACATGGTATTGCAATTGAGGTATTATTACATGAAAAACATGAACATAGTGCATTAATACATTGGTTTTCACATGCAAGCACACTCTCATTAACATTAACTCTCCCTTACATATCTTTTCACATATTCTTTATATCATTTACTCTTTCATTTTCACTTATCACATATCATATCATTTGCACTCATTACGTGCCACATTCGCATATCATCTTACACTTTATTCATATTCTATCGCTTAAGATGCCATGACACATTGTCCTAACCACCTACTAGAGGACACACACATCCATATCTCATAGCACATAGCTCATAGCACATCTCATAATACAGCTCATAATCACATACTCACCACCTAGGCAATGTAGTGGCAAATCTTGGTAATTGCGCGGACTGAGAGAAGCCCTCTCCACCTATCCAGTGGTAGTTGTCCACCTCTAGGTTTTTATCCTAATGCTTTTAGGATATACTTTTCACAACGTTCAGCCTACCATAGGGACTTTTCTATGGTACAACTCTCAAACCTTTAGGGTAGCAGTGTCAATTCTTGGCCCAATTATTACACATTCATCTTATCACATTTCCTCTCATTATTCACATACTTCACATAAACTATTTAATCACTTTACATGTACTATTTATCAATTGCACACATCTCAGTTAACCAAACATGATACTACTGTTTTCAAAAGTAAAACAACTCATATTACAATCCTAAACATGCTGTTAATTACTGAATTACACAAGATTAGATTTTACATATCTAATATGAATAATTCCCATGATTTAACAATAATTGCACTTTCTGTCATCAAATTAGTTCCAAATTTTTATCATAGGTTATTAACTATAAACATATCACATCTTCAATTTTCCAGATTTTTCGAACAATAAATATAATTTCTACAATTTAAACAAGATTTCAGACATATTCATTGAAATATCATTAAACATGGTACACATTAACATGGTTGGGTGCTAACAGTTCAGGAATCTAATATCAGACCTCATGCTGTCATGTAAAAATTATAAAACCCTAACTTACAACGAATCCATTTATACAACATTTAAACATGCTTATATGATGCTCATAATTCAATTACTAAATTTTAATAATTAACACAGTTCATAGAAAATTCGGGCAACCTCATGATATGACCTAGTGACTGTATACAACAAACATAAAATTTGCAGCATGTACCCATATCCAAAAATCACTTAAACAGCTTAAGAAGATCAAACAGTGAAATTTTAGGACACTGAAGAAGTTAACTGCAAGGGATGTGGCCGCCTACTGTTAACTGTAACATCCCTGGCCGCCAACCCAGGAACTTGATTGCAGCAGATGCTGCCGCCAACTTTCTCCCAGCATCACACACAGACAACACTCAATACAAAGGGGAATTTGGGGGTTCCAGGACTCGAGGAAAAATCTAGAAAAATACCTTGGACTTAGGGGACATGTATAGATTGAGATCTAGGGTTTACTTGCCTCTAAATAAATCTAGGAAGATCAAGATTTGTCGATGAAGCCCTCCTCGGCCTGGCCAAGAAGGTGCTCAAACTCTCATCAGATCTTCTTCTTCTGTTGATGCAGGTGCTTCCTCGGAGTTGGGACTTCTTCTCCTATGTATATGCTACCTCCCAGTTGTTGTAGATCCCTGGGGAACACCTCCAGTCGTCAGATCCAGCCCTCCAAAGATCAGCTGTTCTCCATTACGGGTGCTAGGGTTTCACCAATGCTAAAAGCCTTCCCCTCGCCCTAGGATGAGTATTTTATAGGGTTGGGGTTTGGGGTACACAATAGGGTAGGTTTCCTATGCATTAGGATGGGTTTCCTAATCTAGAACTGGTCAAAACGCAGGCGTTAACAAATCTGAAACCGTTACACAGGAAGGATATTGACATCAACATCAGTTGTAGTCAACCTATATGACATCAATATCGGTTGTAGTCAACCTGGGGTTGACGTCAACATCGGTTGTAGTCAACCTGGGTTGGCGTCCAGAGATGTTGCCGCCAACACAGTGCTTGGCCAAAACACCGCTATGCATTCAATTAACGTCAATCATGCTCCAACAACGAAGTGTGTGCATAAATAAATAAATATATATGCATTCACTAATATAAACTACTTGCATCATTTTTATTTTTAAATAAAACTTATAATAATCTCAATTAAAGATAACATGCATGCACGCTCAAAGATATACATGTTCAGAATAACATACATATATATATATATGTACATACACTCTACATAATTATATGCATTATGCATGAACATATAAATATAATACACACACTATTATTTAGGTATCATACATGTCATAAATAGTTTAACATGCTTAAAGGTAGATAGATATCATTTAACAAGATTAACATATCTATGTATACATATACACATCATGGTTACATACAGCATGCATGGAATAATTAAATATAATAGGCATATCAATAATTAAATAACTCATACACATTTAAATATTTATTGCATGCACGGAAATAAACTCACAATTGTTTACAAGATTTATGTAATAATTCTTACTATCTGCACAACACATGCAATATGCATGGAATTTATAAATTTATTACATACATTAATAGCTAGATAATGCATGCACACTTAATTTATATATTTATACATGTACGAAAATAACTCTCATGTACTTACAAGGTAGATATAGGTAGTTACATATCGTTTGCACAACACTATTTAAGTACAAATAGTATATACTATGGATAACTTAATGCATATAGAATTATCTAGATATCACATGCATAAGATAACACACATGTATACATATGTACTTCATATATTTACACACAATATCCATGGAATAAGTAGTATAATATGCACTTCAAGATTTAGATAGTACATGCATAATATCGTTAAGATGCAATATGAAATAAGTTAACTAAGAATATTCTATATGGCAATAATTAATTCTGGCATGCACACACTTGAATTGACATATGTATAAATATACACACACGTATACAACTTAGTTATGTACATTATGCACGAAATAGATAAATACAACATGCTCATCGGTAATTAGATTAAACATGCACAATATTACTTAAGCATTATATGCCTAGGATTTTAGTATACACAATATACACAAAGTTAGCTAATTGCCTATTCTCACATAAAATATCATATATATACATGCATATGTTCATGAGAAGTATAAAAATTGTAATATGCACATTTGAATACACATGCTATACACACAACAAGTAAATACACGTGCACAGTATAAAAAAATGAAATTTCGGGGTATCACAATTTCCCTTGCCTGGATGGTATTGGATGTTGAAGTCGAAATCTTTCAGATATTCTAGCCATCTTCTCTGTCTCATGTTGAGTTCTTTCTGGGAGAATAAATACTTCAGACTTTTATGGTCTGAGTAGATAGTGAATTTCTCTCCATCCAAGTAGTGTCTCCAGATCTTCAAGGCGAAGACCACGGCCGCCAACTCCAGATCATGCACGGGGTAGTTGACTTCATGCGTCTTCAGTTGTCTTGAAGAATAAGCAATGACCTGTTAGGATCGGATATTCGGTAATGGCAAAGCTAGAAGGGGGGGTTGAATAGATTTGCAGCGGAAACTTAAGCAATTTAAAAATTACTTCGTATTAAAAGATCTACTCAATCAAAACCCCTTTGATGTGATTCAACGTGTGTGAATAAATCAATCAAGTAGCGTGTTGACGAAATCCCTATGCATGCATCTAGCGCAATACAATGCAAACCACAAATCAAACCACAGTGCACAAGGGATTTTTTAGGTGGTTCGGAGATCACACCACGTGACTCCTACGTCCACCCCCCACACAGTGAGGACACACTACTCAACAATTGAGTACAACACACAAACACGAGCACAACGGCTCAACCACACACACACGCTAGATCAAGTCCACAATAGATCAGACCTCTAGCCTTGATCTGACTAAGACACCAGACACTATAATCTGTACACACCCTTGTACAGATCACAAACCACACACAAATCCACAAACACCACGTACTGACCTCCAATCAGTACACACACACACAGATATATGAAGGTAGAAAGAAAGAAGAGTTCTGAGTTGTAGAACAAATCCGGAGATGAAGAACTCTTCGTGTGGTCGTCCAGAAGAACTCCAAGCTTCGTCTTGACAAGTATCAGTTGATGGAGAAGCTTGAACCATGGACGAACCGGCTTCAACTCCACTTGGAAGGTGTTCTTCTTTGTTCTGGGCAGAGAGATGAAGAGGGCAGCAGGAAGAAAGCCTTCTTCTTGACCTTTGCTTAGGGTTTTGGTATGGTGGCTTCTTGCTGCGAAAATAGCCTCATATGATCCATATATAGTGGTGTCCAAGCATAGAGAGTCGTGCTAAAAGGAAACACCGAAATATAGATCATATCCCGGCCATTAGATCTTCCCAAAACTCCGTCTGTCGACAGCCGACTTGCTGCTGTCGACAGGAACAGACAGTGTTGCAAGATCCAGAAGATTGGGCTTGCTGGAAACAAATTTCTGTGTGTATCTGTCGACAGGGCAGTTTTGCTGTCGACAGGGGTGCTGTCAACAGGGCAGTTTTGCTGTCAACAGGGCACTATTCACCTGTTGATAGGGCACTATTCACCTGTTGACAGGGCACTATTCCAGCAGCTTGTCTTGTTCTTTTGCACTTGGATTTTGGGCTTTGTCTTGCATGGAATCTCACCTACATTTAAGAACATTATTAGTGAGATATAATGAACATTTAAATGAACAAATTAAACATGTTTTTCTTGATTAGCATTTGCTTTTCTTGATTAACATTTGCTTGACTTAGCATTCTCATTATGTTTCACATATGCACAAACATCAATTTGTATTCATGAAATCTCATCATCAAAAACAAACATACCATTGTCAACTTAACATTCTCATGTAAACCCAACATTCTCCTACATGAGAACCCAACATTCTCCCCCTTTTTGATGATGACAAAACTTACAATTGATGTTTCTCCCCCTTTTGGCAACATTCAAAAAGATAGGTCAAGCACAAATGGATAAGAATGAAGCAAAGAACTGTGTGACCACATAACTGAATTGTGAGAGACATGAGTGGGGACTGAGTGTTCAATTAGAATTTTAAGGATGAGAATTGGTTTATACCCATTGCAAAATGTCATAGACACTAGTATTAAGACACGTAAAAATTCTACAATGGTGAGGAGATAATACTTTGGGAATCTCAAGTTATAGCATTTAGGATACATCGTTCAAAAACATATGAAGTAAGATAACCCCTTGAATAAACCATTAAAGAAAATCATTACCTTAGTGGTGATTTTCAGTTGGTAAAGGAAGGTAATGTCCACATAAACATTTGACAATTGACAACCCATTGCCCTTGATTTAAATCTTGGAGGCTCCACTCTATTTCAAGCATTTGAATAATTTCTTTGTCAAGTTAATGTGGGAAAAGTAGTAATTAGGATCACTTTCACCTTTTGACGTGAAGATAGACATGAGGGATGCCCGTACCCCCAGTTACTCAGTGTGAGTGACCATCATACCATTGTGCAGAGATAATGAAAAGACTTTTTGACGCGAAGACAAACATTTGTGATGCCCATGTCCCCGGTTACTCAGAGATACTCATTAGTGCTCTGCCTTTGTTCCCATTTCAAATACTTTTTATGAACTTTTGAGTGTTTAAAATAGGTAGCTTTTCTCCTTTTTTTTTTAAAACATCAAGGTCAATGATTAGTTAAGGTCAATGGTTAATGTAAAACATTAAGTTCAAAAACCTTCTTACTTATCAAACCATTTTAGAAACATGATAATCCATAAGGGAGATATTCAATATAGCTAGGTTAGAATCATTAGATTTGATCAATGCTTTCTAGATGACACAACCTAGACTCAAACACAAAATATTAAATCAAATTATTGTGATTAATTCAATGTCTTTGATACTATGTGAATATGAAAGGTTGCAATGAATAGTAAGTCCACATTCTCCCCTTGCAGCAATAAAATGAACATACTCATGAAGATGTTGAGAAAGATGAAGAATTATCATTGAAATGTGTATCTGTCGACAGCAAGGGAGTGCCTGTCGACAGATGCACTCAGACCTGAAAGACTTTGTTCTAGGAGGTCAAGAACTGTGCTTGGCTGTCGACAGCAGAAGAATTGGCTGTCGACAGATGCACACAGGGTGCAATTTTCTGGTTCTGTGAAGGCTTTTCTGTCGACAGGCTGTTGGGGGCTGTCGACAGGGGCTTTGAAACTTCAGCTTTAAGGCTTGAATTGAGAGTGATTTGAACCATAAGATTGAGGGATAAATACACATTAAAAATGAAGGGTATCCCTTATGAATTTTACTCACCTAGCCTTAACTTACTCCCCCATAATGTGTGCATGTGATGAGATAACATTCAAGCAATTCAATCATGATTTACACATTCATCACAAGCAGTTGCACACAAATTTCATGAACATTCATGAGCATTTTCAAAGTTACTCCCCCATAACTCATGCATAGAAAATGTATCAAGCAATTCACATGTTATTAAGCACACAACTAGCCTTATGCATTACATGACTTTTGGTACTTGGCGGAGTATTTTACTCACGCATAATGATAGTTTTCAAACAAGCATAACTTGTTTTCCACATGTCATCATTTGATATACCAAGAGGTCATGTGCACAGTTATGCAAGCAAGATGGCATGATTCTAATTGCTAAGAGGCATTGTCTTGTGGGGTAGCATTAAGGCACATTTTGCATTGCTCAGGTAAAGGTAAGAATCTATTTCAATTTTAGCAGTTCAAATATGAAGTGATAAGGAGATTTTACCTCAACAGTCTTCAATCATAGTCAAAAAAAAATTTACCTTTGTTCTCCATCATTTCTTGCCTTGCACAGCCAATGTCATGAATCCATTTCTAATTTTTGGCTGCAAGACATCTCAGCTTGTTGATCAAGCTTGTTTTGGGACCCACACTTGCTTGGGTCCTGCAACGACATTAATGTTAGGATATAACAATGATTTCAAAATCCAGAGTGATTTGATTTTTGGATTTCTGTTGTTTTGTGCAGTTTTCCTGTCCATAGATACATGAAATTTCTGATCTTTATGAACATGTTTATCCTTGTGTGTATGAACACATGGATTATTATGGAGCTTTGAAGCATGCACAACATTATGATTTTTATGAGAGTGTTGATTTTTCTTCCAGCAGAATTTAGCAAGATGACCAAGTTTATTGCATTTGTAGCAAACAGGTTGAGCATTTACTTGGAGCTTACCATAGTGTGATTGCATTTGCTGGAATCTCTGAGATCCTTTAGAGTACCTTTGATCACCCTTGGGTTGAGAAGAAGGAGGTGGTACCCTTTGGTATCTCTTGGCATGATGTGGAGTTGGAGATTGCCTTGAAGCTTTTTGAGCTATTGGAGGAGTTGAAACCTTGTACAATCCTGCTTTCTTTTCACTTCCTTTTTCGGATTTTCAGTTGTAACAACATTCTTTCTAATTGCTGCATTTTTGTTCAATTTTTTATTTTGTTTTTGAACATTTTTCTTATTTTCACAGAAGCAAGACTTGTGTTTTTCAATTCATTTTGAATCTTCTGTTTTTCAGCTTTTAATGCAACAACTTCTTTTTCTGAAGTCTGAAGCTTGTTTAGCATGACATCCAAACCATTTTTCATTTTGTTCTTTTCATTTTCGATCTGAGCAATTTGTTGTTCCAGATCAACAATTTTATTCTTAGAATTGTTCCATTCGTCATTTAATGGTCTGTCATGATACATGCATTCAATCATCTTTTTCAGATGATTATTTTCCTCAATCAATTGGTTGCATTTCTCTTTTATTTGATGATCATGAGCCATGTTGGAGATTTGTTTGATCAATTGATCATTATCAAATTTGAGATTTTCATTATGATCAATCAATTTTCATTTTGATTTTTCAAATTAGAATTTTCAGATTCCACAAGATCATGATCTTCTTTCAACTTAGAAAACTTGATTTCATAGTTTTTGACTTCCTTTTCCAATTTTTCATTCTCCATTTTCAATGTTTCATTTTCTTCATAGAATGCTTGAGCATTATCAATTATCATTTCATTCTTTTCCAGATTCTTTTAGCTTCTTGTTTTGATGTTTAACAGTTTTAAATTGTTTGCACATGTGTTCATAACATTCTATCAATTCATCATAAGATATATCATTCTCTGAATCAGAATTGGATATTGATGCATCAAATGGATCTGAATTTGATTTACCTGATTCTATAGAATTTCTTGACACCTTTGACATATGTGATCCTCTAGAGTCGTCTGAACGAGAAGAGCCTCTTGAGCTTCCATGAGCCATGTAGCATTTTTCTTCTCTTCTCTTTCTAGACTTGCATGTTTTCATAGAGGAGACCTGCATTTTATCAACATGATTATCAAACTCAATAATCATTGGTCTATTTATGATACTCGAGAACTTAGACATATTTCTGAGTATGTGTTAGATACTGAATCAGATAATCAGATGAAAATCAGAATCAAATATAAACCCAATCAGAGCAATTAACCACACATAAACAGATATGCCAATCACAATCGATGAACAGAAAAACGCTCTGATACCAATTGTTAGGAATCAGAGCGGTAAAGCACACAAAGATATATCTCGTAAAACACAACCGATGAACAGAGAACCTGGCTCTGATACCAATTGTTAGGATCGGATATTCGGTAATGGCAAAGCTAGAAGGGAGGGTTGAATAGATTTGCAGCGGAAACTTAAGAAATTTAAAAATTACTTCGTATTAAAAGATCTACTCAATCAAAACCCTTTTGATGTGATTCAACGTGTGTGAATAAATCAATCAAGTAGCGTGTTGACGAAATCTCTATGCATGCATCTAGCGCAATACAATGCAAACCACAAATCAAACCACAGTGCACAAGGGATTTTTTAGGTGGTTCGGAGATCACACCACGTGACTCCTACGTCCACCCCCCACACAGTGAGGACACACTACTCAACAATTGAGTACAACACACACACACGAGCACAACGGCTCAACCACACACACACACGCTAGATCAAGTCCACAATAGATCAGATCCTCTAGCCTTGATCTGACCAAGACACCACACACTATAATCTGTACACAACCCTTGTACAGATCACAAACCACACACAAATCCACAAACACCACGTACTGACCTCCAATCAGTACACACACACACAGATATATGAAGGTAGAAAGAAAGAAGAGTTCTGAGTTGTAGAACAAATCCGGAGATGAAGAACTCTTCGTGTGGTCGTCCAGAAGAACTCCAAGCTTCGTCTTGACAAGTATCAGTTGATGGAGAAGCTTGAACCATGGACGAACCGGCTTCAACTCCACTTGGAAGGTTGTTCTTCTTTGTTCTGGGCAGAGAGATGAAGCAGGGCAGCAGGAAGAAAGCCTTCTTCTTGACCTTTGCTTAGGGTTTTGGTATGGTGGCTTCTTGCTGCGAAATAGCCTCATATGATCCATATATAGTGGTGTCCAAGCATAGAGAGTCGTGCTAAAAGGAAACACCAAAATATAGATCATATCCCGGCCATTAGATCTTCCCAAAACTCCGTCTGTCGACAGCCGACTTGCTGCTGTCGACAGGAACAGACAGTGTTGCAAGATCCAGAAGATTGGGCTTGCTGGAAACAGATTTCTGTGTGTATCTGTCGACAGGGCAGTTTTGCTGTCGACAGGGGTGCTGTCGATAGGGCAGTTTTGCTGTCGACAGGGCACTATTCACCTGTTGACAGGGCACTATTCACCTGTTGACAGGGCACTATTCCAGCAGCTTGTCTTGTTCTTTTGCACTTGGATTTTGGGCTTTGTCTTGCATGGAATCTCACCTACATTTAAGAACATTATTAGTGAGATATAATGAACATTTAAATGAACAAATTAAACATGTTTTTCTTGATTAGCATTTGCTTTTCTTGATTAACATTTGCTTGACTTAGCATTCTCATTATGTTTCACATATACACAAACATCAATTTGTATTGTTCATGAAATCTCATCATCAAAACAAATACCATTGTCAACTTAACATTCTCATGTAAACCCAACATTCTCCTACATGAGAACCCAACATGACCTTCTCCTTTGCATTAATACACACCCTAGCCCAAACCTTGAGGCATTGGTGTAGACAGAGAAACCTTCTCCCTCTATTGGCAGAGTGAGAACAAGTGCTGAAGTAAGACGATCTTTAAGAGTTTGAAAACTTTTCTCACACTCTTTACTCCAAGAGTATGGATTCTCCTTTCGTGTCAGTCGTGTGAGAGGAACGGCGATCTTGGAGAAGTCCTTGATGAACTGCTTGTAGTAGCCAGCCAGCCCCAAGAAACTTCTGATTTCTGTGACATTGGTCGGTCTCTCCCAATTGAGTACAACTTCGACTTTGGAGGGATCAACGGAGATGTCGTCCTTTGAGATGACATGGCCCAAGAAGGACACTTCTTCGAGCCAGAATTCACACTTGCTAAGCTTTGCATACAGTTTGTTGTCTCACAAGACTTGCAATGCAATCTTCAGGTGTTCTTCATGCTCTTCTTTGATCTTTGAATAAATGAGGATGTCGTCGATGAAGACGACCACGAACTTGTCAAGGTATGGCCGATATATGTTGTTCATGAGTTGCATAAAGGCTGCAAGAGCATTGGTCAGACCAAAAGGCATAACGACGAATTCAAAATGTCCATACCTGCTCCTGAAAGCCGTTTTGAAGATATCGTCATCCTTGATCCTCATTGATGGTAGCCAGATGAAAGGTCGATCTTGGGGAAATATTGAACTCTAGATATTTGGTCGAATAGTTCATCGACCCTGGGTAATGGGTATTTGTTCTTGATGGTGAGCTGATTGAGTTGACGATAGTTGATGCATAGCCTCATCAATCAATCTTTCTTCTTGACGAATAGTACAGGTGCTCCCCATGGGGAAGTACTTGGTCTAATGAACCCCTTCTCTAATAGCTCCATCAGTTGCATCTTCAATTCCTTGAGCTCAACAGGTGACATCCGGTACGGTTGACGCGATACTGGGGCAGCTCCGGGGATCAACTCTATAGCGAAGTTGACATCTCATTCCGGGGAATCCCTGACAAATCTTCAGGAAACACATCAGGGAAATCCTAGACTATGTGGATGTCTTTTATCTTAGAACCCTTCTTTTCCACAACTACGGTTGCTAGGAAAGCAATACAACCTTTCCTTATCATGTTATGGGCTTTTATGGCGGAGATTAGAGACATCCGTCTCTTATGTCTAATCCCAGAGAATGCCAATTTAGGAAAGTCACTAAAGGTCACCCTTCCTTTCTTACAATCGACACTTTCCCCATAAGTGGACAACCAATCGGCTCCCAAAATTACATCATAGCCTTCCATGGGCATACACACCAGGTTGGCTTTTAGGTTATGGTCTCCGATCATTACATCGGTAGAGGGAAAGTATTTGTTCAGTTTCTCCTTCTCTCCTAGTGGCATTGTGACAGAGAACTCACAACCCATGGATATAGGTTTTGTAGTCAGGGTGTCCGCAAAATGTTGAGATATAAATGAATGAGTTGCTCTAGTATCAAATAAGACAAATGCTGATAAGGAGAAAACTTATAGGGTACCTTCTACCACGCCACCGTCTGTAGCGGGTTCCTCATCATGTAGGGCTTGCAGTCTTCCCTGTTTCTTAGGCGCATTAGGGCGCCTTTCATTCTCTTTTAGTAATGGGAACTCGGGGATGCAGTGCTCGCGACTTCCGCAGCGCAGACATGCACCGACTTTCCTCCAGCATTCATCAGCAATTTGACCTGGCTTGTCACAATGCTTGCAGTTGCTCTTGGCTGGAGTGTTGGGTATGAAGACCTTCGGTTTCCTTTCTTGGCTGGATCCCTCCGTGATGTTGAAGGGACGCTTCTTGCCATTGGTAGGCTTAGCAGATGACTGACCCGAGGTCATTTCCTTTTTCACAAACTTCCCTTTGATACGATCAGTGAAGTCCGTAGCATCATCCAGCAGCTGAGCCTTCTTCATGATCTCAGCATAGGTCTGGATGTCGAGAGGTTCCAGTTGGGTAATATATTGAGGCTTAAGGCCGTTGAGAAAGCACTTAGCCTTCATCCTCTCAGTGTTCACTATGTGTTCAGCATATTGTGCCAGTCTTGAAAATTGGGCTTCATATTCGGCCACAGTCGAGCTCCGCTGTTTAAGAGCAGCGAATTCCGCAGCCTTCCGTTGTTGGACACGCTCTGAGAAATATTTGGAATTAAAACTTCTTTGAACTCGGTCCAGGTGAACTGACCATTAGCTCTGGTCCCTTCCACAGACTCCCACCAAGCGCGGGCGTCCTTTCGAGTTGGAACGTGGCTAGTAGCAGCTTATCCCCCGTTGCACATTGCATGACACAGAAGATTCTTTCCGTTCTTTTAGCCAGTGTTCGGCTTCATCCGGATCCGTGGATCCACTGAACCTAGGTTGGTTCAGACTCCTGAAGTTGCGTTGTAGGTCGCCTGCAACATGATTGCCACCTCCTTGGGTAGCTTGCACAATCGCGCGCGTCAGTTCTTGGATGGTCTGTTGCATGCCCGTCATCTGAGCATGTTCAGCAGTCAAGTGTGAGTTCATTTTAGCGTTGGCTTAGTTCCTACAAAAATAACTTATTGTTATGATATTGATGTGGACTTTAATTCGTGCATGTGTGAGTTCATTTTAGCTAGTTACCCTTGGCTCTAACCACAACTCACATAGGTAGGATAATTGACTCTAGTCGAGGCAGGTTAACCTAGATCATCCTATACTTAAGAATAACCTAGGCTCTGATACCAAAAAATTGTCACGCCCCGATGCAGAATATCGAAATGCGAGGCAGTTGCAAGTAAACGGGTATAGAGCGAGTACTAGACATCAAAGCATTGGACAAGAATAAATACTAAAGCAAATTCATTTCATTAATAATCTTTCAAATGTCTAGTTACAACCACTAATATCAAAGCCAATCTATAGGGCCCAATTGCATTGAAATAAAAGTAAAAGACTAAACTAAGACTCTATCATAGCACTAGGACACTAGGGTACTCTTGACATCACTCCTGGTCGTTCTCGTCCTCTTGAGTGTATAGTTCATCCTCGGTCTCACCTGAGAACACAACGACAAATAACGCAGGATGATCGATAACGCCCAGTAGGACTTAAATCTCAATAGTCAAGCAGGCTTTAAATGATTAATGAATTAAAAGGCAGAGTAACTAATGATAGAGCGAGAGAGTCAAGTAACGTGAGAGATAGCGTGATAGCATGTGAACGAAATAGCACAAGCTTCCAAATATAGCATGAGTGTCGAGTATTGCACAAAATAGCAAGATGGCCATAGCACAAAGTATAGCAATAGCACAATGGGTATAGTATAGCACTTTTATCAATAGACAACGAGAAAACATAGCACTTTTGATTGTCATTTAGATAGTCGAGATAGATAGCACTCGAGTGTAATGCCAAACACTCTGATCATTTAACTCCCATGGGCACTAGCACTTTCGGGCGCACATCCCAGGACCAGATCGGGCCCTTTATATATTACCAGGCATTGGTTATATTGTTTATCTTTAGACAATTAGTCAATGGCCAATAGAGAGTACCAAGAAATAGATGAGAGCACTAGATGAATAGACGAGATAGTAGAGTGAATGTGAATAGATAAGCAAGTAGAGTATAGATAAGAGCTAGTGGACATAGCACGTAACACATCGAGTAACATGCGATAGTAACAGTTGCACAACACGCACACGTGGTGTTGGCAGTCAGGTGGAAATCACTACCTTTCCACTGGCCATGTTACGCACAGGTCCAGAGGTCCGGTGTGATTCAAGATAAGAGCGAACTTCTAATAGCCGTTTGGATCATGCTGACCCCTAAAGGGTATGATAGGTGTTAGGGTACAACCGGCTCGTCGACCATGTGGGAATCCATGGACAGAGGAGACTTACGGATGCCTTAAACAAAGACTCACTAGTCTGGCAGAAGGAGTATCCGACGGAGAGTTTTTCCAAGTCAATAGAGTGTATATATAGAAACAGGTGCTCGACGTTCTAGAGGAATTCTAGAACAGTGGAGCGTCGATATCGGTATTCCAAAACAACGCGAGAAACGTACACAAGTATATTTACGAATGAGGTAATTTAATGACATAAATTACCAGATAAATTATGTAACATGTTCATGCCAATTAAGCCATATTTGGATGGTTCAAAGAGTGTGTGCATGTGAATAAGAAAATCATGGACAAGATAGATCATGTGATTGACTTAAATTAATTAAAATATATTCCATATTTACAACTTCATTTTTCAGTGTTCAAAACAGTTAACAAGATATGGGAATAGCTGAAGAACAACAAGACTTGCAAAAAGATGGGTTTTCCTGCAAAAAGTCAGATCGCGATACACTCTAATGAGGGTCGCGACAGGGTCAACTGAGATCGCGACGGGGTCATGTATAGGTCGCGACGGGCTTGTCGGTTCGGGCAAGCAAGTCATGACGGATTCATATGAAGAAGGCAAAAGGTCTGTTAGACCAGAAGATCAGGTCGCGACGGGGCTCCTGTCACGATCAGATCATGACGGTGACGCTTGTCACGATCTGCCTAAGAATGCAGCCTATCGGGTCGTCGCGTTCTCAGGTCCTTGGTCTGAGTCCGATAGAGATCTGACATGTCCTTGGTTCTTGGTCAAAACTTACCATGTTTTGACATAGGGATGTTAAAAAATTCATAACTAATTGTACAAGCAATGGAAAATAATGAAACTAGTTGGAAATTGATCTAGACTCACATGGGTACTTACAATAATTAGGAATTGGAAGACAAGCATGGTTTTGATAGGCTTTACTCAAGTCAAACATAGAGAACAGAATACTAAGAACAGTTGAGATGCAAGAATTAATTCGCAAGATAGGATGCATGAAAATTAGGGCCTTTAGGGGCAAACGATCCTTAATAGCCATCAGTTTCTCCATTAAAATTTTCGTGGCATGGGATAGAGGGTACATGGAGATCTAGATTTTTGAAAAGGGTTCGGGGTCATGTAAGTTGCAGAACATGAAAAATCAAGAATAAATAACATGCTCGATGGAAAATTATGAAACCAAAGGTCTTTTGTTCCTGATGGACTAAACATCCTACAGATGAATTTTCATGGCTTATGCTCGTGAGAATGCCTACCTTTGACTCGTTTTGTCTTCTACGATTAAGAACTTGAAGAACGAAGGAAGAAGCTTTGAGCAGCCTTTTCCCCACGAATTTCTCTCCTCCTTGGCCTCTTACCATGTCCAGCAAACCCCTGGCATGAGCTAGGGCCGGCCATGAGGGTTTTAGAGGAGTATTTAAGCATCTCCCCATTCTATTTCCTATTATGACTCTAATTCCTATTTATTCCAAATTTTCTATTTCCCTCTCCCCTTTTTAGGCATGAGATCTCCTAATTTGGGTTAGGTTGGGACCCAAATTTGTGGCCAACCTATTAGGCTAGGTTTAGGAATCCCAATCTAACTCAAACTTCCATTTTAATACATTAAATACCTCTTTTCTATTTAAGTAATAATTTAGTTACGAATTTAAGGTATTTTCTGATTATTCCCCTTTTAAAAATCTCTATTTTGGCCCACTAATTTCTAATGGGTCTACTTAACAAAGACCATTACCTCTTTTCATTTAATGGGTTTTATTGAATTCTCTTTTATTTGATTTTCTAATTAATTTAATTAGTTTTCTTATTATATTATTAAATTTTTATTTTTCAAAAAATCTAGGTTGCTACATATATACACTACATTATTTAAATACACTATGCACATTATAATAAATATAATATACACACACAAGAATAACATATATTATACTCATGCACATAAATGAGTAAATATTTGTAATATGCTCCAAATAAACATTATTAAATGCAAAAAATTCGGGGGCCTCACATGTCTACAATAGGTAGATGACACTCGATGTTGTCATCTACTTTAGTGAACGACAGTGAACTGTGATGTCAAGTTCATCAAAATTCACATTCCAACACAAATGATGAATAACACACATAATTAAAAAAATAAGCAAACAAGTGATCTAGGGTACTACAATGTCCATCGGTCTGACATGACTGGGGGGGGGGGGTGAGAAAGACGTGTGAATAGATAGAATCCATATTGGATTCTCGGTTTGAGTTCAACACTCAAACCACTACCCTAAAAAAAAACCCAAGTGTAAAGGGTCAAAATATGCAAGCGTCGTTCTTATTCCAGCAGTCGTCTACGTGGTGTCCTGGCTTGTTGCAAAATGTGCAATTCTCCATGATTAGTTGCTCTTCCACTTTGATCTTCTTATTATTGCCAATGTTGTTTCCTCCATTCATCCTCTTATTACTGTTGCTGCCAGGGTGAACAGTCCCAACAGTGCGGGGTGCTTCCTTCCTTACATAAACTAGACTTGCTACTTCTTTCTCTTTGAATCCTTCCAGCTTCAACAAGGTATCATCCACTAGTTGAGCCCATTGGACCATCTCTAGGAAAGTATGGATGTTGAGTGGTCCCAATTTTTCTATAAACATGGGCCGTAGCCCATCCATAAACCGTTTGCCTTTAGGTTTTATGTACCTACTAGGTGCGGGCATATTGAGCTAAACTTGAGAATTGGGCCTCGTATTTGGCAATAGACATACCCTTCTGCTTCGGCCGCCTTCCTTTCTTGCACTCGCTTGGAGAAATATTTCTCTCAGAATAGTTCCAGGAACTCTTCCCATTCCATCTCATTAACATTTGGTAGATGGCCCGATGTGGCCTTCCACCATGCTCTAGGATCCGTTTTTGAAAGGTTTCCAGTAAGACCTTCTCCGTCTCCGTACACTACATCACTTGGAAAAATTTTTCCATCTCCTCCTGCCAGTTTTTTAGCCCCATCTGGGTTAGGAGATCTGGAGAAACAAGAGGGATTCAGACTTTTGAAACTCCAATGCAAATCCCCTGCTCCATTTCTGGCTCCAGCTTCGTTCCTAGCTTGCTCTACATTATGTAGGGCTGTGTAAGTCCTGCCACAATTTCTTGCATCGCTTTCTAAAGTGCAGGATGAAATGGACAACCAAGATGGGAGGGGTAAATTGGTTATCGCCCAATAAAAAAAAATCTTTTAACACAGAATACATTAGACTCAATTAATCAAACCTATCATGTGAGATGCATAGCGGAATATAACAAGTATACAGACGAAACCAACTATCCTAACGTGCGTAGAACGGGGATGGAAAATATGGATGCAAATCACAAATGCACGCAAAATTTATAGTGGTTCGACAAACACACCCATGTGTGCATCTAGATCCACTACCCTACACCCTTGTCAGGATTTCCACTAGCTTGTTTGCTAAGTACAAGTGAACCCCCCCCCCCCCACCCCACACTAATTATTTCTGGGTACAACCACAACCCCACCTCATTTCCCAGGGATGAGATAACCTAACGTGTATGTGTGTGCACACTACACACCAACTAAACACGTGCTCATAGACAGAGCACACACACACAATGATGTTTGTGTAAAAAAACTAAAGTTCAATTCTCAACCTAAAATAAGAGAAAAGAGATGAAAATTTACAGTTCAGAATTCTCATGTTTTCACATGGTTGAGAAATGTCGGAGATGAACACAGCTTAGGCCTTCCTCGATGAAATACTATGGATGCACAATCTTCAGAACATCCAACACCTTGAACTTGTTCAGCAACCTCTGAAGAAATCACCTGGAAAGTGCTTCGATCTGCTGGTACATCCTTTGCCCTAGCTTGGTTGATATCTCGTTCTCCAACTATGTGTGTTTATACTACACACAAGAATATAGTTCTACCTTGAAACCCACAACAAAAAAACTCCTACTTCGCTATAGATTAGAAGATAAGCTCATGCAGAATCCATAATAGAAAAGAGTCCTTTCAAAACTAGAAATTGTGTGTCTGCAGTCGGTCGACCGATTTCCCAAAATCAATCATCTGATTTTGGACTCACATCGATTGGGACTTCGACTGGCAAATCGACTGATGGTTCGGTCGTCCGATTTTGGAATTTTGATCGACCGATTTCAGGATTAGATTCAACCGATGCTTCGGCTAGAGTACTTATAAGGTGAACATCCGAAGTACCAACACTTCAACTAGCCAAGTGTAAATCATGACATCAGATGGCAGAAATGCAACATGAATATACGAAGTGATTCTTCTTCGAATGGCTAATCAGTTGACCAATTTCCTCAAGTCGGTCATTTGACTTTTGACTGTCTCACTGCTAATGCTTTTGGCTTGGTCAGTCGACCAAACATACCAAATCGGTCGTTCGACTTCTGCTTGGTCAACAATCGAACGTCCAATGATTCCCTTACTCCATAATCGATTATCCATCAATTACCTTTGATCCAAAATCGATCTAACATCGATTCCTTTAAATATCGGTCGACCGATTTCTGTAAGTCGATCGTCCTATTGTCAGTTTTGCAGTTCTTCTTCCAGTCTTATCTTTCTGTTTTGTCCAAGTCTTGGGTTTGGTATTTGTTGAACCACTCTTATATTTTTATCCTTATTTTGGTGATAACAAAACTCATGATTAACTTAAGTATCATGAATATATTTAATATCATATTTTCCTCATAAATACAACATACTATGGCACTATCGCTTCATGATTTGCACTAGAAAGCTAAATCGATTGTTGTTCAATGCATATCAATTACTGATTGAGTGCCATATCAATTACTATTTTGCTATTACATCGATTACATACATGGATTACATTAAAATTTCGACTTCATCTAAACATTGATTTCATTCAGAACATCGACTTCACTTAAACATCGATTTCGGTTGAACATCAATTTAACTTAAACATCGACTCCATTCAAAAATCGATTTCGGTTCAACATCGATTTCATTTAGAGCATCGATTTCACTTATACATCGACTCCATCCAAACATCGATTTCGGTTCAACATCGATTTCATTCAAACATCGACTTCAGTTGAACATCGATTTCATTCGAACATCAATTTCACTTAAACATCGATTACGTTTGAACATCGATTACGTTTAAACATCAACTCTCTTTGAACATCGATTTTGTTTTAACATCAACTCTATTTGAACATCGATTGACTTTTAACTTAAAACATCGACTACCTTAAGACATCGACTGCCACTCACTTCAAATATTTCAAATGTCTTTGGTGCCCAATGAAAACTCAAATGCACTTCATATGATTAACTTATTATTTCGCTAACTGAAGATCTTTTGCCTGTCTCATAGGATCTCTTCCTTCCTGCAACAAAAGAAAAGTACCTACATTCTATTTCTAGCTATTTGCAGGAAATACAGACAGAAGGCAAAAAGAGGTATGAGCCATTTGACAAAAGACTTCTTGAGTCTAATCATCTGCCTTGCATTTAATGTATGCAGGTCCACCTCTACACACATGCAACATCTTAGACTTGCTGTTGGCATCCTTGGAAGTGCACACCAGCTAGAACATCTTCCTCGATTCCAAGTAGCCAGTAGGCACACGAAGGAAGCCATTAGACTCGAGAAAGAGAGTTGAAGAAGAAGAGAGCCAAGAATCTCCAACGGCCATCTATCAACGAATCTCGTCAAGCTGCTCCATAAGAAGGAGAAGAGAAAGCAGAAGAAAAATAAGAAGATTGAGCGAACCTAAAGATCATTCAAACAGTGTACATCTAGTGAGCAACCAAATCCATACACACTCAAGCAAGAAAGGAAGAGAGCTCGAGCCTATTCAAGCTGAAGCATTCAAGCCATCTTTCTTCTTCCTCATTCTCTCTCTGTGTGTCTCTGTGTATTTGAAAGAGAGAACTAGGGGTTTAGCCTAAGGAGAGTCTTGTTCTGTAAAATCATTCTTCTTAGGTTGAGTCTCAGATCAAGCATTTCATTGTTTATCTAGAGCTTGATCTAGGGGCTTTAGGTCCTAGCTTTTGGGTTCCGAAGTGTTCCTCTTCGGTTGGACAAGAAGGCTTGTTGTGCAAGTGTTCCCCTTGATTAGAAGGGAAGACCAGCTTGTGCCTGGTGGTGACCATCTGGGGTCTATACCAGTGTTCCCCTTGATTAGAAGAGAAGACCTACAGGGGTGTGTACTAGTGAGCTGCTGCTGAGCTCCTAAAAGAAGCACATAGCTGAGGTGAAACAGTGGGCTACCTTCTTGTCCAGGAAAGAAAAGAAGACCAGTAGAGGCTGGGTGTTGTATGTCCTAACGGGGACTGTACCCTTGGTTAGTGAAATCCCAAGAGTTTGCTTGGGGACTGGACGTAGGACTCGTGATTGATAGGAGGTCCGAACTATGATAAATCTATGTGTTCTTTGTGTGCTTACTTCTGCACATTTAATTTCCTTGCACATGCCTATTTGGACTAACAAAACATTTTCAAGTGGTGATTTATTTTATTTTTTCAGATTACCTATTCACCCCCCCCCCCCTCTAGGTTAGTCTTGCTGCCAATCGTAAGTGGGCCAACAGTATTGACCACTTCAAATGCAACTTTTGGACAAAATTACTGCACACTTAACACACAAATTAGACTCCTCAATTAAATAAATAAAAATCAAATGCTTCGTCATAAACATGAATTATATTTAGTGTTTTGTGATTTTCTGAATCATGAGTTAAACTTAGTGTTTTGTGATTATCAAAATCTATAGAGTACAACACTTGCCACTGATTATGGGCCATGGCAATCGAATGAAGGTTCCTACAAACACAACAACCAATCATTATCTTAGTTTATGAAGTGTATGATAGGAGTGGGGCGTTTAATTTAGCATGTTATAAGCCTATGAATTTAGCTTATCTCTGGCTCTACCCATACTCACTGGGTGACATGTAAAAATTGTTCATGACGTAAATTGTCTGGGCATGCCCTAAACCTTGGACTTAAAATCCTTGTTTGTTCTTAGACTCTGATACCACTAAACTATCACGCCCCAAAGCATGGCAGCAGAAGAGTTAATTGATCATTGAGACTTGAACAGTTGGCAAATAAGCCTCTAGCGAGCAATTACATATAACACAACTAAATTGCGCTAATCATAAACATCAACTCTTTATTTCATTTCAATAATGAGGACTAGTACATACTCCATTCCAAGATGAACTACAGGACTAAGACTCAATTAAAAGGGAAAATTACATACTATTCTTACCCTTACTACAATATTCTAATACTCTCATACTCAAACTATAAAGCTATGATGCTAAGATAACATGACTCCAATACTAAGGCTTGAGAGCGCTCTTCACTCTTGTTCATCCTTAATATAGTCCTTGTTCTCTACATCATCCATTTCCTGTTCTCCTGAAATGTTGAAAAGTAGGTAATTAGCGCACTCGCCCAGTAGGATTTACATCTTCCAGCAATGATATAAGTATTTAACAATTTAAAATCTAGAAGGTATGAACATGATATGTACTATGTTGTTAAAACGACGATATTAAGAGGTGAAACAATGTATCGTGCTAGATAGTAAGATCAAGAGATGTAACAATAAGTCTAGCACGAAGGTTGTATTCAAGATTACAAGATAGAGTGAGCAATGATCTAGAAAGATGGTAACTTTGTTGGATCTCTTGTTTTGATGATGTTTAACTATGATCCATACAAATGTGGAAATCATGCTTTAATTATATCTAACATTATTTTCCATGTGTAGCTTACAGAAATGTTCATATAATGACAGTGGTGTCGACACAATTCAGATAGTGTGTCGACACATGACTCAATCCCAGAGCAAATAAACATGAAAGTAAGTCAATTGTGTCGACACATGTTCAGTGGTGTCGACACATCCCTTACATCCAGTAAACAGTGAAGTATGGAAGTGCCAGTGGTGTCGACACAAGTTGGTTGTGTGTCGACATATATTATGTATGTAGGAAGCAATCAGAGAATTTAAGTGCCAGTGGTGTCGACACAGGATGATTGTGTGTCGAGACTTCCTAATGATCACTCCATCCCCATATATAATTTATTTATTATATATAATTTTGGTAATTAACAAAACCTTAACAAATATTTTCTAACAATATTTTGGGAAGTTCATCTATAGGAAATAATCCAAGCAAAATCTGTAAGTTATTCTCACACACTAATATTTGAAGTTCAGAGCATGTATTTCTTCTAAGTACACATCGATTTCATAAGAGAAACAATGATTTCGGTCTCACATCGATTTCATAAGTGAAACAACGACTCGGTCATCGGTTTCTTAAGAGAAACAATGATTTCGGTCTCACATCGATTTCATAAGTGAAACAATGATTCGGTCATCGCTTTCTTAAGAGAAACAACGATTTCGGTTTCACATCGATTTCATAAGTGAAACAACGATTTCGGTCTCACATCGATTTCATAAGTTAAACAACAATTTGATCATTGTAACAATTTGTTAAGGAAAACAACGATTTTCGTCTCACATCGATTTCATAAGTCACTCAAGTAATGATTCGATAAGTGAAACAACAATTTGGTCGTTGTAACGATTTGTTAAGTGAAACAATGATTTGCTTGTACAACGATTTGATTTCACTTGTACAATGATTTTCTTGTACAGCGATTTGCTTGTACAACGATTCACTTGTATAATGATTTGCTTGTACAACGATTCACTTGTACAACGATTTGCTTGTACAACGATTTGCTTTCGCTTAAACAACGATTTGCTCAAACAACGCTTTGCTTCTACTTGAAGAACGATTTGCTCACACAACGATTTCACAAGTAGAACAACGATTTCATCAACACAAAGATTTCATTATCATTAACAGCGATTTCACTTTTTATTCATGAATCACAACGATTTCATTTCACCATGAATTTCATTTATGCATATATCATCGATTTCATGATAACATCAACTCTCATCACAACGATTATGTTTTGAATGAATTATCATAAACTTTCATTGTTACTATCTTTCCAGATAAATTTGAAAATGTCAATTTCTTATATTCAAATATATTTTCAAAACACTGTGGAGTTCAAGTCTTCCCGCGTATATCTTTATATCTTGTACCACGTAACATTTATTGTGACTGATCACTTCTCTGCATGTCACATATCTGTGTGCCTTCTATACCGGTGTTTATATTGCAAACACCTTCAGGGTGACAGAATAGGATTTCTATTTTGATGTATATCCTTATAGCATGTCTTCTAACATTGACTAATAGCATAGAGACAGTCTAGCTGTCTGTGCCTTGGTATTTATTACGTGCAGGTCTTTGCCAGTACCTGATCACACAACGTTGGACAACCTGAAGAGAAAGATATCTGGATGAATCTTTTCCTTGTGTATTTGTCTTCCAGAGCATTAAATGTCTGCAGGCCTACCTGTTGTACACCTCAGACTATGCAATCTAACGTGCTTCAAATTTAGAGACAACAGACACTTCAACGAACACCTCAACGGATATATTTTCAGCAGAAGATATATAGAAGACTGATGACTCCATGAAGTACATACGACACGAATACACATTTTCAAAAACCAAGAAACATCAACAAAGAGAGAGTTTCTAAGCTTCATTCCACCAACCTTTAGCTCTCAGCTCTCTGTCTTCCATTTGATTAATCTTTGGAGAGCTTTTGTAGTTCTGAGAGATTTTCCTTATTGAAAATATTCTCCGACATTGCCTCAGATCAAGCAATCTATTGTAAGCTTGGTCTAGGGGCCTTTCGATTTCTACACATTCTTTGTGTGTATTCCTCTTCGTGTGTGAAGAGAAGACATGTTGGAAACAAGTGGTGGTTATTCCCTTCAGTAAGGAAGGAAGACATGTGTAGCAGGTGGTGTTTTGTTCATCTTCGGGGTTAGAAGAGAAAGCCAGCTGTGGCTCGATGTGGAAAGTCTTAAGGAGGATAGTACCCTTGGTTATTGAAATCCCAAGTTGTTGCTTGGGAACTGGATGTAGGAATCCTTGGGATAGGAGGGCCGAACCAGGATAAAAATCTCTTCTTGTTGTGTGCTTGTTTGTCTTCACTCTTACTAAACTAACTATCGATCTTAGTGTTTTCTGTTAAGTGTTTTTATTAACAGGTTTTATTCTAAGAAGAATTTTAGCAATCCATTCACCCCCCCCCCCCTCTGGGCTTGCTAGCTAGGCAACAAGTGGTATCAGAGCCAAGACTCTTCAAGAAAGAAGATCTCACAGTCTGAAGAGCAAAGATAAATGGCAGTTCAAGGGTATGCAGAAGGTCAGTCAGTCAACAGACCCCCTCTATTTGATGGTGAAGACTACAACTATTGGAAGACACGAATGGAGTTCTTTCTCCTAGGTCTCGATTTCCAACTTTGGTCCATTGTCGAAGAAGGAGACCTAGTAGTACTCAACAATAGGGAAAATTTGACAGATGAAGACAAAAAGAAGATATCCCTAAACAGCAAAGCCAAGAGTATACTATGCTATGCACTGAGCAAGAAAGAGTTCAATAGAATTTTAGCATGTAAATCTGCTATGGAGATGTGGGAGAAACTCAGAATCACATATGAAGGAACCGATAAGGTAAGAGAAACAAGGATAGACATCTTGGTAGCCCAATATGAAAATTTTAAAATGCAATCAGGAGAATCCATTACACAAATGTACAGCAGATTCACTGGCATCACAAATGGATTAGCTGGGCTTGGAAAAACCTATGAGATCAAAGATATGGTGAGAAAGATATTGAGATCTCTACCAGCCTCATGGACACCAAAGGTGACATCCATAGAAAAGCCAATGATCTAAAAAGGATGTCACTTGAGAAGCTCATTGGGTCACTAATGGCCCATGAGATAAACATGGAGAGGCTTGGAGAATCCTCTAGCAGGAAGAAGCATAGTAACGCACTAAAAGCTACAGAAGGTAGCTCTAAAGAAGAATCAGAAGATGAAGGAAGTGATGAGAATAGCGAAGATGAAGAAGCTCTTCCATCCAAAAGATTGCAGCGCATACTGGCCAAGAAGAAATATCAGTCTGGGCGAAGGTTCTTCAATAAGGGGTAAGACTTCAAGAAAACTGAAGGAAAAGATGTTAAGAAGTCAGAACCTATATGCTACGAATGTAAGAAGCCTGGACACATCAAGGCAGACTGTCCAAAGTTGAAGAAGACTGAGTTTACGAAGAAGGACAACTCAAAGAAGTTCAGAAGGTATAAAAAGAAAGCCATGGCAACTACATGGAACAACGAGAGTGACTCAGACAATGAGTCAAGTTCCAGTGATGAAGAAGAAGAAAAAGTCAACATGGTGTTCATGGCAAACACTGATGAAAAGGTAACTTCTGACACATCTTTTACTTCATGCAATGAGTCTGATTCTGATAGTCTAGAAGATGCGTTCAATGAATTATACAGTAAGTATAAAAATGTATGTAAGCTATTAAAAATCACCAAGAAAAATCATGCATGCTTAGAAAACACCAATTCAGATCTAAAATATGAAACTGAACAACTAGAAAAACAAATCTCTGAACTTAGAAGAAGAAATGAATTATTATGTGAAGATCTAAAAGTTAAAAATGAATAGATAACTAACCTGGAAAACCAGGAAACCATAATCAAACTTCAAAGGGAAGTTGACACACTAACAAAAGACAATGAATAGCTATCTAATACAATTGAAAAATTCACAAATGGTAAATCATCTCTAATACTAAAAGGAGCTAGAAGATCGGGTAAGAAAAAATATAGTTTAGGATATATTCCACCTGATAATGAAGAAACAATCATTCATCCTAAAATATACCCAACTCCAAAATTATCGCTGAACAAAATATTGATTACAAATCTAACATTAAATAATACACACCAATTAAAATATTAAATAATATATCATGCTGTAGTCATTGCAACAAATTAGGACACACTAAGATAACTTGTACAACTAAACACTTAAGGTGGATTCCTAAAAGGAAAAATGAGGAAACTAACCAGCAAGCACCTAAAAGAACTTGGGTACCTAAATCTTAAGTGATTTATTGCAGGAAAGTCTTAGAGCATACAAGTGGTACCTGGATAGCAGGTGTTCAAGGCACATGATAGGCAACAAAAGATTTGTGATACCCCGAAATTTTCTTTCTTTTATATTGTGCATGTGTCTTTACTTGTTGCGTGTATAGCATATGTATTCAATTGTGCATATTACCATTTCTATACTTCTCATGAACACATGCATGTATATATATGGTATTTAGGTGAGAATAGGCAATTAGCTAAATTGATGTATATTGTGTATACTAAAATCCTAGGCATATAATACTTAAGTAATATCACGCATGTTTAATCTAATTACCGATATGCATGTTGTATTTATCTGTTTTATGCATAATATATATAATTATGTTGTATACGTGTGTGTATTTATACATATGTCAATTCAAGTGTGTGCATGCAAGAATTATTTTGTTGTATAGAGTATTCTTAGTAATGTACTTCATGTTGCATCATAATAACACTATACATGTACTATCTAAATCTTGAAGTGCATATTATACTACCTATTCCATGGATATGTGTGTAAGTGTATGAAGTATAAATGTATATATGTATGTTATCTTATGCATGTGATATCTATCTATCTAATCCTATGTACATCAAATCATCTATAGTATATGAATAGTACTTAAATAACATTGTGTATGTGATAGGTAAGTAATTCTATAGGCCATGTAAGTACACGAAAGTTAGTTTTGTACAAGTATATATATATATATATATAAATGTGCATGCATCATCTAGCTATCAATGTATGTAGATCTCATGCATATTGTATGTGTTGTGCACATAGTAAGAAATCATTATCATATATTTGTAAATAATTATGAGTTTATTTTCGAGCATGCAATATATATTTAAATGTGTATGAATTACTTAATTATTGATGTGCCTATTGTATTTAATTATTTTATGCATGTTGTAAGTAACCATATTGTGTATATGTATGCATACATATGTTAATCTTGTTTAAATGATATTTATCTACTTTAAGCATGTTAAATTATTTATGATGTGTAGGGTACTAAATAATAATGTGCATATAGTATTTAACTAATGATGAACACATTCATTATAAGTTCATGCACGATGTATGTGATCATGAAATGTGTATGTATATGTGCATATATGTATGTTATTGATGCATATTATCCTTAATTATGATTAGAGTAAGTTGTATTTAATTAAATATCATGTAATGTATTAACTTTATGTGGTAAGGATATATGTAGTTATTTTTACATATACTAAATTGTTTTGGTGTATTTATGCATTTATTTTAGGGTTTGGCGGGGTTTTGACTGCACTGTGCAGTGGGCGGCCAAGACCTAGATGCCAACTGCCAGGACTGTGATTGGCGTCCACATCCCTGGACAGCAATACATAGTGGGCGGCCACCCCCTAGATGCCAACTCCCTGTTGGCGGCCAGCCCCTTGATGTCAATTGTGCAGTTGACTACAACCGATGTTGACGTCAATATCCTCCTGCGTAACGGTTCGAGATTTGTTAATGCTCGCATTTTGGCCGGTTCCAGATTAGGAAACCCATCCTAATGCATAGGAAACCTACCCTATTGCATACCCCAAACCCCAAGCCTATAAAATACCCATCCTAGGTCGAGGAGAAGGCTTTTAGCATTTGGTGAAACACTTGGACCCGAGATGAGGAAAAGTTGATCTTTGGAGGGTCGAATCCGTCGACTGGAGGTGTTCCCCAAGAAGCTACACCAACTGGAGGATAGCCTATGCATAGGAGAAGAGATCCCAACTCTGAGGAACTGTCTGCATCCACAGAAGAACCAGATCTAAGGCGTTTCTGAGCACCTTCTTGGCAGGGCCGAGGAGGGCTTCATCGGTGATTCTTGATCTTGTAGATTTTTTAGAGGCAAGTAAACCCTAGATCTTAATCCTATACATGTCCCCTAAGTCCAAGGTATTTTTCTAGATTTTGCCTCGAGTCTTGGAACCCCAAATTCACCCTTGTATAGAGTGTTGTATGTGTGTGCTGCTGGAAGCAGGTTGGCGGCAGCATCTACTACAGTCAAGTTCTTGAGTTGACGACAAGGGATGCTGTAGTTGAATGTAAACGGTCACATCCCTTGACGTCTACTTCTTCAATGTCCTGAAAATGTACTATTTGATATTATAAAGCTGTTTTAATGATTCTGGACATAGGTACATGCTGTAAATTTTATGGGTGATTGTAAACAGTCATTAGGTCATATCATGAGGTTGCCCTAATTTTATGTGGACTGTGTTAATTATTAAAATTCAATAATTGCATTATGAGCATCACATAAACATGATTAAATCTAGTAAAAATAGATTTGCTGTAAGTTAGAGTCTTATAATTTTTACATGATAGCATGAGGTCTGCTATTTGAATTCTGAACTGTTATCACCCAACCATGTTCATATGTACTATATATAAATATATTTCAATGAAATTGCCTGAAATATTGTTTAAATTGTAGAAATTATGTTTACTGTTCGAAAAATCTAGAAAATTGTATATGTGATATGTTTACTGTTATTAACCTATGATAAAAAAATTTGGAACTAATCTGATGACAGCAATTGTAATTATTAGTTAATCTAAGGGAACTATTCACATTGATATGGTAGAATTAATCTTGTGTAATTCAGAAATTAACAGCATGTTTAAGACCGAATTATGAGTTGTTTTATTTCTGAAAACTATAGTATCATGATTAGGCTAACTGAGACATGTGCAAATGATAAATAAGATATGTAAAGTGATTAAATAGTATATGTAAAATATGTAAATAGAGTGTGGAAATGTGATAAAGTGAATGTGTAATAATTGGGCCAAGATTGACACTACTACCCTAGAGGCTTCGAGAGCTACATAGAAATGTCCCTATGGAAGGCTCTACATTGTAAAAGTATGACCTAAGGGCATTAGGAAAAACCTTGAGGTGGACAAGTACCATTCGATAGGGTGGAGAGGGCTTCTCCGGTCTGCGTAGTTACCAAGATTCACCACTACATTGCCTAGGTGGTGGGTATGTGATTATGAGTGTGTTATGAGTTATGTGTTATGAGTTGTGATATGAGTTGTGCTATGAGATGAGTTATGAGTTCTGAGATATGGTTTGTGTCCTCTATTAGGTTGTTAGGACTATGTGTCATGGCAATTTCAGTAATGAAATATGAATAAAGTGTGAGATGATATGCGAATGTGGCACGTGATGAGTGCAAATGATATAATATGTGATAAGTGAAAACCAAAGGGTAAATGATATGAAGAATGTGTGAAAAGATATGTAAGAGAGAGAGTAAATATGAATGAGAATGTGATTTCATGTGAGACCAATATGATAGTGCATATGCTTATACTTCCATGTATTAATACTTCAATTGCAATATCATATTTAATATCATGTCATGTATTCATTAATCTTCTTATAATAACGTATGTGAGTATAATATATATGTGTGTAAACATGCGAATTATGCAACACAAAAAGGTGAACATGTGGAATTGCTAAATGAATAAGATAAAGTGTAAATAGCTCTAATTATATGTAATTGAGTTAGTTTCATGTCAAAACAGCAAGTAAAGTGTGGCTATGAATGTGATAAATACATGTAAGAATGTCAATTCCATGCTAGATGTAATGTTCAATTAGTATAAAGTTCCATGCTCAAGTGCTTATTGTTGCCAACCAATTTGACCATGTTTTAACTTTCAATTCATGCTATAAAATATGAAACCATGTGTATGAGATTTAATTATATTAAAACAGCAAGCAAAATGTACAATTAAATGTGAAAAGTGCATATGAAAAGTGAATAGTCATCATGTTAGGTTGTTCTTTTCTTTATGCTCAATTCTATGTTCTAGTTGTAGAAATATATCATGAAATGGAATAATGTGTGGATGGATGAATCATGCTACATGTTAGGTGTAGAAAATATGTACAAGTCTATAATATAGTACCCATAATTTAGAATAAACACATGATAGACTAAAGCATGTTTAAGTGATTAAAATATGTGTTGATAGTTAAGAGTAAGTACCATGTGTATTTTTTAGTTTAAATGATAGTATGTATCCTTTAGTGTTTAATAGCTTAACATGAATGTGATATGTTAAGATTAAGCCTTTGGTTGCTTGCTGAGTCTTTGGACTCACCCTTGCTTCGGCATACAGGTGAGACAGGTATTCACTTTTTGGAGGAAGGCATAGCGAAGGTTGATCTCTTGGAGAAATAGCTTTGGAGAAGAGATTATCAGTTGTACTTTTCTTTTTCTCATAGCATGAATAAAGTAATTGTATGGACAATATTTGGACAATGTAGTTCTTTTATCATGTAATAATGTGGACATTGTCATTTTATTTCGTTATATAGACTATGGAATGTGTGATGTTGATGGATTAAAGTTGAGTTGTTTATTTTATTTCCACTATATTCAATTGCTATCCACGTACTATTCAACCTATCGGCTAGTGTTGGTTTTTATCCCACTGTGATGACGCTCTTTATACCGATGGGGATTGGTATAATCGTACCGGTATGAGGAGGGTCGTTACAAGATTATTTCGTACATCAAAGATGAAGAAGGAACAATGACTTATGGCGATAATGGAAAGGGTTCAGTGATCGTTGTAGATCCATTGGCAGTCAAGACAGAACCTCATAGAAGATGTTTTATGTGTAAAAGGACTCAAGCACAATCTCATAAGTATCAGCCAGCTATGTGACAAAAGTCACCAAATCAAGTTTCAAGAGTCTAAATTCCGAATCATGAAGGATGTTGCAACTATCTTCGAAGCCAGCAGAGAAAGAATTTTTATGTATTGCACCTAGAAGAATTAAGGGATCGGGATTTGTGTCTTGCAGCAAATAAAGATCAAATTGCTGAATTATGGCACAGGAGATTGGGTCACTACAGCTTGGATGGAATTAGAAAGCTCATCAAAAGAAATCTAGTGGAAGGTCTGCCCAAGATAAACTCAAGAATAGAAGGTGTATGTGAACCATATGCAAAAGGGAAGCATGTGAAATCCTCTTTCAAATCAAAGACAGTGGTAACTACCTTCAAACCATCGGAATTACTTCATGTGGATCTGTTTGGACCAATGAGAACTACAAGTCTTGGAGGAAAGAATTTTGGATTTGTAATAATAGATGATTACTCAAGATTTACATGGGTGTCTTTCTTAGAGCATAAAGATGATACCTTCGAGAGTTTTTTGAAGTTTAGTAAGTTAGTTCAAAAGGATAAGAAGTTCAGCATAATAAGTATTCGCTTAGATCATGGAGGGAATTCCAAAATGAAAAATTTGCAGAATTTGTGATGATCAAGGTATTGAGCACGACTTCTCAGCACCAAGGAACCTCAACAGAATGGAGTAGCTAAGAGGAAGAATAGAACCTTATTGGATATGGCTAGAACAATGCTATCAGAATGTAATATTCCAAGATATTTTTGGGCAGAAGCAATTAACACAGCGTGTTATATCATAAATAGAGTGATGATCAGGCCAATTTTGAAGAAAACTACTTATGAACTATACAAGCAAAGGAAGCCAAGATCAGCCACTTCATAATGTTTTGATGTCCATGCTTTATCTAAAATAATGGTAAGAGAGATATAGGTAAGTTGGATTCCAAATCTGATGAAGGAATCTTAAGGGGTATGCTTCTAAACCCAAAGGCTATCGAGTGTTAATAAACATAGTTTATTAATGAACAAATTGTTCATGTTATTTTGATGAATCTAAACCCTTCCATAAGAAAGGAAGTAGATAGCGATGATGAAAATGCAGAAAATTTATCCAAGAAGCTAAAAGATACATCAATCAAAGATAATGAAGATCCACCCTTGGAAGAACTACAACAAAAGGAAATTACACATGATGATCTTCCAAAGGAATGGAGATACAGGAAGGATCACCCAAAGGACAACATCATTAGAGATCCATCGGTGTGGGGTAAGAACTAGAGGTAATGTTATCCCTTGTTATTATTTAGCATTTGTATCTCAAATTGAGCCAAAGACAATCAATGATGCACTGTTTGATGAATCTTGGATTCTAGCTATGCAAGATGAATATTCAGTTCAAGAGAAACCAAGTTTGGTCTCTTGTTCTGAGACCATCAGATCATCCTGTGATTGGCACCAAATGAGTGTTCAGGAACAAATTGGATGAAGCTGGTGTTATCACTAGAAACAAGGCTAGACTGGTTGCTCAAGGCTATTCCCAAGAGGAAGGCATAGATTTTGATGAAACATATGTACGAGTGGCTAGACTGGAGGCTATTCAAATGTTACTGGCTTATGCATGTGCATTGGATTTAAAACTTTTTCAAATAGATGTAAAATCCACATTTTTGAATTGATATATAAAGGAGGAAGTCTATGTAGAACAACCTCCTGGTTTTGATGATGTGGATTTTCCAAATCATGTTTTTAAATTGCACAAAGCATTATATTGTTTAAAGCAAGCACCTAGAGCATGGTATGAAAGGCTTAGTACATTTTATTAAACCATTGTTTTATCAGAGGACAGGTAGATAATACATTATTTATTAAATCAAAAGTCAAAAATTTTTTACTTGTGCAAATTTATGTGGATGATATAATATTTGGATCTACTGATGAATCCTTGTGTAAGTACTTTGAAAAGCTCATGCAGGGAGAATTCGAGATGCGCATGATGGGTAGCTCAACTATTTTCTTGGACTACAAATCAAGTAAGGCAAAGAAGGTACACATATCTGTCAAGCAAAGTATACTAAAGAATTATTGAAGAAATTGGGTTGACAATGCAAAACCACTGTCTACTCCAATGAGCACATCCACCAGATTAGACAGTGATAAAGAAGGTAAAAAGGTTAATCAAAAACTTTATAGAGGTATGATAGGATCACTACTTTAGTTAATAGCTAGTAGGCCTGATATTTTATTTAGTGTATGCATGTGTGCAAGTATCAGGCGGATCCCAAAGAATCCCACTTAATTTCTGTCAAAAGATTTTTTTAGATATTTAGCTAAAACTCATGATCTAGGTTTATGGTATCCAAAATCATGTGAAATTAGCTTAATTGGATATTCTGATGCTGACTATGCTGGATGCAAAGTAGATAGAAAGAGCACCAGTGGTGGTTGTCAATTTCTTGCAGGATGCTTGATCTCATGGTCTTCAAAGAAGCAAAATTCAGTTGCACTGTCAACAGTTGAAGCTGAGTACGTAGCTGCTGGGAGCTGTTGCACTCAACTCCTATGGATAAAACAACAGCTTGAAGACTATGGATTGCACATCAAGACTATCCCTTTGCTGTGCGACAATACAAGTGCAATAAATCTCACCAAAAATCTAGTCCAGCACTCCAGAACGAAACACATAGAGGTTAGATATCATTTTAGTAAAGATCATGTGGCTAATGGTAGTATAAGCATTACCTTTATAGATACTTTAAATCAGTTAGCAGACATCTTTAAAAAAGCCTTACCCTAAGAGAGATTTACGTCTCTTAGAATGGAATTAGGCATGTGCAATTTGTAATAGATATGTTTGTTTATAACTGAAAAATAATATTTCATAATAATATTTTCTCTTTCCCCTAAAATCAAGAAAATTCTTTATTGCTTGTGTCCTAAAAATGCTATGACTTTTCGGGATGAATTCTTTATTGTTCCCATTATCTTCTCATCGTTTGTCATTATCCGCATTTAATTCTCTGACGTTTCAAAAAGCGCCTTTATGTCCTGCCGTTATAGCGCGAAATCCATGCCATATCGATTTCATCTTTCTCTCTCTTCTCTTTCGACTTGCCTGGAGCGATAAACCCTATCGATTCCAGACCCCTCTTTGTGTGATCTGAAAGGATTTCTCTGTTCCCGCCAAGATTTCTTAAGGGCTTCTGTTCCATTCCTTCCCATGATCCTCCATAAATTTTCCTTGTTCATTTCCATGGCCGCTTCTGGGAGCTCTGGCACCGTTGGTGGTTACAGCGTCACCTTCCTCACAGCGGAGCAGTAGGAAAGGTTTGCAGTAGTCAAGACGAAGTTATGTGGAAAGAAGGCAGTAGATATTGCGATTTGGAGAAAAATGGGATGCATAGTATCGTGGAAGCCATCAAGAGGGTGAAATGGTCAAGGCTGGTCACAGTTTCAGAAACAAGCTATCCAGACCTAGTCAAGGTGTTCTACACATGCCTGAAGGTAGAAAAAGATGGGTCCCTATCCTCCTCAGTCAAAGGTACTCCTATTCACATTACTTATGATCTTCTGGAGAGTTTATTTGGAGTGTCTACCGTCGGTCACAGTGGGGTAGACAGTGTGGATATTCAGGAAATGGGGTTAGGCATTATCGGAACTGAATACAACTTAAAGGATGGAAAGATAGACAACAATCAGCTGAATGCGTTCAACAGGGTTTTGCATTTCATTGTGTGCCAAATTATAGTACCAAGGAGCGCAACTTTCTCAACTTGTCCTAAGGCCGACTCAGATATGATGTTTTGGGCAATCCAAAATCAGGATATTAACATGGCACAGGTAATAATTGAGAGGATGAGATCTGCTGCTTACATGATATGGGATAAGAAGAACAAGCTCAATGTATCACCTCCGTATGCTCATCTGCTGACTAGGATATTCAGACATTGCAATATTGATTTGAATGGTGAAGTGATGGAGAAAATGGGCCAACCTATCAATTCCATAAATCTCAAGAAAAGTGGTTTTTCCTTAGTAGGAAGTGTTTGGACCAAGACCTCTATAGCAAAAGGAGAGGCCATTATTACAGAAGCTCCTAAAGTTCCAGCAGTACAAGAAGAGGCAATCAGATCAGATATTCTAGTTGTCCCAGAAGAGGAAGAAGGAACCAGACTTGAAGATTCAGTGGCAAGTGCTAGAAGAACAGAACAGATTGATCCCGAGCACATTGAGCCAGTTGGGCAGCAATCTGAGGTTGAGACCCCCTCGACAGTTATTGCATCTGTAATTGAAGAAGTATTAGAAACTATTGCTAATATTCAGGGGGAGCAGGAAGAAATTCATGAAGAAATTCCTCAAAATTTTATTCCTAAAATTGCTAGTATGGAAGTTGGCCAAGGAGCACTTGTCTCAGAAGATGTGGCACCAGGCCACAATGTCGATGTTCTGATGGAGGATGCTCCAGCTCAGGGGGAGCATGTAGCTGAAAAGAAGCAGAAATTCAGGGGAAGCCCACAGTTAATGCCCCTGCTGATCAGTTCCAAGAAGGTCTAGTGGAGAGCACCTCTGATGGTGCTGTAGAAGTTGATAAGCAGCCAGCCATCAGCTCAGGAAGTAAAGGCAAGGGTGTGGCCTCCAAGATTCCCCTTCTAACTAGGAAGGCACACCGGAGATCAAAGAAGAAAAGAATTCTTGTGCACTTGAAACTTGTGATTGAAAGGTTAGATGAACAAGGGAAAATCCTATGCTTTGTGCAGTCCGATGTCTCTTCTATTTTTATTAGCCAGAGCACTGGAGTAAAAGAGCTGGCCATGGTCAAAGTAGTGTTGCGGGGAATGAGAAATGAGCTGGGAAGCATGAAGGAATTAGTGTCAAATCTTTCAGATTGGTGAGGGCACAATTGTCTACTCCTGCCCCTCCTGCTCCCACTCCAATAGCTCCAGAGGTTCCAGGGCCATCAGGGCCAAGTAATGAAGAAGCAGTCCGGCCACCAGGGCCTTCTGAAGAAGTTGCCAAGCCATTAGGGCCATCTGTTGTTGAGGAGTCAGGGCCTACAGGGCCAGTTGTGAAAGAGTCTGGGCCATCAATGTCACGCCCCGATATTTAGCAGCGGAATAAATACCGGGGGACGTGAACGATACAAATAAACGTATCACAGTTGAATAATGCAGAGTCACAATTTCATATAACCACACCTTTCAGACCATAATATGGTCACTAAAAGTATACTTTATTCCATTCCATTCATCTAGTTACAACCTTACATAGAAAGAATCAACTGAAAAGAGTTCCTTATTTAATAAAACTTCTAGAAAAGTTCATTATCACATAGACTACTCAATTGTCTATTTCTAAACTGTCATCTGCTCACAAGGCGGGTGCTCATCACTCTTGCCCTGCCCCATCGGACTCCACTGGTCCCTCATCACTACCTGAAAAAAAGGGCAGGATGATAGGGTGAGTGAACTAGCTCAATAGGATTTACATCTCACTATTGTGCGGGCACTAGTATACATGATTAACATTTTAAATAGGCAGATATGCACATGAACATGATGACAATGCATGCTTTTCTAACAAGTTGAACAGAGGAATAGAACGGATGTCAGATCAGATCAAATGTCGAGTTGCATATACAATGGACATATATTTTAGGAATAGAATCATATCAAAATGAATTGGCCATATTCACACAGATATCTTGTATTCACATGATCAGACGTATCATATCAAATCTTATCATATCAGATCAAAACAAACCTATCACATCGTATCATAATGAATGAAGGCACATTCTCACAAATCTTGCGTGTTTGTTTGTGCTATGCCAAGCACCAAAAGTCCATACTCCCGCGGTTAATAAGTACGTTGGGGCGCTCCTCCCCAGGACTGGACCAGGCACCTATTGCACAGGCATTGGATCAAATTTGGACCGAAGTCCCACGTTCTGCCGACAAACATATTCATATTATGGCCACAGAGTTTCAATAACAAGCTTGTAGTAAAGGAACATGATCATTCATAGATTCAAGGAATGATAAACAACTCAAAAGAACAAGGCAGGATAACGACGTATCTTATGTTTCATAATTCATTAATGTCTTGACATGAGGATGTTTCTAAAGACAGATCATATGTAGAACATGTGCTCTCAATTCCCCAAAAAGGGTGTGCCTATTCGTGCAAAAGTGTAAGTGAGGAGTCACAGATCTTTCCTAATATGTATGCAATTGACAATTAATTAATTGAACACCGGAAAGCATGTAACTATTGAAAATCATATGCAAATCATGACATTAACACCACTAAAAAGTCCATACAAACATGTATTCATCCCCACATTCATATCATATTCTTATCTTATCATTTGACAATAAGTAAGATCACAAGATAATCCAATGAACATAAGGACAATCACAATTACACCTTAGAATCGTATTCATATCATTACTATTTTCCATGGTTGATTTATTTTAGGTTCATGCATACTATATAACATCATGCACATGCTAGTAGACATCATGAAATGATCAGACCCAAAATATGCAAATTTTGTTTAAGGGTAGTGTCAACACACCCCTGACTGGTGTCGACACATGGCAAAATAATGCAAAACTGGTCAAGTAGTGTCGACACTAGATCAAGTAGTGTCGACACGATGCGTCAAATACAAGGCAAAATGGTCAAGTAGTGTCGACACTAGATCAAGTAGTGTCGACACTAGAGACAGCTTCCAGAAACCTTCGGGCCAAATATGGGACAGTGTGTCGACACTAGATCAACTAGTGTCGACTCTAGATCAGCTCCCAGAAAACTTTCTGGGTCAAACTGGGACAGTGTGTGTGACGGCCCTCATTATACCGGTACGGTTATACCAACCCACGTCGGTATAGCGAGCGTCATCACAGTGGGACATTTACCCAACAATACATTCAGCTGAGATACACGTGAATATAAGAACAGAGTAGCGGAAGTAAAAAGAACTACTGTCTTCATTCATTCATCATCCACATTTAGCATACATGAAATTGCAATAACATTAAAGAACTTAAAAGTTCACATAATTTAAATTGCTGAAAATTAAATACATAGATGTCCACACTTATACAATTTTCTTATGATAGTTCTAGTACAATGTCACTTTTACATACTATGAAAACACAAAAGGGTACAGCTGCTCCAACAGTCTAATCTCCGCGCTCGGAGTCCGTCTCCACCGTCTCCTCCAACGGTGCCACGTCAAACTATACCCTGTACGCGAAGCAAGTAGTGAGTCTAAAAGACTCAGCAAGTAACACTACTCATACCATACACGTACATGTCACAGTGGCTCTACACACACAATTGCAAAAGACTCAACATGTAGCATGCTAAACCTTGAAATGAACAATCTATCATGATAGTTCTATCAGTAAACACTGATACATGCTTTCAGATTTCCTTAACGAAATGAATTGCTAACACATGCTCTCTAATCATTCCTACTCATGAAATTTACTTTGCATTTTAACCAAAACATGAAAGCCATTAACATGAACTCCGTGCGTACATGAGAGGGAACACAACTAGCATGGAATCTACATGTTCTTATACATATACATAACCTTTTTTCGCATGCTTAAGCTTGCTGGTTTTCACATGCTTAGTAACCATAACCTACACATGAGAGCTACAATGTTATTTAAGACACAACATGTGAACAACCGAACATGGAATTGTATACACATATCATTTATTTGTCCCTAGCATGGGTTCTAGACACTTGTACATGTAAACATGATCATAACATAAGGAAGCTACTGATTTAGCATGGTTTCAGATTTGTCACAACATGGATTTACAATATCATATCTTCACATTTTGGTTCACATTTTCTTTACCCAAATTTCCAATTCACTTAAATTGCACTTTACACATACACATTGCACATTGTTCACTTACACATTAACACATGAACACATACACATTTACACATTCACAATTTAGGTGCCGTGACACATAGTCCAAACCACCAAAGAAGGACACAACACATCACATCACATAGACGCCATCTAGGCAATACAATGGCGACTCTTGGACTGCGCAGAACGGGAGAACAAGTCTCCACCCTAACCAGTGGTACTTGTCCACCTCCAGGATTTCCCCCTAATGCCCTTAGGGTCACTTACACATTGAACCTTCTCAGGGGGACTTTTCCCTGATACGGTTCCACTGCCCTCTATGGAAGCAGTGTCACATTTGGCACAAATTTCACATTACACATTTTTACCGATTTTACACATGGTTTACACATGTCATTCTCATTTCATTCCCGTTCTCACTCACATTCACATTTCTTTGTTTTCCTAACATGACACTACAGATTTCAGACATTAACAAGCAGGTAATTCCATTAATCAAGTTGGATTAAACAAGAATCAACTCATTTTACAATGACATGCATCAAATTCACATTTTTCATGGAAAATCTCATAAGGCATTGTGCTCTCGTCCAAATGACCTGAAATTTTAATCACGAACTAATTTCGGGTTTAGGACCCTTCGTGCAATTTTTCAGATTTTTTTAAGTTAAAATAAATTTACAGAAAATCAAACATCCATTTTTCATGCCATTCGTAATTCAAGTCGATATGGAATTATACACAAGTCCCAATTTTAGCAAACTACCGTCTGAACCCTCCATGTATAGAGCTACAGAATTTATTCTCAATTTATGAGGCGATGCCTGGTTTACCAAGGATTTACCATAGCTTATGCAAAATTCCTATTTTTCTAAACAACACTTTCAATAATTTACACAAGCATGGCATAATCTCAAATTTCAGACTAGGGCTAATCCATACATGCATGATCCTCACAAACTTGGGCATACAGGCTAGTCCTAAATCATGCAACAGTAGATTGACCAGATTAACAACTAATCATGCTTGTAATTCATGGAACAAAATAACTTCTATCATTCACCACCATGCACACTCATCCATCCACACACCACATTTACTAGTATACATAGTGTATAGGGCTACCATATATCCTCATCACGGAAAACCCATCGAAATTAATCATATAAGAAGAGAGAACAGGTTTCTGTTCTGTCCTGAAGAACTCAACGTCAAGCTCTAGCCGTCAAAGGGAGTTAACGGCATGATCGCTTGTCGCCAACCATGATCTTAACGGCAAGAGATGTTGCCGTTAAGTTCAGGTCTGTGCAAAACACAGACCCGAGCTCTCAAGATAGGGTGAATTTGGGGGTCTAGGACTCGAGAGAAAATGCATAAAAATGGTAGAATCAACCTAGACACATACGGGGACGTTATGGTTAGGTTACTTGCCTTTAGAAAAATACACCAATGGATCTAGGGCTTGGAGAAGCTCTCCTTGGGCAGTGCCAAGAAGTTGCAAAATGGCCTCCAAGATCACCTCCCTCTGGGTTCTTGGATGAAGATGGCTCCAAGGTACGGCCGGGGAAGTCTCCTCCTTCACTACAGCTAGCTTCTTGTCGTGGAAGATGGCCGGATCCAGCTTCAGAGGGTCAGATTTTTGGGTGCAAAGTGGGGGTTTTTCTCAGCTTTCCTCTAGGTTTTCTTCTCCTCTCTTTTCTCCTCTTGCAAAGGCCAAGAGAAGAGCTAGGATTGCATAAATGGGGCTCTTTTGAAGAGGAAGGCTCTTCTCCCACGCATGGGGTGACAAGATGTGTTTCAGACCGTTGGGGACATCTCCCCAATGGGTGAGCTGCCTTGCTTCCGGAATTTCTGGCTCGGCAACGCATGCAGGTCAGAGAAGTTGGCGTCCACATCGTTGGACGCTGGGATTAGTGTTGGTGTCCATGGGTGGACGCTGACACCTCATCGACGTCATGCTATTGATGCCAATCTGGCCTTCGGGCAGAAGTCTAAAACATGCAGAAACCCATGCACATCATGCATATATACATGTAATATCTATATAGTTTGTATACACACTACCATCAAGCAATACATACAATATTTATACCTAAATTGTACACATACTCACATAAGTATACTAATTAATACATACGTAGATACATACATACGTACATATACAACACGAATTATTTACATGCAATTCGAGGGCCTTACAGTGTGTTAACACTAGATCAGGTAGTGTCGACACTAGAGACCTTCCCAGAACACCTTTTGGGCTGTTTTGGGACAGTGTGTCGACACTAGCTCAACTAGTGTCGACACTAGAGGCCATTCCAGAACAAAAACATATGGTCATGTGTAACCCGAAAACATATTTCATGTAGAGGTTTACTTACCCCGCTTATAATTATCTAACGAATGACATTTAGACAAAATTTTCAATATGAAAGATGATGAGAACAAGTAGTAGAAGAACTTTTATGTTGGGAGTTTGATCTAATTCAGTCTTAAATCCTGAGAAAACATATGAAGAACAAAACATCAAGTGTAGCCCGAAATCGCAGTATCATGCAGTGACTCTCTTCCCATGCCTATAACTCTCTAACGAAAGTCTTTTGGATAAAACATCCAACATAAAAGATGATCATGACTTCAATTAGAAGAACTTTCATGAATAAAGTTTAGTCAAATTCGGTCTCAAATCACATGCATAGTAAGAAGAACGAGAAAATCCCTAACTGTGCGTGACTTAGGGAAAACTACGAATATGCAATGTATACTCCATGAAATTGAGTCAAACCAAGTGAAAATGATCCTAGACTCGAAAACCTACATGATGGTGTTGGTTTTATTTAATCTTTTCCCAAGAACACCTACCTTTATGAAGATCTAAGACCAGTCGACGTTCTGGATGCGGCAGAGGATGAAGGGGGATGAAGCTCCTGGTTCCCAGCCTTTCACCTTCTCCTCTGAAGCCCTAGCCTGCCTCCAAACGACCCCAACTCGTGGTTAAACCTCCCCCAAGAGTTTAAGGATGAGTTCTTATAGATTTAGGGTGTCGTTAAGAGTCCTAACGGGACTAGGAAAGCGCTGCGAATTCTGTTTCCTACTTTCCCAGAAATCTGGGACTCTCTCATCCAAAGGAGGTAGCAAAGGTTTAGGAAACCTCCAATTGGGGTTGGGTTCGGTTTTGGCTTACCTTGCATGACTAATTACCTTAATTTTAACCTTAAATTGCCCTCCCTAATTATTGCATAATTACATACACGAATTTTTTGGTATTTTCTTGTCCCAATTTTTATCCTTGGGCCAAATGTGCTCCATTGGCCCAATCTTGTTAATGGGTTATTAATACATAATGTTTTAAGTCTCTCCAACCTGTTTATTTAATTTATGGTTGGTTATTTTTCCGTGTTAACAATTTTCCGACTTAGTTTCCTAATTCAGGTAACTTGGTCACGTGTGACATATACTCGGCCAATCAGATTTTCTGTTGCATGAATTCCTTCGTGGAACGCTTAGGGATAATATTTAGGGTTGGTTTATAATTTTTACAGAATTTTCTAATGTGTTTTCTCACGTACGATAGTGGTACGTAAGTTCTATCATTGCGATAATACGGAAGTTATTTATTTACTAACATACTTGAATTTGTTCATGGGTCATGCATTGTCCATTGATCCGATTTCTTTGATGGACTATCCCTTCATATTGTTTGGAGTCCACCACAAATTTCTCATTTAGTTTATGATCTCATTTATACCCTGATAATGGGTTGTCCAACTTATTTCCTAATTACGATAAGAAGTCACGCTAACTCTTAAATATATATCCCAAATGACTTTTATTGACCCAAAATTCTTAATGGATCATTAGAGGATATTATTTAAAGTCCATCTATGATTTTTATTTAATTTTCTAACTCATCTAAGTATGTGTGTTAATGATTTCCTGACTTATTCCTTGATTACGATACTCAGTCGCATAATGCCTTAAACATGGACCATCCCATTTTCCTTTGCACGAATTTCTCTGTGGGTCATTAGGGAGTATTATTTAGAGTTGAACTATGATTTTTATGAAATTTTCTAATGGGTTTTTGTATGTATGATAATGACACGTGCATTTTTGCTATTTCACCAATATTGATTTTTATCGTTTTCAATTTATTTCTAATTTTCCAATTACCGAATTTCCGGGGTGTTACAATCAGGGCCAGTGGAATCCAAAGCAGAGCCAGTAAGAGTTGAAGCTGTGATACCCCGAAATTTCTTCTTTTATATTGTGCATGTGTCTTTACTTGTTGTGTGTATAGCATGTTTATTTAATTATGCATATTATAATTATATACTTCTCATGAACATATGCATGTATATATATATATATATATATATGTTTATGTATGGTATTTTGTGTGAGAATAAGCAATTAGCTGATTTTGTGTATATTGTGTATACTAAAATCCTAGGCTTATAATACTTAAGTAATAACACGCATGTTTAATCTAATTACTGATATGCATGTTGTATTTATCTATTTCTTGCATAATGTACATAACTATGTTGTATACGTGTGTGTATAATTATACATATGTCAATTCAAGTGTGTGCATGCAAGAATTTAAACATGATTGTATGAATTATTCTTAGTTAACTTATTCCATATTGAATCTTAAAGATATTATGTATGAAAAATCTTGAAGTGCATATTAGACTACCTATTCCATGGATATTGTGTAAAATATATGAAGAACATATGTATATATGTATGTTATCTTATGCATGTGATATCTATCTATCTAATTCTATGTACAAGAAATTATCTATAGTATCTGAATAGTACCTAAATAATATGGTGCATGTAATGGGCGAGTATCGTTGTGGACCATGTAAGTATATGTGAGCTATTTTCGTACAAGTATAAAATATATATATAAATGTGCATGTATAATCTAGCTATCAGTGTATGTAGATCTCATGCATATTGCACGTGTTGTGCACATAGTAAGATAGTATTATCATACATTTTGTAATAATTATGAGTTTATTTATGTGCATGCAATGTATATTTAAAATGTTTATGAATTATTTAATTAATGAGATTCCCATTGTATTTAATTATTTTATGCTTGTTGTAAGTAACCATGGTGTGTATATGTATACATACATATGCTAATCTTGTTTAAATGAAATCTATCTATTTTAAGCGTGTTAAGTTATTTATGATGTGTAAGGTACTTGAATGGTAATGTGCATGCAATATTTAACTAATAATGAACACATTTCAATCATAGGTTCATGCATTATGTATGTAATTATGTAATGTGTATGTATATGTGTATATATGTACGTTATTGATGTATATTATCCTTAATTATGATTAGTGTAAGTTGTATTTAATTAAATATTATATAATGCAAGTACTTTATGTGGTAAAGATATATGTAATTATTTTTACATATACTAAATTATTTTAGTGCATTTATGCCTTTTTTTTAGGGTTTGGCGGAGTTTAGACTGCACTGTGCAGTTGGTGGCCAGGATATGGACGCCAATTGCAGGGTTGTGGTTGGCGTCGACATCCTTGGATGCCAACCCATAGTGGGCGGCCACCCCCTAGCCGCCAACAGCATGTTGGCGGCTAGCCCATTGATGTCAAGTGTGCAGTTGAGTACAACCGATGTTGACGTCTATATCCTCCTGCATAACGGTTCCAGAATTGTTAATGCTCGCGTTTTGGACGGTTCCAAATTAGGAAACCCATCCTAACCCGTAGGAAACCTACCCTATTGCGTACCCCAACCCCCAAGCCTATAAAATACCCATCCTAGGTCGAGAAGAAGGCTTTTAACAATTGGTGAAACCCTAGCTCCGAGATGTTGAAAAGCTGAACTTCGGAAGGCCGGATCCGTCGACTGGAGGTGTTCCCTGAGGAGCTACCCAAACTGGAGGATTGCCTATGCATAGGAGAAGAGATCCCAACTCCGAGGAACCATCTACATCAACAGAAGAACCAGGTCGAAGGAGTTTCTGAGCACCTTCTAGATAGGGCCGAGAAGGGCTTCATCGGCATATTTTGATCTTCGTAGATTTTGGTTAGAGGCAAGTAAACCTAGATCTTGATCTTGTACATGTCCCCTTAAGTCTTAGGATTTTTACTGATTTTTCCTCGAGTCTTGGAACCCAAAATTCACCCTTGTATGAAGTGCGGTCTGTGTGTGCTGCTGAGAGTAGGCTGGCGGCAACATAGGTTGCAGTCAAGTTCTTGAGTTGACGGCAAGGGATGCCGCAGTTGAAAGTAAATGGCAACATCCCTTGATGTCTACTTCTTCAGTGACCTGAAATTGTGCTTTTTATCCTTTTTAAGCTGTTTAATTGATTTCCGGATATAGGTACATGCTGAAATTTTTATGGGTGATTGTATACTCTCAGTAGGTCATATCATGAGGTTGCCTAAATTTTCTATGAGTAATGAGCATGATATGAACATGTTTAAATCTAGTATAAATGGATTTTATCGTGAATTAAATTTTATAAATTTTCCATGATAGATTGAATACTGGTATTAGGTTTCTGTTCTATTAATCCCAAACATGTTGATGTGTACCATGCTTAATGATATTTCAATAAATATGTCTAAATTCTAGATTTAATTGTAGAAATTATGTCTACTATCCGAAAAATCTAGAAAATTTCATATGTGACATACTTATTGATAATAACCTGTGATAAAAATTTAGAACTAAATGGATGACAGTAAGTATAATTGCTAGTTAAATCGTGGGAATTGTTCATATTAGATGTGTTGAATTTGATCTTGTGCAATCCAGTAAATGTACAGCATGTTTAGGACTGTAATGTAAGATGTTTTATTTCTGAAAACAGTAGTATCATGATTAGGCTAATTGAGACATGTACAATTGACAAATAAGATATGTAAAGTGATCAATTAGTATATGTGAAGAATGTAAATAAAGTGTAAGAATGTGTTAAAGTGAATGTATAACAATTGGGCCAAGAATGACACTGCTACCCTAGAGGCTTCGAGAGTGTAAAAGTATGACCTAAAGGCATTAGGAAAAACCTGGAGGTGGACAAGTACCACTGGATAGGGTGGAGAGGGCTTCTCCCGGTCGGCGCAGTTACCAAGATTCACCACTTCATTGCCTAGGTGGTGGGTATGTGATATGAGTTGTGTTATGAGTTATGTGTTGAGTTATGTGTTATGAGATGCGATGAGTTATGAGTTATGAGATATTGGTTTGTGTCCTCTAATTGGTAGTTAGGACTATGTGTCATGGCATGTTAAAAATGGAATATGAATAAAGTATAAGATGATGTGCAAAATGCGGCACGTGATGAGTGCAAATGATATGTTATGTGATAAGTGAAAACCAAAGAGTAAATGATATGAAGAATGTGTGAAAAGATATGTAAGAGAGAGAGAGAATATAAATGAGAATGTGATTTCATGTGAAACCAATATGTTAGCATATATGTTCATATTTTCATGTATTAGTTACCTTAATTGCAATACAATGTTTAGTATCATGTCATGTAATTTATTTCTCTTCATATGATAGTGCATGTGAATCAACATATGTCATCATGTCATTTATGCATCACAAAAAGATGAACATGTGGAATTGCTAAGTGAATAAGATAAAGTGTAAATAGATTAAATTTCACGTAATTGAGCTTAATTCATGCCAAAACAGCAAGTAAAGTATGGTTAGGAATGTGATAAACACAAGAAAGAATATTTAGATTCCATGCTAAATGTGATATTCACTTAGTGCATAAATCCATGTTTAAAAATCATATATGTTGGATAATTGACTGAACATGTTCTAGACCTTTCAATTCATGCTATAAAATATGAAACCATGTGTATGAAATTTATTTACATTAAAACAGCAAGCAAAAGGTACAAATAAATATGAAAAGTGCATGTGAGAAGTGAATAGTCGTCATGCTAGGTTGTTCATTCCTTTATGCTCTTTTCTATGTTCTAGTTGTAGAAATATATAATGAAATGGATTAATGTTTGTAGGGATGAATCATGGTACATGTTAGGTGTAGAAAGTATGTACAAGTGTATAATATTAGTATCCATGATTTAGAATAAACATGTGATAGAATAAAGCATGTCTAGGTGATTTAAAAATGTGTTGATAGTTAAGAGTATGTTCCATGTGTCTGTAGTTTGAATGATAGTATGTATTCTTTAGTGTTTAATAGCTTAACATGAATGTGATATGTTTAAGATTAAGTCCTTGTTTTACTTGCTGAGTCTTTGGACTCACTCTTGCTTCGGCGTACAGGTTGACAGGTATCTCGTGCTAGAGAGAGGCATAGCGTAGAACGCTATCTTGGAGGAGTAGCTTTTGAGGAGCTTAGTAGTTGTACTTTCCCTTTTCATAGTACGAATAAAAAATTGTATGGACAATATTTGGACAATGTAGTTCTTTTATCATGTAATAATGTGGACATTGTCATTTTATTTCATTATATAGACTATGGAATGTGTGATGTTGATGGAATAAAAGTTGACTTGTTTATTTTATTTCTGCTGTATTCAATTACTATCCACGTACTATTCAACCTATCAGCTAGTGTTGGGTTTTATCCCACTGTGACGACGCTCTTTATATTGATGGGGATTGGTATAATCGTACCGGTATGAGGAGGGTCGTTATAGAAGCTCTTGTAGATAAGGCCGAGCCCCAAGAGCCACCTATCTCTTCTCCTCTTCAGACTCCCGCCCCTCCTTCTCCACCTTCCTCAAGCACTGCACCTCCAGCTCCTGCCACCTTCAAACAACCCCTTCCAAAACATATCTCCTCACCTACACCATTTCCTACCACCTCATCTTCCTCCCCTACATCTTCCACCTCTATTCCTCCTCCTCCTATTTTGAGAATCCTCCAACCTCCTCTTCAGGAGCTGGTTCCTCCTCCGGTCCATCCTCAGCTGGACCCTCATCCTCTGGTCCAACATCTTCAGCACCATCTACACTACCTCCTCCTACTACCTTCTCTTCTCTTCAGCCACCCACTCCATCTTTCATTACTATCATTCTGGAGGGTGCTTGTATTCAAGGAAACACCATTGACATCAAAGATGAGTTTGAAGAAGAAATTCTTCGCTCAGTGTTATCTATGTCTTCCCATGTTCACAGGACTGATCCCTCCAGTCCTGCTCCTAAAAAGAGAAAAGTTTCCAAGAAACTTGCTCTCTCTTCTGAACCTTTTTCCCTCCTCTTTGGTTCTCTCTCTCTGTTGAAAATAGGAGAAGAACTCTCTATTGTGAATATCTAGAAAAGGTTGTATTTGCTGTTCTATATGGCCTTCCTCATCTTGACCTTACTGAACACCTCAATATTATTCTTCCTCTGTCCCACGTATCAAAGTTTGATCAAAACAAAATATTTCCACTACTGAGTCTATTACTGAAGACCAGTGGGCTAAGGGCCATCAGTCTCTCTACAAGCAGTTTGTTCTTGCAAGATCTGCAAGGTTTCCACCTTCAGACCATCCTCACACTCTGTCAGAATGGTTTGTCATCCACCACAGAAAGTCTTGGGGATCCTTCATTCAAAGAGAAGTCAAGTTGATCCGGCACTTCCAGATGTTCCAAAATTACTATTTTATAAACAAATTGCCAGAAGTTCAGGGGAGCAATTGCAAAGTTGAGAACTAAAAACCCTATCAACACTCCCCTTTAGATAGATTTTGCTACTCTTAAGATGCCCAACATTGTCTTCCTTCCCAGCTTCATTCCCTCATGATGGACTCTACTGTGGGCACCATTATCTTTGAAAGGATTTCTAGAGTTATGGCCAGAATCACAGTTCGACAAGATGCTCATCTTGCCTTCCACAGATTCCTATTCAGAGAATACCTTAGGGGATATATCAAATCTGATGTGCTTGCTCCCCTCTTGTCTGAATGTGAGAGGCTCTATCCATCTGATTGGGAGAAGCACTACAACCAATCTGCTCAGCATCTAGCAAATCTGAACAGCTCATTGTTTAACTCTGGGAAACCCACTCTTTCAGTTGAAGAATTTTTGGATCTAAACTCCATCAATCTTGTTCAAGATTTGTTTGCTATTTGGCTTGAAAGGTATAAAGTGTTTGTTGGTCTGAAAAAGGAACTGAAGGAGCATCAGATCTTCTATCCAATTTCTCTCGACCAGTTCCTTTAGCATGCCAGTTTTGGCACCTCCAGTTCCTTCAAGATTTCTCTTGGTAAGGATGAATATGCAAATTTCTTAGAAGCTCAAAGGCAACTTCACATCCAGAGAATGGTTCCTATTATGGGGCCTTCCTACACTATTGCCTGGGGTGTTTTTCAAATTCATTTTGAAGAGCAGGAACTCAAGGCTTGGCCCATCATTACGTGCCATGCCTCTCTCTTGTCACCTGCCTTCTATATTTCTGTACCCACTCAGTGATCAATATAGTGATTGATTGGCTCCATTTATCTTTCTTCTCTTCTTTTCTTGAATTCTTATGTCTCTTTTTTTGCTTAATGACAAAAAGGGGGAGAAAATAAAATATTCTGAAATACATTCTTTCAATTTATCAAATTCATCAAAATTTAGACAGAAAATTTATTTAAAATTTATTTTAGTACTTTACACTTTTTGTTATGTTTTGTCATCACCAAAAATGGGGAGATTGATGATCAGTCCATCTCCATATATAATTTTATTTATTATATAATTTTGGTGATTAACAAAACCATAACAAATATTTTCTAACAATCTTTGTGAAGTTCATCCATAAGAAATAATCCAAGCAAAATCTGTAAGTTATTCTCACACACTGATATTTAAAGTTCAGAGCATGTATTTCTTCTAAGTACACATCGATTTCATAAGAGAAACAATGATTTCGGTCTCACATTGAATTCATAAGTGAAACAACGATTCGGTCATTGATTTCTTAAGAGAAACAACGATTTCGGTCTCACATCGATTTCATAAGTGAAACAACGATTCGGTCATCGGTTTCTTAAGAGAAACAATGATTTCGGTTTCACATCGATTTCATAAGTAAAACAATGATTTCAGTCTCACATCGATTTCATAAGTTAAACAACGATTTGATCACTGTAACGATTCGTTAAGGAATACAACGATTTCCGTCTCACATCGATTTCATAAGTCACTCAAGTAATGATTCGATAAGTGAAACAACGATTTGGTCACTGTAACGATTTATTAAGTGAAACAACGATTTGCTTGTACAATGATTTGTTTTCACTTGTACAATGATTTGCTTGTATAACACTTTGCTTGTACAATGATTCACTTGTATAACGATTTGTGCGTACAATGATTCACTTGTACAACGATTTGCTTGTACAAGGATTTGCTTTCACTTAAACAACAATTTGCTCAAACAATGATTTACTTCTACTTGAAGAACGATTTGCTCACACAATGATTCACAAGTAGAACAATGATTTCATTATCATTAACAACAATTTCACTTTATATTCATGAATCACATCGATTTCATTTCACCATGAATTTCATTTAAGCATATATCATCGATTTCATGATAACATCAACTCTCATCACAACGATTATGTTTTGAATGAATTATCATACATTTTCATTGTTACTATCTTTCCAGATAAATTTGAAAATGTCCATTCCTTATATTCAAATATATTTTCAAAACACTGTGGAGTTCAAGTCTTCCCGCGTATATCTTTATATCTTGCACCACATAACATTTATTGTGACTGATCACTTCTCTGCATGTCACATATCTATGTGCCTTCTATACCTGTGTTTATTGCAAACACCTTCAGGGTAACAGAATAGGATTTCTATTTTGATGTATATCCTTATAGCATGTCTTCTAATGTTGTCTGACAGCATAGAGACGGTCTAGCTGTCTATGCCTTGGTATTTATTACGTGCAGGTCTTTGCCAGTACTGATCACGCAATGTTGGACAACCAGAAGAGAAAGATATCTAGATGAATATTCTCCTTGCGTATTTGTCTTCTAGAGCATTAAATGTTTGCAGGCTTACCGGTTGTACACCTCAGACCATGCAGTCTAACGTGCTTCAAATTTAGAGACAACGGACACTTCAACGAACAGCTCAACGGATATATTTTTCAAGAGAAGATATATAGAAGACCGATGACTCCATGAAGTACATACGACATGAATACACATTTTCAAGAACTAAGAAACATCAGCAAAGAGAGAGTTTCTAAGCTTCATTCCGCCAACCTTTAGCTCGCAGCTCTCTGTCTTCCATTTGATTAATCTTTGGAGAGCTTTTGTAGTTTTGAGAGATTTTCCTTATTGAAAATATTTGTTACTCAGACATTGCCTCTGATCAAGCAATCTGTTGTAAGATTGGTCTAGGGGCCTTTCGATTTCTACACATTCTTTATGTGTATTCCTCTTTGTGTGTGAAGAGAAGACCTGTTGGAAACAGGTGGTGGTTATTCCCTTCAGTAAGGAAGAAAGACCTGTGTATCAGGTGGTGTTTTGTTCCTCTTCGGGGTTAGAAGAGAAGGCCAGTTGTGGCTGGATGTGTAAGGTCCTTAAGGGGGACAGTACCCTTGGTTAGTGAAATTCCAAGTTGTTGCTTGACGACTGGACGTAGGACTCCTTGGGATACGAGTGCTGAACCAGGATAAAATCTCCTATTGTTGTGTGATTGTTTGTATTCTTGTTTGTCTTCACTCTTACTAACACTAACTATCGATCTCAGTGTTTTCTGTTAAGCATTTTTATTAACAGTTTTTATTCTAAGAAGAATTTTAGCAATCCATTCAACCCCCCTCTGGGCTTGCTAGCTGGGCAACACTTCCTATCCCTACCAGAAGCTTGTTTTGCAGCCAGTGGAAAGTGTGTCAACACAAGTGCAAAGTGTGTCGACACAACTCATCTGTTAAAGCTTCCAAGACACAAAGCCAGGAACATGTGTCGACACATATCTCAAGTTGTGTCGACACACTTCAACTACTTTTCCAGATCTGAGTTTAAGGACACGTGGATGATTTTGGTTGAAGGCTTTTAAGTGGGAATTTTTGTGCCCCCAAATTCCAAGGCATTTTGTGGACACATGGGACTATAAATGCCCATCATCCACTCATCTTTTGGGGACACACACATCAGTTCTCTCAACTCTCAGAAGTAAAAGGCGATTTCAGAGAGTGGCTTCATCCTAGAGAATTGCGCCCAGATCAAAAGAATTGGGAGATCCAAGCACCTTGGCTAATCAATCTCAAGTGGAATTCCCAGATTCCATAATCTACATCCTGGAGCTGAAGCTGGAGATCTGAACTTTCATCTGGAAGCAGAACAGTGGAAATCGAACCAGACTTCTTCAATTTGCAATTCAAGTGTTCTGTTTGGTTCCTTACTTAAAACTCAATTCCTAGTGTGTATTTTGTGAAATTGGAGCATTTCATGTGTGTGTTCAGATCTGAGATCTCTGTCATCTCAGATTGTGTGTGTTGTTATGTGACCTATTTTGAACTGGCGACATAAGCACTTTGTGTGTGTGTGTGGATGGTGGGTGTAGGATACACAATTGTGTAATCCGAACCACCTTAAATCCTTGTGCCATTGTGGTTTGATTGCTTGTGTGTTAGATGTTCGATAGGCTCGCTGCTATCACATCATTTGATCAGTCTAAACTGTTCAGAATTATGCTTAAGTCTTAGATCCGAGCTTCATATTAATTTCTCTTAGTTTCTAATCAAGTAAATTTTGAATTCAGTGAAATCTATTCAACCCCCCCCCTTAGATTTCATCATAGTTGTTTTTCCGCAACATTTCAAACTTTACGAACAAGAGCAAGATAGCATGTAAGATTAGCCATTTCACGAGTAGGCAAGCAAGCATGTAACAAGCATGTATCTTTCACGAGCAAGATACTTAGTTCGCGAGTCATTGACATGCACTAAAGATCTATGCCACCTTGGAATGCATATCATGAACATGTGTAATGTGGTTTATGTATCTAGCATTAACACGCAAGTACTCCCGGCACAGATGCAACGCCAGTAATCATTATACCCCATAGTTAATAGTATATTCTCGACTCTCTGTCAAGGGGACTAGACTGGAGCCCTTGAACACTCATTGTGCCTGATCCAGCATCTCAAGTAATTAAAATGTAGATACCCACAATCAAGTATGTCCGTATTTCAAGAGTTCAATAATATCAAGATAGTTAAGGTAATAATTCAAGAGTTCATTTCGGCAGCATAATGACGTGTTTTCAGTTTAGTTCAATTACTTATAAGTAACTTGGTCTTATGTTCAATAAGGTGTACTCCAGAATCAAGATATGAATAGAAAGATCTTGTCAAGAATGTCAAGAGAAGAAAGATACGTGCACACTAACTTCTAGGTACTTCAATGGTATAAACTACTTATCGGCCATGTGGGAATCCATGGTTAGAGGAGACTTATGAAGGCCTTGGTCAAGGTATCACTAGTCCGGCAGAAGGAATATCCGACAGAGAGTTCACCACAAGCCAAGACGGGGCTTTCCTATCATGCTAGAGTGTATGCGCATGCCGCGCGTGAGAATCGCTCAAGTGCGTGTATGAAAAATTGATTATGGAAACTCTAATTATGATAATTATCATGAGTGCTAAATCAAGAAGTACTAATCATGCATGACCAATTTTAGCAAGTAACCATGTGTTTTAGCAAGTTCGATAACAAGGTAAGAAAGTAAACAATCGGCAAGTAGAGAGCATGATCATTTACTTAAGATCAATTAAAAATCATGTCAACATGTTTTTAACTTTCATATGGGTTGATAAATACATGATAAGAATTTCTTGAACCTTCCTGGAATAGATCAAACTCACACATGCAAAGAACGACACAAAACGACGGAAACCAAGACGTATGCCCCTTACAAGGCAAATGCAGTCCCATCCCTTCACTTCATCAGGTCATAACTCATTAATTTATTATTTAAATATCACACATGAATATACCATTTTTAAGCCCTTTGAATGAGGAATCCATAAAAGAAAACGACTCGTCAATGCGAGGTCTATATGAAACGTTATGGCCAATTAAGTGGACATAGGCAGAAGGCGACACAGTGCCTATCGCCTTCTAAAGATGATTGCGATAATCAACTTGTCACCTTATGAAAAAGACCATGAAACTATCTCAATCTTGGGTTGGGTTGCGACTATGTTGTTGTCGCGTTCTAGTAGCAACCTTAATATGATGCTTGGGTTACCTTTTCTACCTATTTGCAACTCCAACTTGGATTGGGTTTGACACATGGGTGTTTGAAAAATAAAAACTCTCTGTATATTGACATAAATTATATGAAACCACTTCTGTTAGTTAGAGGACTTCCTTTACAATGTACAGTAACAAGTAATCGAGAAACTAAAGTTGTTTGGCAGGATATCAAGATGTATTATGACTATCTATGTGAATCTAACATAGTACTCATGTATCGGCTAATACTCTATATACATAAAATAAAAATTGAGGAAACCAGTGCCAAATGAAACTAGACTCACGGGGGAACAAGTTCCATGTTGAGTGCTCAGTCTAAAATGACTCCACAAAAGATATAGAACTTGTAAGACAAATTAGGGTTTTAAACCAGACAACACAATGTTCTAACATGCAAGATTTAATTCACAAAATCCACATGATAGAAATTGGGGAAAACAATAATAAAATGATCTATACACATGTAGTCATGCATGCATGAATGAGTTTAATTAAAGTTTGGCATGGAGATGACCAAACTTTGGGTTGAATAAGATTAGTTCTCCAGAAAGCCCTAGGTTTGACCACTTGGAGAAGAATTCCTAATACTCACGATCTACTGGGTAGAAATTGGGCAAAATAGTACCATAAGAAACTAGACTCAAAGATCCTTCCAGAGGTATATTGTTTGCTAGGTTTGGTCAAGGTTTTACTAACCTTCGGTGATGATGTTGAAGGCCTTGTTTGCAAGTCACAAGTAGAGATGAGCACGAAGTTGCTTCTTGCTCTAGCTTTCTCCTCAAGATCACTAGCCACCACAGCCTCCAAGCATGACCTCAGCAACCCTAGGGGTCGTCCCATGGGAGAGAGGGGGTTATTTAAAGGGGGATAGGTCTTTAGTTGCCTAATTAGATTAGGAAACTATTAGATACTAATTTGGGTGCATCCTTCCATAAATTGATGATTTCTCTCCCCAATTCATGATGGGAAGATTATGGAAACCTACCTTAGGTGATAACCACAAATTTGGGCTTGGTTTGAAGTCCAATGGTGGTCTATTAGGTGAGAATTTACCCTTTCATGGTCCATTAGTGAAAATTTTTGAATTTCGGGTTATTTTCTTAGCTTGAATTTATGTATGGTTATCCGACTTATTCCTTAATTATGGTAATAAGTGGCAAATTGCCTTTTACTTGGCCAAACAAATTTTTCTTTGCACGAATTTCTTCATGGGTTATTTGGGAGTATTATTTAGAGTTGAACTATAATTTTTACGGAATTTTAGGATGTGTTTACATACATATAACATTGGGTATGTATGTTTTAACTATTTTACAAATATTAAATTATTATTTTCAATATATTTCTAATTTTTCAATTAATAGAATTTTTGGGGTGCTACATAAAACCCCGCAAGATTCAAAACATATTATGAAATCTCAAGTTGCTACATTACTATATTATATAGGAGATATAATAAAGCACGTAAAGCTTAGGGCCAACGTTAAAACTTAAAATAATACTAAACTACCATATAACTAAACATTCACGATGAAACTAATCAAAATGAGTGCTAAGAGAACCCCGGTTATAAAATAAAGTAGCTATATTGATAACATGATTATACGTCACCATAGAAAATGCAGATGACACTCAATTTGCTGCCTAGAAGTGACTGCATAATTGATGCCATTAAGAGAAGATACAAACTACATAAAATGATGATGTCAGGACTAGACCAATGACACATCGTGATGTTGTCATCTCTAACCCGACTTCTTCCTCTAGTGGCACATGTTGATATTATAATCATGTGTCGGCTAAGACCGAGATATCCTAGGGAAAGTCGTCACTGCTAAGAGCTTGGAGTTGCCGAGATGTCGTAAGCTCCGACCTACAAAACCACCGAGAGGATCTCGGTGGGCAAACACTCTGACACTCAAGTCAGCACCGAGGAAATGGTTTGCACTAGCTTTTGGAGAGAATGTCTTACCCATGTCTGTGGAGTGTCTGCCTCTTTTATGGGGGGGGGGGGGTAACCTAGGGAGACCTCAAGAGACCCAGGAATGGTGCAGCAGTTACCAAAACTGTCACCTCTTCAGTTGCCTAAACTGACCCATGATCAGGATACGAACTTTATGGTGCACGATCTGCAATTCATTCAAACGGATATTACATGGGAGTTATGAAGGCCAATAATGTCGCGATTCTAGCGCGCACATCACGGATAACTGTCACTGAGCTAAAGGTTTCAACCATCGGTTCGACTCCGGTTGGCTCTAACCGTGAAGACCTTTCGGAGCCGACCAATGTGCTAGGTCATAAGCTGAGATATTGGTCGGTCTGAAACCTTGTCGGCTTCATCGGGGGAAGAGCCCTCGGCCAACTGTCCATTACGTCGGTTTCAAGGGAAAAATGTCGATGCCTCGAGAGAGAAAAAAACTCCTCGGTGGGTTCATGGTGTGTCAATGGCCCCCTAGATTCATGTCGGTTGGAATCGATCACCGAGGTGAATCTAGAGACTCAATATTACCCGTAATTGATGCATTTCCCATCATGTGACTTAAGAGTTAATGCCATGTGGACCTAGAAAATCGTACCAGACATCGCTTCCATCTATGGTGGCGGTGTTGTGTAGACTGTGGCATTAAACCCCCTGTAATTATGGCGCCTCGCCTACGTGCGCGACAGTAGGTGAAGCCTCGTAACATGTGCACCTTGATAGATTGTCCTGCCAGAGGGTCAGATGAGGATTTGTGTTACCTCCCAACAGCCACTCAAGGCCTGCCACGTGGCAGAATCCTAGCATTACAATCAGGCGGAGAAACCCAACCGTTGGATTGGTTTAGACCTTCGAGATCTATAAATACAACATTCCTACCCCGAAAAACCACCCTTACAATCGTGCGCAAGTTGTTGAGCAAGGAGCCCTAGCTGCCCCATGGTTAGAGTGGCAAACCGACCTCTCACTCGTCGACAAGTCTCTCCCCGACCTACCTTCGACTGCTTACTTCTAAAGTAACGATGAGTTCTTCCTGTAGTTCTTCTAAGTCCTCCTTGTTGATGGGTTCTTCTTCCGAGGACTCCTCATCTGCTCAATCTTCGAGCCCTTCAGAGGTGAGGGTGACTCTTGTGGAGTCGTTCGAGACTATATTCCATCTTGGGACATATGATCCCAGGAAGCCCTCTGCTCACACAATCTCGCGACGCCAGGCCAAGACTGTCGGGGACACTGTGTCAAAAATTACCAACGAATCTCTTAGTTGGGTCATGGAGCATCCTGGCCTAGTCTTCCCTCCTGGCTCCATGATTCCAACAAGAAAAAAATATCGAGCCCACGATTCCATGGAGAACGGGTTCTGTATGTATACCGAGGCCATTCGAGCTGGCCTTCGGTTCCCTCTTCATCCTTTTATTCTTCATCTCCTCCTCCTTCGGAGAGCCGCTCCTTCGCAACTGGCCCCAAATTCTTGGTGGTCAGTTGTCGGCTTCTTAGCTATTTGTGCTCTAGCTAAAATAGAACCAACCACCAGTATTTTCTTCCACTACTTCACTGTTAGGGCCTTTGGCAACTGGCTATACATCGCCACTCGTCAAGGGCAACAACTTCTTGGTCGGATGCCATCCTCTATCCATGCCTAGAAGAGGAGTTACTGTTTTATCTATCATCCGAGTGGATGTCCCTTTCTCACCGCTTGGTCGGCCATAAACGCCAAAAGCAAAACATTTTGACCTCCCTATCTCGTCTTAGACGAGGTGTCGACTTTCGAGGCATTGCAGGATACGGAGGCTCCCGACCTAGACACTCCGTCCGAGGAGCTCCTCAACCAGGTCTCCAAGGTTGAAGATGGTTTGGGATTCTTGCCTGCACCCCCTTCTTTCTCTTTTGAATGGAATTTTATCCGATCTCTTTACCTTTGGTTCTTTTTGCAGAGATGGCTGATCAGAGGAAGTCTGGCTCTGACTTGGCCCGTTCTACGGTCGAGTGCTTTTATACCCGGGGCAAGAAAGGAGCCAAGAGGGCTCAAGCCGATCCTAATGTCCAGATTGTTAGGTTGTGTGTTTTTGATGATGACATATTGTACACAATCTAATGATGTCATATTGTACATATGTGGAGATTGTTGTGTTGTGTATTTGGATGATCACATTTTATCACACATCTTCAATTGTACATATAATGATCATGACAACATTCACAATGTTTTGATGTTCAATCTTAAGTGCTTTCATGTTGCATATCATTTGATTCATGTTTGCAATTCATAGATTGACTGGGCACATTGAAATCATGCTTAAATGAACATTGGATGTTCACTTTTGGTCGTAGTTAGCCGAAGCACAGATATCGAACGTACAATTTTGTTCTTTGTCGGTCGAAGTCAAACTTCATCATATATGAAGCTGGACTTTAGATATGACGAAGTCACTTCGACCGATCATGACTTTTTATCACTATGCCTTCGGATGTTCGAATTTGTTCTATGTCAGTCGAAGCAGAACTTCATCATATACGAAGCTAGACTTCGGATATGACGAAGTCACTTCAACTAATTAAGACTAAATTCAATAATGACTTCGGATGTATTCGATTGCTCTTTGTCAAACGAAGTGGAACTTCATCATATACGAAGCTGGACTTCGGATATGATAAAGTGGAACTTCGTCATATACGAAGCTAAGCTTCGTATATGATGAAGTCACTTCAACTGATGAAGACCCTTTTGTCACTATGACTTCAGATGTTCACTTTTACACCTTGTCAGTCGAAGTGCTAAGCTTCGTATATTCATGTTATAATTATGACAGTCGATCAGACTTCGATTATCTCATGTTAAACATCGATTACCACATATTACACATCTATTTCCTCATGTTGAAACATCGATTGTCTACACATCAATAACCTCATGTTAGACATCAATTATCTCATGTTAAAACATCGATTGCTTTATGTTCTAACATCGATTACCTTATGTTTAAACATCGATTGTCATAACATGAATTTCCAACAAGATGAACATGAATTACCTTATTTTTTATATCAATAGTCATAACATCGATTACCTTTTTCTCTAAACACTTATAGATGCCATCTGTGCAAGATGTCATGTGACTGGCACGTGTCTTACTTGGGGTACATGAACCCAAAGTATGAGGTTTGGACATTTGGGTATAAATAGGCCCTTGTCCTTTATGAAAGGTGTACAGCTAAAAAAGGGATCTAGCAGTGTGGCCAAAAAAAGGGAACAACCCTAAAAGTGAGATCCCATAAAGAGGCAAGAGAGCGCTGTCAGGAGAAAAGGAGAAGCAGAGCAGCAAAAGAGCAGCAAACGCGAAGAGAAGAGAATAAGAAGAGCAGATAAAAAGGGATCTAGCAGTGCGGCCAGAAAAAGGGAAGAACCCTAAAAGTGAGAGCCCAGAAAGAGGCAAGAGAGCGCCGCCAAGAGAAAAGGAGAAGGAGAGTAGCAGAAGAGCAGCAAACGCGAAGAGAAGAAGAAGAAGAATAGAAGAACAAGAAGATGGAGCATATGATATTATAGTGAAGGAAGGAGTAGCAGAATAAGAAGAGCAGAAGCAGTTCGAGGCAGAGGAAGCTCCAGATCTGCGATCTTCAAGAAGAGTCTTGAAGACGGATCAATTCCAAGAGAATTGAACCATCCTTATTATCTACACATCTTATTCTTCTAATCCATTTGTCATCTGTGGATGTGTGATCGTGTAGGTCATAGTATTTCTATGTTTGTGTGAATTATGTTTGTGTGAATTCTTCACACAATTGTACTAAACTATTTCAGGTGTATGTTGGAGCCGTCGTGCTCTAGGGTATGTGTTGGAGCCGTCGTACTCTAGTGTTTGTATGGTTTGAGCCGTCATGCTCAAGTGTGTGTGTGGTTTGAGCCGCCATGCTTAAGTGTGTGTATGGTTTGAGCTATCGTGCTCAAGTGTGTGTGTTGTACTCAAGCTTTGAGTAGTGTAGCCTCACTGTGTGAGGGGTGGACGTAGGAGTCACTGAAGGTGATCTCCAAACCACCTAAAAAAATCCATTGTGCATTGTGGTTTGCTTGTGCGAGTGTGATATTGATCGCATAGATGATTGCATAGGGATTTAGTTTACACACTACTTGTTAATTTGTTCACACATACACTATTGATTAAATGTTTCACACACTTTAATCACACATAGTACATTAGATCTGTGGGGTTTAATTGGATAGAACTAATTTTTAAGTAATTTTTAATTACTTAAGTTTCCGCTGCAAATCTATTCAACCCCCCCCTCTAGATTCTGCCATCACTGAATATTCGATCATACAATTGGTATCAGAGTAGATTAATTGATTGAATTGATCACCAATTGTATGTTCACTGGTTGATCTAATGATCAGGAGTGATCCTACAATTGGTATCAGAGCCTGGTACTCTGTTCATCAGTTGTGATTTGGCAGATCTATTTTAGCTTCATTGTTAAATCTTGTTGTGTGCTAAATCGCTCTATTCTTGCACTTGGAATAAGAGCAGGTTGATGTCTAACTCTGATTTGATTTGATTTGACCTGATTTGATTTCCTCTTTTTGGCTCTTGTGATTTGATTTTATTTGACAATAAGAAGTGATCCTTTAATTGACATCAGAGTCAATGCTCTGTACATCGAATTTACTTTTGCAAATCTAGTGCATCTTATACTTCTAATCATATTGTGTGATTAATTATTTTGATCTAATGATTTGAAATCAGAGTAGGTGCACTATACATTTGTGTTGGTGTGACAGATCTGAGATTTAGTAAGTTTAAGCTTTTGGATGTCTAATTTGATTTTCTGAAACATCATCTGATCTACTTGAACTCTTTGATTGCTTGAATTGATCTTCAATTGTGTGCTCACATGTTGATCTAACGATCAAGAGTGTTACTACAATTGATATTAGACCAAGTGCTCTGAAATCAGATCTAATTTTTGTTTAATATGATTTACTGGTTTTAGAGAATTGTCTATAATGAGCAGATATGCTGAAATTGCTAGATATTTCAACATGCATGAATTTCCTACTACAATTTCGAAGAAGTTCACAAGCTCACAATTATATTCTAATTTGCAGGACTTCTTAATGAAGGCTGAAAGGAAAGAAAAGACAAATTCAAACAAGTGTTTAATGGCTCAGAAAAGCTCCTCTAGCCCAGAAAGTTCAAGAAACATTCAAAGTGAGAAATCTTGCTAAATTCATTTGATTGTTCAATATCTAATCCTGATTCAGGGGAAGAAATGTCATATAATGAATTGTACGAATTTCGTCAACATGTATGTAAGAAAAACAAGAAAAAGAAGTCTGAACATAAAAATTAAAAAGGAAACTTGAATTACTTCAGAATAACAAAATGATCTTTCAGAAGAAAATGAGAATTGAAAATTGAAGTTCAGAAACTAAATTCTGAAAAAGAAGTTTGAAAGATGAAATCAAAATTTGTGAAAACAAATTGAGTGAATTAAAAGATGACCATGAGCTACTGATATCTAATGTCATCAATCTGGAAAATGAAAATGAAAATTGATTGATCTTATGAGAGTTTCCAATTTGACAATGATCAATTAAACAACAGATTTTCAATATGGCTCATGATCATCAGATAAATGAGAAATGTAGACAACTTACTGAAGAAAATCATCATCTGAAAAGAAGATTGAATGTATATTGCATGACAGTCCATTAACCAATGATTGTAGCAATTTAAGTAACAAAATTGCTGATTTGGAAAAAAAATTACACAATTTGAAAATGAAAAGAACAAAATGAAGAATGGACTGGATGTCATGCTGAACAAATGTCAAATTTCAGAAAAAGAAGTTCTGGCATTAAAGTTGAAAACAAGCTTCAAAATGAACTTAAGACTGCTGCAAACACAAGTCTTACTTCTGTGAAAAATAAGAAAAAGAAAAGAAAACCAAAATAATATTTATTAAAGATGCTGGTAACAAGAACTCCTCTATCCCTAATGAAAAACCAATGAGAGTTCTTGTTCATAAAAATCCTCCTATCCAGAAGAATCATGTCTCTATGAAAAACAAGAAAATTGAAACAGAAAAATAAAAGACTTTGCACAAGATTCCTCCATCTTCTCCATAGACAAGGAAAGCTCTGATGCAAGCTCCAACTCCACATCATGTTAGGAGCTATCAAAAGGTAAAGCCTCCTCAAAGGAAAAGGGAGCTCCAGTAAACATACCCATGCCAAGGTAGCACCAAGTGAGAGATATTCTCATTTGCTTTAACTGTAATAAACCTGGTCATTTAGCTAGAGTTTGCTAGAATAGAAATCAACATTTCCATGAACATGCTAAACCAGTCCAGTGCTTCACATGTCATAAGCATGGTCATATTTCTAAGGACTATTGTCATAGAATTGATCATTTTGTGCATGCTCCAAAGTTCCATTCTAATGCATATGTTCAAACACATAGGAATAAACATGATGTTCATACTAAAAGAGCTAAGAAATTCTATGTGCATATGAACAGAAATGCTACACAAAATAATTCTGCTGTTATTTATGATAAAAATCTAAAAAATAGAAAATTTCATGAAAACATAGATGCATTGAACAAGACTAAGAAAAAGTCTGGAACTAATGATGCTCATAATTCCATCAATAATGTAAATGCATCTATAACAAAAATAAAACATTTTGGATTCAGAAATCATTGTTACATTCTAATATTGATTTCATTGCAGGACCCAAGCAAGTATGGGTCCCAAAGCTAGCTTGATCAGCAAGCTAAGGAGCCTTGTAGCCATACCTGTCCATCTTAAATCAAGACAATGGCTAAGCAAGGCAAGAAAAATTGAAGACCATAGGTACAATTTTTGAAAATAAGATAAAGACTGTTCAGGTAAACTCTCCTATCTTTTCACAACTATGTTGATTGTGTTAGAGCAAATTCTTAGAGTTTTAACTGAGAAATAAATTAAAAAAATTGTCATGTTTGCTATGCTACTGCCCCAACGACTATTTGTATTAACAATTGGAATCATGTTGTGTCATCATGCTTGCATAACTATGCCCATGATTCTTGTGCATAATCATGTTTGAATTTCTTACAAACTTTTTCATATCATGCACATACTAAGGGGGAGTAAATTTGAAAAGGTCAAAAATCATCTTTGAAAAAGGTTGCTAATAAAAGTCAAAACTTGTTGGAATTAATAAACTCAGAAAAAATAATTTTGATCATCATCAGGTTGACACACATCTGCTCATGTGTCGACACCAATGATCTTTTGTTGCCTTCTATTTGAGAATTCATGCTCATGTGTTGACACACTGAGAACATGTGTTGACAGACTGAGAATTCTGTGTCGACACACCATCACCTAATCTTTGAAAAACTTTATTTTATTTTTTAGGATGGCTTATCAGTTGACCTCTTCATGTGTTATGAATCCATTCAAGGTTCCAGTGATATTTTTATATGAGAAATAAAATTTTGAATATCTAGAATATTTGTGCTCTTGGATTAACCATGAAGATGAAAAATAAGATCTAGAGTCATGTGTCTATCTTTATCCTCAAATGTTATTTTAGACTCTTATTGCAAAACACTTTAATTAGACACATGAGTAGTCTTAAGTTTTATATCATAAGAAATACTAAGTTTTACTTTTAACAAATTCTAAGAATAAAATTTTATCAACTCAAGACCATGATCTATTAAGGTAAAAAGCTACCCAACACTCAAAAGAAAAAATCTTGAATAACTGAAAGAAAATATTTTAGGAAAAAGAAATATTTCAAGGAAAATTGCAGAGCAATGATTAGTACACTAAGTAACCAAGTTATTCCACTTTAGACGTGGTTGTACTTGAGTCAAAGGTGTTGCTAAGTTATCTCTGTTAAAAAAGAAGCAAACAAATGATTAACATGCCTAGTAGTCAGGCACTCCTGCACTGGGTAAGTGTGTGTGCTTGCACATAAAAGCATGAATTAAATCTTCTCTGCTAAATTTCTTGAAATTTCTCAAATGAAAGAAATGGAAAGAAAAATACAAAGGTGTCAAGAGTGTAGCTAACCTAAACTAGAATTCATGTTGTTCAGGAATGTTAAATTGTTATTCTACATGTGTTAAGACCAAAACTTTGATTTTCTAATGATATACACCCTTGACAACTCAATTTAGGTCACAAAAATCCTGTCACGTTTGTAATTAAAATTTCTAAAGTGATTTTTGATGATAAAGAACTGACATAAGAACTCAATCAAAAATCCTTTTTTTAACCCTTGCTACACATTATTAAAGGTACAATTATATTATCTCTCATATACTAAAATCATTGTGTATCTTGATACCTTCATGACCCCTTTAAAATCAAATTGTTTGTACTCCTTGCAACACAATCTCATATTCAGGGTGAGCAATCTTATTGTAATCTCTAATTTCATGCCCCAATCAATTCATTTCATTGCTCCTATTGATTTCACATCATTTATTTGGTCCCATTCAATTGGTGGTTGACAACTTCGATAATGTCAAAAAGGGAGAGTTGTTTCACTTAGGCGAAAACTTCAATAAATATGTGTGTTTTGTGTGACCTTTATTCATACTATTGATTTTGGGCGAGTTTGTTTTTAAGGGGAGAATTTCACAGTACCTTGCATGTTCATATCACTCTTTTTGATGTTGTCAAAAAGAGGGAGAATTTGTGAAAGAATGTTGTCATGTTTTGTCATCATCAAAAAGGGGGGAGATTCTTGAGTTGTGTGTTTTGATGATGACATATTGTACACAATCTAATGATGTCATATTGTACATATGTGGGAGATTGTTGTGTTGTGTATTTGGATGATGACATTTTGTCACACATCTTCAATTGTACATATAATGATCATGACAACATTCACATTGTTTTGATGTTCAATCTTAAGTGCTTTCATGTTGCATATCATTTGATTCATGTTTGAAATTCATAGATTGACTGGCCACATTGAAATCATGCTTAAATGAACATCAGATGTTCACTGTTGGTCGCAGTCAGCCGAAGCACAGACATCGGATGTATAGTTTTATTCTCTGTCGGTCGAAGTCAAACTTTGTCATATCCAAAGCTTAGCTTCATATATGACGAAACTTCGGAGATGACGAAGTGGAACTTCATCATATACGAAGCTAAGCTTCGGATATGACGAAGTCACTTCGACTGATCATGACTATTTTATCATTGTGCCTTGGGATGTTCGAATTTGTTGTGTGTCATTTGAAGTGGAACTTTGTCACATTCAAAGCTGGACTTCGGATATGACGAAGTGGAACTTCATCATATACAAAGCTAATCTTCGGACATGACAAAGTCACTTCGACTAATTAAGACTAAATTCAACACTGACTTCGGATGTACTCAATTGCTCTTTGTTAGACAAAGTGTAACTTTCTCATATACGAAGTTGGACTTCGGATATTACGAAGTGGAACTTCAATATATACGAAGCTAAGCTTCGGATATCATGAAGTCACTTCGACTGATGAAGACCATTTTATCACTGTGACTTCGGATGTTCACTTTTACACCATATCAGTTGAAGTGCTGAGCTTCGTATATTCATGTTATAATTATGACACTCAATGTTATGACGGTTGATCAGACATCGATTGTCCACACATCGATTACCTCATGTTAGACATTGATTACCTCATGTTTAAACATTGATTGTTTGCACAACGATTACCTCATGTTAGACATCGATTATCTCATGTTTAAACATCTATTGTCTGCACATCGATTGCTTCATATTCTAACATCGATTACCTTATGTTTAAACATCGATTGTCATAACATGGATTGCCAACAACTTAAACATGAATTACCTTATGTTTGAGATCAATAATCATAACATCAATTTCCTTTTTCTATGAACACTTATAGATGTCATCTATGCAGGATGTCTTGTGACTGGGACGTGTCTCACTTGGGGTACATGAACCCTAAGTATGAGGTTTGGACATTTGGGTATAAATAGGCCCTTGTCCTTTGTGAATGGTGTGCGAATAAAAAAGGGATCTAGCAGTGCAGTTAGAAAAAGGGAAGAACCCTAAAAGTGAGAGCCCATAAAGAGGCAAGAGAGCGCCACCAGCGCTAACAGGAGAAAAGGAAAAGTAGAGCAGCAAGATGGAGCAGATGATATTACAGTGAAGGAAGGAGTAGCAGAAGAAGAAGCAGAAGAAGAAGAGGAAGAAGAAGAGCAGAAGCAGTTTGAGGCAGAGGAAGCTCCAGATTTGTGATCTTCAAGAAGAGTCTTGAAGACGGATCAATTCCAAGAGAATTAATCCATCCTTATTATCTACACATTTTATTCTTCTGATCCATTTGTCATGTGTGGATGTGTGATCGTGTAGGTCATAGTATTTGTAACGACCCGACCTCTCGGACGCCCGCTAGGGACCCTGAAGTTCGCATTGCCACCCACGGATCTGAAGACCCGAAAGGGTTAGAAGAAATAGTCTAGTGAGATATGTACTGAATTTAAATAACTATAACAATATAACAACTGTACAACATGTCCCAAGTAAAGCACAGGTACAAGAAGAAAGGTGCAGTACTTAAAGGGCATACCCCGAGAACTTGCAAAGCACAACTCTCAACTCACTAAGGTACAAGAGCTCACAACACTCGCTCTCACTGCTGCCGAAAACACACGACACCACAGCCTCCTCCGCAACCCATCCAACATCGAGCTCCTACGACGAAGAGCCTCTAGCTGAAGGAAGTAGGGCGGTGAGCCTCCTGAACAAGGCCTAGTAGGGATTACCAGTCCTCACCAGTCAGAGCAACAGGAGCTCCGAAAATAGGAAACTACACTAGAAAGCTGTAAAGCGAGGAACACCTACAACAGGGTACTACAAAGCAACGGAACTGAACAATGCAACACCACGACCACTAACCAAGGTTGTGACACACACACATGACTCCTGTAGAAACCAACGGAGTCGGGCACCAAGCGGAAGCAACCCTCGGCACACCCGCCGAGACCACACAACAACCAAGTGAGAACGACATCTCACCACAAGCACGACCACATCAGACCTCCACAAGGTCGAGGGCCCATAAGCAGAACCACCCCCGGACCCTGGACACACCACTAGGTCGGGAAACCACACACAGTGGTGCCACCACGGACTAGCACCAAGGAACGGGACTACGAAACTAAGAGAACACCGAGCGGAAACCACCAGAAGCATGGGCCAACAAGGCCAAACCAAAATGCTCATGGAAGCTAGACACGGCCAGGCTACAACCACCGTGCAGGCTAGGGCAATGAGTCATACTTGGAAACATCATGAGGAAACACCGTCACAAAAACAAGAACCAAGCCACCGCCACAGGCAACCAAGAGGATGACACACCAGCCACTCCCTCTACTCGCCAGCCTGGCTCCTGCCTCCACCTCCCCGGAAGAGCGAGACAGAGCCGCCACAGAAAGACGACAACACAACAACAACCGCAGCATGGCCAAGCTGCGGCCTCACGCCTGACCTCCCTGTGTGGCTCTGGAACCAATGCAGGGTGAGGCAGTGAGAAGTAGGACTGACTGGCCTACACCGGGAAGAACTCTATCCGACTTGGCATCCCAGACCAAACAAGAGAGCTCTAAAAATGACTCGACGTCGCTGTCCAAACCTCATTTTCCCCTCAGCTCCAGAGTCTTCCAACTCGGCTGCCAACTCGAGCACGCTCATTGCCCCGAACGTTCCCTCAAAGGCTCCCAAGGATGGGGGTCCCAGGCAACAGAGACAACTTTTGAACGGGACAAGCCCTCAAGTGCCAAGCACCGGGCGAATAAGTGGGGGAAGCACAACAAGAACCAAGCCAAACCGCTGGCTTGTAACCCACGACAAGCCCAACAAGCATGAGGCATGCACGGACCCTCGAGAGGGCCGTCGGCCAACCAAGGCACGCACGAGCAACCTAGAACCTCAAAACACTACCGGAAGCACAGAAAACATGTTGCTCTACTGATAATCGATTGACTGTCGGTCAATCGATTATTAGACAGACACGACCCTCCTGGCACCGCCGCCAGGACACGGCCACGAAGGTGTCACCTTTAGTCACTGAACGCAGTGAGTTAAGCTGCCACGTTCCCCACCTGAAGGTCCTAAAGGCAAGCCAGCCCTGGGGCACACACTGACAATCCAACTAGAACCACGGAAACACCTGAGGCAACACAGGTACTGTCACGTCCCCCTAAGTTGTCGCCATACCATCGCGACGGAAAAGGGCACCACTTCAGAAACCATATCGTGACGGGGTAGAGCGTCGTGACAGCAACCCTGTTGCGATAGGAATGCATTGCGATAAGGCCACGACTGACCGGGCAGACACCTCTTCTGGTGTCGTGACACCAGCAGAGAGGCAGACCCATGGGATGCTCCATCCCGGGCCGCCCACAAGCCATAAACACCACCACACGGGGGAGGGGACATGTAAGTATCGCCTTATGATTACGCTTCATACATACATATTGCCTTATGATTACCTGTAACATATAAGTCCCCAAACTGACTTTATCTTCCTCAGCACAACGAATAGCTCTAAATATCTTCTCAGTCTCCCTGAGCCAACTCTCAGCCAACAGTGGTTGACTCTCCCCGTTAAAAGAGGGTGGAGCCATCCTGCTAAACCTCTCCATCACCGAAGGGCCTCTATGCTCCAAATGCACAGCAGATGAACTCTTAGCGTGAAATGACACAAATCAGCATAGGATAGATACACTAAAGAGAACCAAAGCTAATGATTAACTACACCTAACCTGAGCTTGCACCTGGGCCGGCAATGTTGCCTGGGTTTGGGTCTGGGTTTGCATAGCCTGAACCAACCCTTGCATGAAAGTTCCATAGTCTGTCAAGGGTAGAGGAGGTGCCACAGGTGGTCCCTAACGTGCTGGAACCTGCTGCCCTGCACTAGCATTCTCCCTCTGCTCCTCCTCACGAGCCTGGACATTAGCACGACGTCCACGACTAGCCATGGCCTAGCAAAACAATATGCTAGTTAATCTCTATAGTTCTAATTATCTAATACTTTATTTTAGACTTATGAACATGGATCACTTAAGTTGATGTTTACTTATGAATATCCTCAACCTACAAATTTCTCTAATACCATCTCTATAACACCCCAATTAGACCCGGTCCAGTTATACCAACTCTCATCGAGTCTAAGGGACATGTTACATGGGGAACACACCCCAACATATATCAAATGTAGGTTGATTCATGCACAAATAAAGAATAATGCAGCGGAAATAAGCATAACTCATCAACTTTAACAATCAGTCCACAATCCATCAAATAAGTCCACAATACTATAAATAGTTCAATTACAATGTTCATAACATAATCAAATCCTCACATACAATTATCTCTCAAACACACAATCTAAGTCAATCCTCTCTCTCCGAATCCGATCCCGCTATCAAAGCCTCAGGATCCTCTGCCTCACCTGAAATGTTAAGCAAGTATGGGTCTACAACGAAGACTCAACAAGCAACCCAAAATAGATTACCAATCTAACATATACCTAAAGGTTTCAAACATGTTAATACACATAAAATTCAGCAATCATACTACTTGTATTATGTTCATTTATCCTTCACAATTAAAACCACAAGTGAATACAATTGCTACTAGAATAAAGCATGATTCCAAGAGATGATCTTAACTACACAATATTTATTATTACTAAAAGATTTCAGATCTAACATGATGATATGGATTCAAGATATAACATGGTACAATTTATATACATGGTTCCAAGAAATTGCATATTAAGCATGACTTCATATCATTCACTCAAGTGGAAATAAAACAAGTGTTACATGAAATCTTTATAGAGCTGAAAACAAACTTTGTTCATAACATATACGTATGTACAATTTTCTTTTGCCAAGACACAACCCAAACCACCCATTAGAAGTCAGATACACATATGACATATACTCATCACCTAGGAAATTAGTGATAGAGTCTTGGTTATTACGCAATACCGGGGAAGCCCTCCCCACCTTAGACATTGGTACTTGTCCACCTCCAGGATTTCTTCCTGTGCCCTCGGGAAGATATAACATATTGAACATTTCCATAGGGGCATTACTATGGTCCTGCTCCAGATTACTTCTATGGTGGCATTGTCTTATTGGCCATATACATATTCATATTCATATTCAAATTTCTTCAATTCAAATGCATCATACCATGCTACCAAATCATATACATATGATCAGATACTGACAAAGACTAATTTCAGATTTATCACATACTGAAATTTTAAACATTTTTCCACAATTAATTTCAAAAGAACATAATTCTCATAGTAATAATCAGACATAAATAGTTAGAGTCATCTAGAATTCTCATAATGTTTTTCAGAATGTGCCACTATTGTCATAAATCAAAGCAGGAATTATTCATGATTTTCTCGCATATAATCTAATTTTCACAGTATTCACATCATTGCTACAAGGTGAGAAAATTCCACTATAATGATATATCTATCAACATGATTCAATATTTTAGTGAACACATATTATAGTCATTCAAACCACTATTTAAAATCTCATGATTTTTGGAATCCATAAACTATTTATCAATTTAAAAAAGTACTACTATTCTATGTTCTTTAGTCATGAAAATTTTAGAAAATAGTTAATTTCAGATTTAATACAATATGGTACATCCCTGTCATATATTTCTACACAAAAATCACAATTTTTATCACGAGCATGCATCACATGTGAAATTGACTATTACATCCAAGTTTAATTTCAGAATTCAGAAACTTACCCTAAATCATGGTGTCTACAGGAATTACCCAAATTTACAGTATATCAAAAGGTTGTTTTATTGAGTACTACACCTTTTACATAAAGTCCATTCGACGTCTAAGTATGAAATTATAAATCCAATATCAAAACAGGCCAAAATAGTGAACAGATGAACTAGACGGCAAGCCTGTTGCCGCTAAGCGCAATAGACGGCATCAAAGTGGACGTTAAGTTCATCCTTGACGACAGTCAAGGTGGATGTTAACCTGACAGGAAAGCTGAACTCATCCGGGACTCATGTAAACCCCAAATCCGACTGTTTTTACCTTTTAAAAATTCTGTAAAAATTGAAAAAGAGTAAAATATAGAGTTGGGAACCCGATCCCTAGGTTACTTGCCTCTAAAACACCAAGAGATTCACGGATTAGCTCGATGAAGCCCGTCTTGGCCAACCAAGATAGTCCTCCTCCAGGGCTGAAACCCTAGATCTGCCGATCCCCGATGGTTTGCACACCTTGGAGACGCCTCAAGCCTTCAAAAACACCAGTCCTCCACTTGAAGAAGCTTGGTCAAAGCCTCCACGAAAATCGAATCGTCGGTCTTCCTTCCTCTTTCTTAGAAGCTTGGAGAAAACACCCAAAAACTGGTTCTAAGAGGTTAACCCTCCCTTTTTATAAAAGGGATGGCCTCTCCCAAACCAAACCCTCGAGCCAAGATCCCTAACCCCCAAGGTTTCCAAAAATCTAGCCCTTACCATAACTCTACCAGAGCTGGACTGTGAGAATCACGCTGTCAGTTCTGAAAGAAATAGACGTCAAGGGTTACTGCTATTTACACAAAGTAAACGTCAATCGATATGGACGTTTACCTGGAGTTGACGGCAAGGATGCTGTCGTTAACCTGCTGTTGACGACAGTCGATGTTGCCGTCAGAAACACAGGTAAACTTGCATCCACCCGAGAACAGACCATTCTACACTACAAACCACAAAACAATATACGTACATGCACAAAATTTTCTAAATGCTCAATAAAAAATATCAATTGAAAATAAAAACTACTAAGAAATTTTTAGGACATCAAACTCTCTCCCCCTTAAATAATCTTTGTCCTCAAAGATTAAGTCTGAGGAAACTCACCGAAAAGATGTGGATATTTTGCCTTCATTCCATCCTCCAACTCCAATGTTACTTCTTCTTGTGCAAAGTTCCTCCACAAAACATTCACTAAGGAAATTCTCTTAGACCTCAAATGCTGCACTTTTCGGTCCAGAATCCTCAAAAGATAAATCTTGCTGCAAATCTGCCGCCTCATAAGAAAGAACATGAGATGGATTCCAAACATACCTTCTTAGCATAGAAATGTGAAATACCGGATGTATATTTGCCATAGACGGTGGTAATGCTAATTGATAAGACACATTTCCAACTTTCTTCAAGATCTCAAAGGGTCCAATAAACCTTGGATTCAACTTTCCACGCCGGCCAAATCTAATCTCCCCTTTTGTTGGAGAGACCTTAAGGAATACACCCACCTCAAATTCCAATTCCTTCCTTCTATTATCCACATAGCTTTTCTGCCGGTCTTGTCCTGCCTTTAATCTTTGCTGAATTAGTTGAATCTTACTAGAAGTTTCTTGCACAATCTCAGGACCAACCAAGTATTTATCACTAGCTTCCTCCCAACACAAAGGAGATCTACAAGGCCTTCCATACAAAGCCTCAAATAGAGCCATACCTATGCTTGCATGAAAACTATTATTATAGGCAAACTCCACAAGAGGTAGATGTTTCTCCCAATCACCCTCCCAATCTAGAGCACATGCTCTCAACATGTCTTCAAGAGTCTGGATTGTCCTTTCGGATTGTCCATCCATTTGGGGGTGAAAAGCTGAGCTAAGCTTCACTTGAGAACCAAGAGCAACCTGCAATCCTTGCCACAATCTTGAAGTAAATCTTGGGTCTCTATCCAAAATAATGGATTTTGCAACCCCATACAATCTAACAATATTTTCAACATAAAGCTTGGCCAAACTCTCAACAGATTGCTTCTTCTTCATAGGTAAGAAATGTGTGGTCTTGGAGAATCTATCCACAATCACCCAAATGGAGTCATTGCCCCTAAAAGACCTGGGCAAACCAGAGACAAAGTCCATGGTAACTTCTTCCCACTTCCATAATGGAATGTCAATCTTTTGCATCAAACCTGATGGCCTCTGCCTTTCTGCCTTCACCTGTTGGCATGTCAAACATCTAGCCACATAGTCAGCCACATCTCTTTTCATGCCTTGCAACCAAAAAGTCCTTTTTAGATTTTGATACATTTGCTACCAATCATCCTTCTAACATTCTACCACACTATCTAGAAGAGAAGACCTGATAGTCAACTGAGCCACAAAAGCTTGGCCCAATTGTGATTCAACCTCTACAAAAGCACAAGCTGAATCTTCTATCATCTTCCAATCCTTTTACATTATTGTCCTCTTCTTGCTAAGCACGTCGGCTACCACATTAGCCTTGCCTGGGTGATATTGCAACTCAAAATCATAATCCTTTAAGAACTCAATCCATCTCCTCTGCCTTAGATTTAGCTTCTTCTGCGAGAATAAGTACTTAAGCCTTTGGGGATCAGTGAATACTTCAAACTTGACACCATATAGATAATGTCGCCAAATCTTCAAAGCATGCACTACTGCTGCCACCTCTAGATCATGGGTGGGGTAGTACGCTCATGCTCCTTTAGTTGACGAGAAGCATAGGCAACCACTTTCCTATCCTGCATAAGCACACAGCCGAGCCTAATATGAGAAGCATCAGTATAGATCGTGAAGCCATCCGCCCCACTAGGTAGAACTAGCACAGGCGCAGAAGTCAATCTACTCCTCAATTCACTGAAACTTTGCTCACAATCTTCTGACCATACAAACTTAACTCCTTTTCTTGTAAGCTTGGTCAAAGGCACTGCAATGGATGCAAAACTCTCCATGAAACGGTGGTAATAGCCAACTAAACCCAAGAAACTCCGTATCTCAGATGGTGATCTTGGAGTCTCCCATTCTAGCACTGCCTTTACCTTAGAAGGATCCACAGCAATACCATCTCCTGAAATCACATGCTCAAGAAATTCCTTCATCCAGAAGTCACACTTGCTAAACATGGCGAATAACTTGTTCTCCCTCAAGACTTCTAGCACGGTCTTTAAATGCTCCATTTGAGAACCCATAATGACCATACCGAGTCCGAAAAAGCCATCTTAGACGTGTCATCGGCCTTTATTCGGAGTTGGTGATAACTCGAACGAAGATCTATCTTAGAAAACACTAAAGCTCCCTGCAATTGATCAAATAGGCCATCAATACGGGTAGAGGATACCTATTCTTGATCGTTACTTGGTTAAGTTTCCGATAGTCTATGCAAAGCCTCATCGAATCATCCTTCTTCTTAACAAAAAGGACTAGAGCTCCTCATGGTGAAGAACTTGGACAAATGAAGCCCTTGTCCAACAAGTCCTGTAATAGCTTCCTGAGCTCTGCCAATTCTGCTGGGGCCATACGATAAGGTGCCTTAGAAATAGGAGTTGTACCCGACATCAACTCAATAGCGAACTTAATGTCTCTTTCCGGTGGCAAACCAAAAAGATCCTCAGGAAAGACGTCCGCATAATCACGAACAACCTTGATCTCCTCAATGCATGGTGTATTAGTGTCCTTAGACACCACCACACTAGCAAAAAAGGCACTGCAACCACTGTTCAACATCTTGGCTGCCTTCAATGTTGACACTATGAACTTTCCAGCAATGTTCTTAGGTAAGGGATGTGAAAACTCATCCTCACCTGGAATGTAGAAAATAATCCTCTTCTTCCGACAATCTAATAAAGCATAATGCTCTTCCAGCCAATCTAGACCCAAAATATAGTCATAATCCTTCATCATCAAAAGATAGTAGCATCCTGCTAAATCTCGTTCTTCTATGCATACATAAAGTGATGGGAAGCACTTATTAGTGATCATAGCTCTTGCTGGGGTATGCACGGATAACGAAATCTCTAAATCCATAACTTCTGTATCAGACTCGTTATGCAACACCTTAGCAAACCTCTCAGATACAAATGTGTGTGTGGCACCGGTGTCAAAAAAAACTCTAGCATGAATACCCATAATTGGAACTATACCTTCAGTCACATGCTCTGCCTGTTCTGCATCTTCCTTAGCCAATGCATACACTCGAGCTTGGGCCTGGGGTCTTTTCGCTGGTTTTGCTGCTGGTGGCGCTACTGCTGCTGCTGTCTACTGCGCCATCTTAGGGCAATCCTTGATCTTGTGGTCCTTGTCTCCACAACGAAGACATCTCCCTGCACTCAACCAACATACCTGACCTCCATGCCTTTTGCCGCAATGAGTACATAATGGCTTGTCTTCCTACTAGATTCTCCCTTACTGAGGTGCCCTCTTCCCATAGTTTGGTACCTGCTGAGGTACATAAATAGCCTTCTTTCTCTTATCCTGCCTCAGAAATGGCGATGCCGGCCTCTTGGAAGTAGCTTTCTTCTCCTCAAAATATTGTTCCATTTCACTTTCTTACCTACAAGCCGCACTAAATGCTTCCTCCATGGTACGATGATCAAATGCTACAAGCCTGGTACGCAGTGATGGTCTGAGCCCCATCATAAACTTCTTCGCCTTTCTCCTCTCATTAGCAACAATGTGTGGTGCATACTTTGATAGCTCTATAAATCTGGCTTCATATTCTAGAACACTCATGGCTCCCTGGGTCAACGAAAGAAGTTTCTGCTCCATCTTATCCTGCACATGCTCAGGAATGAACTTATCCTTGAATAGGCGAGTAAACTCATCCCAAGTCACCTCCTGAACTCCATCCTCAAACCTGGTACGCAATGTGGAAGTCCACCACACATCAACCCTCTCCAGCAAATAGTACATTTACATTAGGCATAAACAATGACACTAATACGCTTCATACATAGATATTGCCTTATGATTACCTGTAACATGTAAGTCCCCAAACTGACTTTATCTTCCTCAGCACAATGAATAGCTCTAAATATCTTCTCAGTCTCCTTGAGCCAACTCTCAGCCAACAGTGGTTGACTCTCCCCTTAAAAGAGGGTGGAGCAATCCTGCTAAACCTCTCCATCACCAAAGGGCCTCTATGCTCCAAATGCACAATAGGTGGAGCCTGAGCCTGAAATGACACAAATCAGCATAGGATAGACACACTAAAGAGAACCAAAGCCAATGATTAACTACACATAACCTGAGCTTGCACTTGGGTCGACAATGTTGCCTGGGTTTAGGCCCGGGTTTGCATAGCCTGAACCAACCCTTGCATGAAAGTTCCATAGTCTATAAAGGGTGAAGGAGGTGCCACAGGTGGTCCCTGAGGTGCTGGAACCTGCTGCCCTGCACTAGCATTCTCCCTCTGCTCCTCCTTACGAGCCTGGACATTAGCACGACGTCCACGACCAGCCATGGCCTAGCAAACCAATATGCTAGTTAATCACTATAGTTCTAATTATCTAATACTTTATTTTAGACTTATAAGTGATGTTTACTTATGAATATCCTCAACCTACAAATTCTCTGATACCATCTCTATAACACTCCACTTAGACCCGGTCCAGTTATACCAACTCTCATCGAGTCTAAGGGACATGTTAGATGGGGAACACACCCAACATATATCAAATGTAGGTTGATTCATGCACAAATAAAGAATAATGCAGCGGAAATAAAGCATAACTCATCAACTTTAATAATCAAGTCCACAGTCCATCAAATAAGTCCGCAATACTATAAATGGTTCAATTACAATGTTCATAACATAATCAAATCCTCACATACAATTATCTCTCAAACACACTATCTAAGTCAATCCTCTCACTCTGAATCAAATCCCGCTATCAAAGCCTCAGGATCCTCTGCCTCACCTGAAATGTTAAGCAAGTATTGGTCTACAACGAAGACTCAGCAAGCAAACCAAAAATGGATTACCAATCTAACATATACCTAAAGGTTTCAAAACCTGTTAATACACATAAAATTCAGCAATCATACTACTTGCATTATGTACATTTATCCTTCACAATTAAAACCAAAAGTGAATACAATTGCTACTAGAATAAAGCATGATTCCAAGACATGATCTTAACTACACAATATTATTATTATTAAAAGATTTCAGATATGAACATGATGATATGGATTCAAGATATAACATGTTACAATTTATATACATGGTTCCAATAAATTGCATATTAATCATGACTTCATATCATTCACTCAAGTGGAAATAAAACAAGTGTTACATGAAATCTTTATAGAGCTGAAAACAAACTTTGTTCATAACATATACATATGTACAATTTTCTTTTGCCAAGACACAGCCCAAACCACCCATTAGAAGTCAGATACACATATGACATATACTCATCACCTAGGCAATTAGTGATAGAGTCTTGATTATTGCGCAATACCGGGGGAAGCCCTCCCCACCTTAACCAGTGGTACTTGTCCACCTCCAGGATTTCTTCTTGTGTCCTCGAGAAGATATAACATATTGAACATTTCCATAGGGGCATTACTATGGTCCTGCTCCAGATTACTTCTACGGTGGCAGTGTATTATTGGCCATATACATATTCATATATAAATTTCTTCAATTTAAAATGCAACATACCATGCTGCCAAATCATATACATATGATCAGGTATTGACAGAGACTGATTTTAGATTTATCACATGCTGAAATTTTAAACGTTTTTCCACAATTAATTTCAAAAGAACAAAATTCTCATAGTAATAATTAGACATAAATAGTTACAGTCATCTAAAATTCTAATAATTTTTCTAGAATGTGCCTCTACTGTCATAAATCAAATCACGAATTATTCATGATTTTTTGGTATATAATCTAATTTTCACATTATTCACATCATTGCTACAAGAGAGAAAAATCCACTATAATGATATTATCTGTCAACATGATTCAATATTTTTACTACACACATATTATAGTCATTGAAACCACTGTTTAAAATCTCATGATTTTTGAAATCCAAAAACTATTTATCAATTAAAAAAGTACTTCTATTCTATGTTCTTTAGTCATGAAAATTTCAAAAAATAGTCAATTTCAGATTTCAGATTTAATACAATATGGTACATATTTGTCATGTATTACTACACCAAAATCACAATTTTTATCACGAGCATGCATCACATGTGAAATTGTCTATTAAATCCAAGCTTAATTTCAGAATTCAGAAATTTACCCTAAATCATGGTGTCTACAGAAATTACCCAAATGTACAGTATATCAAAAGGTTGTTTTATTGAGTACTACACCTTTTACAGAAAGTCCATTCGAAGTCTAACCAAGAAATTATAAATCAAATATCAAAACAGGTCAAAATGGTGAACAGATGAACTAGACGGCAAGCCTGTTGCCGCTAACCCAGTAGACGGCAGCAAGGTGGACGTTAAGTTCATCCTTGACGGCAGTCAAGGTGGACATTAACCTGATAGGAAAACTAAACTCATCCGGGACTCATGTAAACCCCAAAATCCGACTGTTTTTACCTTTTAAAAATTCTGTAAAAATTGAAAAAGAGTAAAATATAAAGTTGGGAACCCGATCCCTAGGTTACTTGCCTCTAAAATACCAAGAGATTCACGGATTAGCCTGATGAAGCCCGCCTAGGCCAACCAAGACAGTCCTCCTCCTGGGATGAAACCCTAGATCCGTCGATCCCCGATGGTTTGCACACCATGGAGACTCCTCAAGCCTTCAAAATCACCAGTCCTCCACTTGCAGAAGCTTGGTCAAAGCCTCCACGAAGATCGAATCGCTGGTCTTCCTTCCTCTTTCTTAGAAGCTTGGGGAAGACACCCAAAAACCGGTTCTAAGAGGTTAACCCTCCCTTTTTATAAAAGGGATGGCCTCTCCCAAACCAAACCCTCGAGCCCAGATCCGTAACCCCCAAGGTTTCCAAAAATCTAGCCCTTACCATAACTCTACCAGAGCTGGACTGCGAGAATCTTGCTGTCAGTTCCGAAAGAAATAGACGTCAAGGGTTACTGCCGTTTACACAGAGTAAACGTCAATCGATATGGATGTTTACCTGGAGTTGACAGCAAGGATGTTGTCGTTAACCTGATGTTAATGGCAGTCGATGTTGCCATCAGAAACATAGGTCAACTTGCATCCACCCGAGAACAGACCATTCTACACTACAAACCACAAAACAATATACATACATGTACAAAATTTACTAAATGCTCAATAAAATAAATATCAATTGAAAATAAAAACGATTAAGAAATTTTCAGGACATCACATCGAAATTGGGGCAAGCCCAAAAGATCCCGAGGCACGAAACGTAGCACATGGAGCAAACGTAAGACTAGCGTGAAGAAGCCATTAAGTCTCAACACGTCCTCCTTGTGGCAACAATCGCACAGCCAAACACGCATGGAGCACATGAAGTGCAGGTGCGAAACGCCACTAAGTCTCAGCACGACCTCCTCATGGCAACAATTGCACCACCAAACATGCACGGAGCACACAAAGCCGGAAATTCAAAGGGTTCCAAACACATGGGGAGCACACAACCAATGTAACGCCCCTCTTGGACCTACTACAGTTATTCCAACTCACATTGGATCCAATAGAGGTTATATAGTGGAAAATATCCAACAATAAACAAGACAGATTGAGACATACATAAATGATAATTTAATTCCAGCAAGTGGCAATGGAACATGGAACCAAATTTCTCAATCAGCATCATATCCAAATACTAAGTCTAAAACATAAAGGAAAGATAACAATAGTCTAAATTGTTACAGTTCATAAGTCCAAATGCATAAAATTCAAAGTACATCATGTCCTCACATACATAATCTCTCCAACACTCTCAAGTAAAGCACTAAGCCTCCACGCCCTCATGCTCTGAGTTAGTGTGCACTAACTCCTAGGCGTCCTCAGTCTCTCCTGAAATGTTAGTCAAGTGTGAGTCTAACCAGCAAGTCACATGAAAGACAGTTCAAGATATAATATATACTATGTTTTAAAACATGATAACATATTTCTCACATCCTTGATATCATATAGCTCTTCCTATAAACATGTTCTAAGTCACTTGGCAATCATTCTTTACATAGCATGGTTATTTATCATGAAAATAACGCAATTCATGTAACATACAGCTTGCATCTCATATTACAATAATTGATTAAAACATGTTCATGTAGCATGGTATATAAGATCAAATTCTTTAAACATATGTGCAATGTCATGTAAATAATTTCAAGTAACCTTTAATCTATATTATGTAGCATGTATTCAATTTAACATGTAGCATGTAGTTCATATAACAAGTGACATGTAGTTCATGTGGCGTGTAACATGTAGACCATGTAGTCATGTATCATGTTGTCATGTAATCATGTAGTAATGTAGTTGCCAAGACATAGCCCACACTGTGAATAGAGATCATGTAGCATGTAGTCATTCACTTATCACCTAGGCAAAGCAGTGATGAAGTCTAGGTTATTACGCAATACTGGGGAAAGTCCTTCCTACCTTAACCAGTAGAACATGTCTACCTCCAGGATTTTAATCTATTGCCCACGGATTCATGTAGGTGAACTATTACCATAGGGGCATTCCATGGTGTAGTTCCTTGTAGTTATCTCTATCATAGCAATGTCTCATTGGCCAATTCATTTCAAAATGTATTAACATATATATAATCATGCAATTCACATTTTTCATATAAGTCTATCATGCTCTTTCATACATTCATGCATAATTCACCAAGATGACATTACAATATCACCTAACATGTTTTCTCAGTTCTAAAATTAAAACTCTACTGTATAACAGCAACCTAACATGATACTACTTTTATCAAATCCAACATGTACATACATCCTCATGTCTATTGATTTGTTATACATTTTATCATTCAGAAAATCATAATAGTATACACAATGCTCTAAAAATCCCAAAATTTTGACAGTAAATCTAATTCTAATCATACCACGTACATGCAAAATTTTATAATTTTTTAAGTTCTGTAAACTTTTTTCAACATTATTCGTCGTCAATTTAAACTACTCAACACGGTACAACAGTGATAAAATCATGCAATTTCTGTACTAGAACTGAGTGTAGTAGATCTGTAGTTTCATCTAACAGTAGTACAGTCACTACCTACGACATTATAACATGGATCATGCTTGCATTTATTCTTTTTTCTCTTACTAACTCAAATAGAATTCAACAGAAAATAACTAAACATAGACCATACACCATTGCAATGACATGTTCATAGTATAACAGCACTGAATTGCACAGAATATAACCTGACCGAAAACTTCATACATGCATGAATCACAGTTGAAGAAATATGATGAAATTTCAGAAAAATATAGCACTGATAAACTTAGCGATCAAATATGTGGTGTTTACACAGAGTCAACGTCCACATATCCTGTCGTTAATATAAGTAAACGGTGGCACATAGCGCTGTTAACATATAGTAGACGTCCAAAAACATGTCGTTTACAAGAAATTAACAGCGGTCGATATTGTCGTTTATATAAACTAAACGGCAATCGATATGGACGTCAAGTTGATCCGTCCTGAAAACACAGATCTTGCACATAAAATAACGGAACTTACACCCCTTCCCACATGTTATTTAGATGGTTTAAAAATCTATAAAATAATAAATCTAAAGATTAAACTATCCTAAACTGATCCTCCATGTCACTTGCCTCTAACCATCCTGCTGGAGTGACGATTAGGGATTCGAAGACGCCTGCCTTGGCAACAAGATAGTCTTCCTCTCCGACTTCAATCGCTCAAAACCAGCTTCCAGCACCGCTTCCCCCCTTGAAGAAGCTTCTGACCTCGATGCTTGATGATCCTCCTTGGTCCAGCACGCTTCAGATCGCTCGAACGAAGCTCTGGAACCCTCTCTCTCGGTCTTCTTTTCTCTCTTCCCAACCAGTGTGAAAATCTCCCCCAAAGGCCAAAACCGGGTCTTATAAAAATCCTTATGCATTGCCCAAACCTAATCCTAACCTTGGATCATAAACGCTCCAAATCTCCCAATTAAATGCATGGAAATAGCTGACAATCTCTCACCTGGAACGGTAATAACAAAAACAGGCAAGTCAGGTTAACGTCAATCCCTATTGCCGTCGACCATGAAGTAGATGTCCATCGATCATGTTGTCAACTTTCTTGCCTGAAAAACCAATATTCCAGAATATAATAAATGACACACTACACTGTCCTTAACAGACAATAAACGGTAATAGATCATGTCGTTTACTATAGTCAATGCCAGTAGATGTTGATGCCAAGTTCAACAAATCACAACACACCATGAAGGTAGAAACACATACACAAATACATCATACAGTTCAATAAAAATTCTAGGGCACTACACCCTCTCCCCCTTAAAATAATCTTTGTCCTCGAAGATTGAGTTAGAATACTCACCGAATAATGACGGATATTGCTTCTTCATTCTTTCTTCAAGCTCCCAAGTTGCTTCTTCACGTGAAAAATTCCTCCATAAAACTTCACAAAAGGAATGGACTTTGATCTCAACTCTTGCACCTTCCGATCCAGAATCTCAATAGGCTGCTCCGCATAGGATAAATCTGGCTGAAACTGTATTGGCTCATAACTAATCACATGAGCCGGATCTCGAATATACCTTCTCAACATGGATACATGGAAAACTGGGTGCACTCCTGCGAAGGATGATGGCAAAGCTAACTGATATGCCACATTCCCATCATCTTCAATATCTCAAAGGGACCAATGAATCTTGGATTCAATTTGCCTCTTTTCCCAAATCTCACTACACCCTTGGTTGGTGACACCTTGAGAAAAACATGGTCTCCTACCTCAAAAGCCAAGTCTTTCCTACTCCAATCTACATAACTCTTCTGACGATCTTGAGCTACCTTCAATCTCTACATAATCAACTGAATTTTCGTTGATGGTTCCTGCACCACTTCCGGTCCAACCATATGCTGATCTCTTGCTTCTTCCCAACACAATGGGGATCTACAAGGTCTCCCATACAAAGCTTCAAATGGAGCCATACCTATACTCGAATGGAAACTATTGTTGTATGCAAATTCCACAAGAGCTAAGTGGCATTCCCAATCTCCTCTCCAGGCATGAACACAAGCCCTAAGCATGTCCTCCAATGTCTGAATAGTCCTCTCAGACTGTCCATCTGTTTGTGGATGAAATGCCGAACTCAATTTCAACTGGTTGCCGAAAGCTTGCTGCAAACTCTACCAAAATCTAGATGTAAACCTCAGATCACGATCTGAGATAATCGACTTTGGAATCCCATGCAGCTTCACAATGCCATCAATGTACAATCTAGCCCAGCTCTCTACAGACTGCTTCTTCTTCATACCTAGAAAATGAGCATTCTTTGAGAATCTATCAACAATCACCGATATAGAATCATTCCTCTAGCCGATCTAGGCAATCCAGTCACAAAATCCATAGTCACCTGTTCCCATTTCCACTGAGGAATATCCAGCTTCTGCATCAAACCCGAAGGTCACTGACGTTTTGCCTTCACCTATTGACATATCAAACATTTCGCCACTACATCAGCAACATCCCGCTTCATACCAGACCACCAAAAAGAACACTTCAAATCCTGATACATCTTCCCACTGCCTGGGTGAATAGAGAACTGCTATCTATGCCTTCTTCCATAATCTCCTTCCGCAGATCCACATCATTAGGGACACATACCCGATGATTCAGGCGAATTACACCATCTTCATCTCTAACTATGCCAGCCTTTCCAACCAACTCCTGCAATAGTGGGTCATCTTTCTGCAAAGCAAGAACCCTGTCATGCACAGAAGATCTAAGAGTCAACTGAGCTAAGAACATGCTGCACAACTGTGGCTCTAGAACAGCCAATGATCCTAAAGCATCCTCCAACATCTTCCAGTCTTGCCTCATCTTTTGCCTCTTCCTGCTCAATGCATCCGCCACCACATTGGCTTTCCCTGGGTGGTAAGAAAGATCAAAGTCATAATCCTTCAGAAACTCAATCCACCTCCGCTGCCTCGGATTCAACTCCTTCGGAGAGAACAGATATTTGAGACTCTTGTGGTCTTAGAAAAGCTCAAATCTCACTCCATACAGATAGTGCCTCCAGATCTTTAAAGCAAGGACCACTGCCGCCAGTTCCAAATCATGAGTTGGGTAATTGCGCTCATGCTCCTTAAGTTGCCTAGAAGCATATGCCACAACTCTACCTCCCTACATAAGAACACATCCAAGCCCAATCTTCGAAGCATCCGTGTAGATAGAGAAAGAATCCACACCATTGGGCATCACAAGCACTGGCGCTGAGGTCAACCGAGTCTTCAGCTCCTGGAAACTTCTTTCACAAGTCTTGGTCCATTCGAACTTAACTCCCTTCCTAGTCAGCCTTGTCAAAGTAGACGCAATAGAAGACAAACCCTCTAAACCTTCTATAATAGCCAACCAAGCCAAGGAAACTCCTGATGCTAGTAGATGATCTAGGTGTCTCCCAGTCAAGGACAGCTTCAACCTTTGCCAGATCTACAGAAACGCCATCTCCTGAAATGACGTGCCCTAAGAAATGGACCTCCTTCATCCAGAAGTTGCACTTCCTGAATTTGCCACATAGCTTGTGCTCCCTCAAGACTTCAAGCACAATTCTCAAATGCTCTCTATGAGTCTCCTCATCAGGCGAGTAGATCAACACATCATCAACAAAAACTACAACAAAAGAATCAAGATACTGCCTGAAAACCCTGTTCATCAAGTCCATGAAAACTGCTAGAGCATTAGTCAAACCAAATGGCAAGACCAGGAACTCATAATGGCCATATCTCATCCTAAAAGTCGTTTTAGAATAATCCTCCGACTTGATTCGGAGTTGATGATAGCCAAAACGAAGATCGATCTCAGTAAACACCGAAGCTCCACGCAACTGGTCAAACAAGTCATCAATACGAGGTAAAGGATACTTGTTCTTAATAGTCACCTGATTGAGCTTGCGGTAGTCAATGCACTGCCTCATCGACCCGTCCTTCTTGTTCACAAAAAGTACAGGTGCTCCCCAAGGTGATACACTCGGCCTAATAAAACCCTTATCAAGCAATTCCTGCAGTTGCTTCCGTAATTCTGCCAATTCCGCTGGGGCCATACGATAAGGAGCAATAGAAATAGGTGTTGTGCCAGGTACCAACTCAATGCCAAACTCGATCTCCCTTGCAATGGGCAAACCTGACAAATCCTCGAGAAAAACATCACTGAACTCTCAGACAATATCAATAACCTCCACGGTCAAAACCTTCTTCGAATCCTCGGATATAACCATGCTAGCAAGAAAACCACTACAACCCTTGATCAGCATTCGGGTTGCCTTCAAGGCTGAAATCACAAACTTACCCGACATGCTCTTGGGTAAGGGATGAACAAACTCCTCCTCACCAGGAATCCGGAAAATAATAATCTTCCTCCTGTAATCCATAAGGGCATAATGCTCCTCGAGCCAGTCTAAGCCCAAAATAGCATCGCAGTCCTTCATCTTCAACAAATAAAACTACCGGGCAAAACTCGCTCTTCAATATTCACAAGAAGAGAGAAAAACACTGCCTAGTCAACATAGTCCCAGCTGGAGTATGAACAGACAAGGGTACCTCCAACACTTCCGGAACCAAACGACTCTCCTTTATTAAAACCTTCGTAAACTTCTCGAAAATAAAGCTATGCGTAGCACCAGTATCAAACAAAACTCGAGCATGCATTCCCATAATCAATACTGTACCTTCTGTGACGTGCTCTGCCAACTCTCCCTCATCTCTCGCCAAGACAAACACTCGAGCTTTAGCCCTCGGTCTCCCTGCTGCTCTCGGTACTGGTCTAGCTACTGCTGGTGCTGCTGCCGCTGCAGTCTGCTGTGCCATCTTTGGACAATCTCGGATCTTATGGTTCTTGTCACCACACCTCAAGCATCTACCAGAAGTAACCCAACAGACCTCTCCTCCATGACGCTTCCCACACTAAGTACACAAGGGCGTTTTTGCAACTGTGCCTCCACCCAGTGTCAGTGCAGCCACTCTCGCTGGTACCACTGCCCTAGGCTGAAATGCTGGGGCTTCTTCTTCTTATCCTGCCGCTGAAATGCTGATCCAAGCCTCTTCAAAGAAGCCCTCTTCTCCTCAAGATATACCTCCATCTCGGCTTCCTGCATGCATGCCACTGACAAAGCCTCCTCCATCGGTCGATGCCCGAATGCTACCAGTCTAGTCATCAAGGATGGCTTCAACCCCATGATGAACTTCTTCACTTTCCTCCGCTCATCGGCCACAATGTGAGGTGCATACTTGGACAGCTCCAGAAATCTAGCCTCATACTCAAGCACACTCATTGACCCTTGGGTCAATGTCAGAAACTCCTGCTCCATGCGATCCTGCACATGCTTTGGAATATACTTCGCCTTGAACAGACAACGAACTCAGCCCATGCAACCTCCATAGCTCCATCCCCAAACTGTGTGCATAGTACTGACGACCACCACACATCGGCATGCTCCTTCAAAAAAAGATAGATACGTCTAAAGTTGCACCATAAACAATATACATAACCCTTCTAAAACTATTCTCTACCTGCAGCATATATGTGGCTAAGGTCACTCTCTCCTCTTCTGCGCATCGAATAGCACGAAAGATCTTCTCCGTCTCCCGAAGCCAACTCTCCGCCATGATGGGATCACTCTCCCCCTTAAAGAAAGGTGGGGTCATCCTTCTGAATCGCTCCATCATTGACACACCTCCAATGCCTACCTCGTGAGCAGGTGCCTGCGCCTACATCCCAATCAAGTTCTTAGACGCATTCTTCTAATCAACACCTTGGTAACACTTCTTAACTATTAACCTGAGCCTACACTTGTGCTTGCAAAGCAACTTCCGTCTATGCCTGAGTCTGTATCGCGTGAACAAGTCCTTGCATCAACGCTCCATAATTCACAAGTGGTGGTGGGGGTGGCAAAGGTATGCCTGTCTGGTCTGGCGCCTGCTGAGCTGGAGCCTGCGAACCTCCTACCGACTCATCGCCTCGGGTCGGGCCTGCTCCTCTACGTCCACGGGTAGCCATAGTCTGCAAAACAAGCATTTATTATAATAACCTATTATTCTACATAAATCTTGAACTAATTCCTTATGCATACTTAAGGATACAAACACAATGTTGATATTCCATTTATGTACATGCTCAACCTGGAACTCTCTGATACCAATCTCTGTAACGCCCCTCTTGGACCCAGTACAGTTATTCCAACTCACATTGGATCCAATAGAGGTATTACAATGGAAAATATCCAATAATAGGCGGTACAGATTGACACATACATAAATGATAATTTAATTCCAACAAGTGGCAACGGAACATGGAACCAAATATCTCAATCAACATCATATCCAAATACTAAGTCTAAAACATAAAGGAAAGATAACAATAGTCCAAATTATTACAGTTCATAAGTCCAAATGCATAAAATTCAAAGTACATCATGTTCTCACATACATAATCTCTCCAACACTCTCACGTAAACCACTAAGCCTCCACGTCCTCACGCTCCAAGTCAGTGTGCACTAACTCCTGGGTATCCTCAGTCTCTCCTGAAATGTTAGTCAAGTGTGAGTCTACAAAACCTAGTAAGTCACATGAAAGACAGTTCAATATATAATATATAGTAGGTTTTAAAATGAGATAACATATTTCTCACATCCTTGATATCATATAGCTCTTCCTATAAACATGTTCTAAGTCACTTGACGATCATTCTTTACATAACATAGTTATTTACCATGAAAATAATGCAATTCATGTAACATACAACTTGCATCTCATATTACAACAATTGATTAAAACATGTTCATGTAGCATGGTATATAAAATCAAATTCATTAAACATATGTGCAATGTCATGTAAACAATTTCAAGTAACATTTAATCTATATCATGTAGCATGTATTCAATTTAACATGTAGCATGTAGTTCATATAACAAGTCACATGTAGTTTATGTGGTGTGTAACATGTAGACCATGTAGTCATGTATCATGTAGTCATGTAGTTGCCAAGACATAGCCCACACTATGAATAGAGAACATGTAGCATATAGTCATTCACTTATCACCTAGGCAAAGAAGTGATGAAGTCTAGGTTATTGCGCAATACCGGGGAAAGTCATTCCCACCTTAACCAGTAGAACATGTCTACCTCCAGGATTTCAATCTGTTGCCCACGGATTCATGTAGGTCATTTCATGTAGGTGAACCATTACCATAGGGGCATACCATGGTGTAGTTCCTTGTAGTTATCTCTAACATAGCAATGTCTCATTGGCCAATTCATTTCAAAATACATTAACATATATATAATCATGCAATTTACATTTTTCATATAAGTCTATCATGCTCTTTCATACATTCACGCATAATTCACCAAGATGACATTACAATATCACCTAACATGTTTTCTCAGTTCTGAAATTAAAACTCTACTATATAACAGCAACCTAACATGATACTACTTTTATCAAATCCAACATGTACATACATTCTCATGTCTATTGATTTCTTTATATATTTTATCATTCAGAAAATCATAACAGTATACATAGTGCTCTAAAAATCACAACATTTTGACAGTATATCTAATTTTAATAATACCACTTGCATGCAAAATTTCATAATTTTTTGAGTTATGTAAATATTTTTCAATATTATTCTTCATCAATTAAAGTACTCCACATTGTACAATAGTGATAAAATCATGCAATTTCTGTACTAGAACTGAGTGTAGTAGATCTGTAGTTTCATCTAACAGTAGTACAGTCACTACCTACGACATTATAACATGGATCATGCTTGAATTTATTCCATTTTTCTCTTACTAACTCAAATAGAATTCAACAGAAAATATCTAAACATAGACCATACACCATTGCAATGACATGTTCACAGTATAACAATACTGAATCGCACAGAATATAACCTGACCAAAAACTTCATACATGCATGAATCACAGTTGAAGAAATATGATCAAATTTCAGAAAAACATAGCACTGATAAACTTAGCGGCCAAATATGTGGCGTTTACGCAGAGTCAACGTCTACATATCCTGTCATTAATATAAGTAGACGGCGGCACATTGTGCTGTTAACATATAGTAGACGTCCAAAAACATGTCGTTTACAAGAAATTAACGGCGGTCGATATTATCATTTATATAAACTAAACGGAAATCGATATGGACGTCAAGTTCATCCGTCCAGAAAACACAGATCTTGTACATAAAATATCAGAACTTACACCCCTTCCCACATGTTATTTCGATGGTTTAAAAATCTATAAAAATAATAAATCTAAAGATTAAACTATCCTAAACGATCCTCCGTGTCACTTGCCTCTAACCATTCTGCTGGAGTGACAATTAGGGATTTGAAGATGCCCGCCTTGGCAACAAGATAGTCTTTCTCTCCGACTTCAATCTCTCAAAACCAGCTTCTAGCACCGCTCCCCCCCCCTTGAAGAAGCTTCTGACCTCGATGTTTGATGATCCTCCTTGGTCTATCACGCTTCAGATCGCCCTAACGAAGCTCTGGAACCCTCTCTCTCGGTCTTCTTTTCGCTCTTCCCAACCAGTGCGAAAATCTCCCCCAAAGGCCAAAATCGGGTCTTATAAAGATCCCTATGCATTGCCCAAACCTAATCCTAACCCTTGGATCAGAAACGCTCCAGATCTCCCAATTAAATGCATGGAAACAGCCGACAATCTTTGGCCTGGAACGGTAACAACAAAAACATGCAATTCAGGTTAACATCAATCCCTATTGCCGTCGACCATAAAGTAGACGTCCATCAATCATGTTGTGAACTTTCTTGCCCGAAAAACCAAATATTCCAAAAAATAATAAACGACACACTACACTGTTGTTAACAGACAATAAACGGCAATAGATCATGCCGTTTACTATAGTCAACGCCAGTAGATGTTGACGCCAAGTTCAACAAATCACAACACACCATGAAGTGTAGAAACACATACACAAATACATCATATAGTTCAATAAAAATTCTAGGGCACTACAACCAAAAACCCAACGGCTCACAACACTCTCCAAACACGGGTGGAGCAACAAGCCGAGAAACCAACAGCTCACTCCAGCCACACGTGGGGCATCCAAATGGAACAGAAACCCCATAGGTGCCGAGCAACTCCAAAACTGACAGGAACAGTAGAAAATGCCAGGCAAAAACTACATGACTGCAGCCACCAACAGACCCTGCTGTTGGGACCGACCGTCCAGCAACCCACTCTGCCGCCAGCAAAACCAGATAGAGGACGTAGTTGTCGACAGCAACACAAGAATCACCAATCAGCAACTCACTCTATCGCCTATGAAACCTGATAGAGTACACAGTTGCTGACAACAAGGAAAAATGCCTGAGAGTCAAGCACAACACTAAGGGGAACAGCCCCACACTACTAGCAGTAGCTAGCATCGGTCACCAGCCCAACCGAGAAACCACGTGAGAGACAAGAACTAGAGCGAGACCACACTCACGGAGAATCCCCAACGTATGAAACAGCATCCACAGCCACCGCTAGGTGTGACCCAGACCTTCCTTGCGGTCCAATAGGGCCAACTAGTGCATGTGAAGCCACAAAACTGGGAGACTACACACCCCACAGTGTGACACATCGCGACGAAAGCACGGAAGGCATCTGAGGTTAAGCTGAAACCGGACACCTCCCAATGTCGACAAACCACGTGTTTGAGTACTAGCGAGCCAATAGGCCTCACTGTCACCAAACAAACCGACAGGAGACTCTGCCATCAGCTTCCAGACTCACCAACACCACGCACAATGGAGAACCAATGAGGAGTTGGCAGCACACCCACCACGCGCACACAGGGGTCAGTGCGGGTACAAACATGCCAACCACCAAAAGGACGCACAACCACACAGGAACCAAAACAACTGCATAGGTCGAGAACAATACGTCGACCTCAGAGGGACTCAGACCAAAGTAGGGTACCACAACCGAACATACTCGCTCTCAAAGTGAGAGGGAAAACCAAGACGTAGGCCACAACCAAAGCCTGACGTACCACCGATAGGGCTACCTAGACAAGGCAAAGCAGCCACCCCACAGCGGCAATGGTACAACCACAAGACTCAGGCTAGCACACGTGTCCCAAAGGTAGAAAGCCCAACACCTCCAACACCAAGCAAACTCGTGAAACGACGTACGAAGCTTATGATCAGGTGACACAACACAACACACGGTGCTACGACAAGCACCAAAATTAAGCAAAGTGCAACACAGGTGCACTAGCGGCCGAAACAACACCATGGGCTAACAGGAAGGACTCTTCACCAGAGACCCGCCAAAATCCACATGCAAAGGACCGCAAGCCTGAAAGGGCACAACAGGCCATGCCGACCCCAGCCCTTGAGGCACAAAAACACGAAGTATCGAAGAAAACGCTCAAGGTGCAGCACACACAACAGCACCTACAGCCCGAAACGACACATGGCCCACTGAAGGGGACTCTCCACTAGAGACCCACAACAGAAGCACATGGAAAGCTGACAACTTCAAGAGCGCAACGACTACGTCGGCTCCAAAAACCACAGAAAACACAAAGCACCGACTCTGCCACACAAGGAGCGAAAACCATAGTGACTCCCTGGCGCGCATGAGCAAGAAGCAACACCACTATCGCAACCGATAGAGAGGCCAAGCACCAAGATGACAACACGAAAATGCCTCCAAGGCACAAACCGAGGCATAATTGAGAACACACTAAAACAACGCTTGCACGAGCAAGCCAAGCAAGAAAATCGGTGCACATCAGAGCAACGCTCATGCATGCAACCCAACAAGAAAACGGTACCACCTCACACCAAACCAACGGGGACCCAATGCCCCAAAATGTTCAGGCAGGCAACAAGAAACAATCACAACGACAAATGGCATGAATAGGTCCACCGACCCACGGTGCCACAAGGAAATGTTGGCACCAGGGGAGCAACCAGCTCAACCCAAAAACAACTCAAGGGAAGATGACTCCACCAGAAGGTCGCAACGATGTGCACCCTAGCAACACAACACCACAGTGGAGCATCGCCACCCCGAGCAACCCATGAAAAATAGAGGAAGGAGACACACAACGCAACGAGTCTCTTCCACGTGTGAGAGGGAAATCCACAATGCAAGACTGACACTTCCACAAGAAGAACAGCCAGCCAAACACCCGCTACAGTCCACCAGACCACCATCTAGAAGAGCATGTCGGGCACAGGAAAACAAAACAAACCATCCGAACCATGGGGATACATAAAGTCCCACCGGCACAATCGATAAACTTAGAAACGAACAACGAGACAAGCTAGCCAATGTAGCAGCCAGACGCACAGCTAAGGGAACCACACCTTGAGCGAAAATGCTCAGGCAGACTCTAACATAGACAGTCCAACCAGCAATAATGACAACTCATCTCTACATAGAGAGATAGCAGCGACGACCAAAACAAACACATGGTAGCTTTGGGGAGAACCACCACCAAAAGTGCCAAGAGACGTCCTGGGAGAACCTCACCAGAACGCAGCCCAACCAAACGACACACTTCAAACCACAGGGGCAACACAATAGTGGCCCAAAACAAACGCAGAGCACTCCTAGGAAGAACCTCCACCAGAAACGATGAAGGGCGATCCTGGGAAGAACCTTCATTAGAACGCACAAACCAAACGACGAAACAGCACAAACCTTCAGAGAAACACCACAGCAAGCAGAACTGCAGAAACAATCCAAGCCGATCTTGGGAAAACCTCCACCATAACCACCAAGGCACAGTTTTTAGCAAAACCCGCCAGAACACACCAACCAAAATAACAGCATACCTCAAACCCTAATATAGCACAACAATAGCAGAAACAAGTAGGGAATAGTCTTGGGGAAAACCCTCACCAAGACAACAACAAACGGTTCTGGGAAACCTCACCAGAACACAGGGAAACTAAGCGATGCACCTCAACCTAGAGGGAAATGCAACAACAACCAAAAATGAGCACAACACAGCTCTGGGGAAAACTCACTTCCACTAGAACCAACAGAGAAGAACTCTGGGAGCACCTCACAAGAGGTCACAACCAGCCAGCATAAGGCCGACAAGCAACCACAGACAAGTGTCACAGCGCTCAACCAGCGATGCAACACGGCACACAGAACATCTTCTTAGCCCGAGCAACAACGCCGACCGAGCAGAGCACAGCACACAATAGCGCACAGACATGAGAATACACACACAACCAACGCAACACACCCCCCAACAATAGGGAAATAGGCAACAAGGTAGGGACACTTCGACCGGTTCCACAGACAACAACTCTGCACCAGAGAAGGCCACACCACACGTAGGCTCTCTCAGCCATCGCGACACACACGCACCCAAATGAGATGAAGACGACCAAGAGCACCGCACCTGGACTTGCCTGCAACTGTCCTCCACACGGGGAAGACCACTGCCAGTGAGTCCACCGCCAACTGCACCACCACGACACGAACACACCAAGCGACTACACTCGCCACGCACGCGACATAGCAACAGTTGCAACCCTCTTGTAGCGCACACACGAACCTTGCAGGGAAGCCACACACCTGCAAAACAACTGAAAGCACAAGCCTAACACTAGTCGGACGGTGTCAGCAGCGTACTAGTACCTTTCTTTGGGACAACTATAGTTACTAACTCATTACAAATCTCAATAAACCCACGCTCTGATACCAACTGTAATGACTCGACCTCCTGGACCCCCACTAGGGACCCCGAAGTTCGCATCGCCACCCACGGATCCGAAGACTCGGAAGGGTTAGAAGAAATAGTCTAGTGAGATATGTACTAAATTTAAATAACTATAACAACTGTACAACGTGTCTCAAGTAGAAGCACGGGTACAAAAAGAAAGTGTTGCCCAGATAGCAAGCCCAGAGGGGGGGTGAATGAATTACTGAAAATTCTTTTAAAATAATTCCTGTAAATAAACACACTTGACAAACAACACTAAGATCGATAGTTAGAGTTACTGTTAATCAAAGCAAAGAGAATAATCACACAGACAACAGGAAATTTTATCCTGGTTCGGACCTTCTATCCCAAGGAGTCCTACGTCCAGTCCCCAAGCAACCACTTGGGATTCCACTAAATAAGAGTACAGTCCCCCTTAAGGACACTTACACATCCAACAGTAGCTGGCCTTCTCTTCTATACCAGAAGAGGGATCGCTCCACCTGATGCAACAGGTCTTCTCTTCACACCCGAAGAAGAATACTCATAGAAAAAAGAAAGGCCCCAAGACCAAGCTTATAATCACTGCTTGATCTGAGGAGAAGTCTGAGCGACACAAGATTATCACAAATGGACTCTCTCATATCAACGCAAGCTCTCAAAGGCAATGCAATATTCTATGGAGAGCTAAGAGCTATAGAAGGTTGGAGATGAGCTAGCTCTTGTAGTTCTTCAGGTGACTAAGATATTCAAGCTACTCAAACGTTGAAAGAGTATGTGTGCTTGGAGTCACCAGTCTTCTTTTATATTCTTTGAAATAATTTGACCGTTGAAGTATCCGTTGTCCCATATCTTCATGCACATTGGAGTATCTGGTCTGAAGTATGGAGCAGGTGAGCTTGCATCCATTAATGCCCGGATTGATACATACACTCATATGGAAAGATTGTCTAAATCTTCTATCCTCTCGTCAGGTTGACAGGTCCATCTTTGAAACGTGTGTTTCTACCGAAAACCCTACACACAATAAATGCTGACACATAGACAACTTATCTTTGTCTAAACTGTCAGTCAACATTAGTAGTCGTGCTATATGAAGGCACACCAGAAGGGAAATGCCATTCTGTCATTATGAAAAGTGTGACTTTGTGTGTCATAGGCAAGATAGGTAAAAGATATATCGTGCAGAGGTTTGTAGTGTTACAATAAATGGTAGAGATCATGGGATACAACATGCTTTTGCGGGAAAACTTGAAACCCACAAAGATGTGAAATACATTTGAGTATCATGTGGAATGAAACTAAAGAATGCCTAAAAATGATGTAAACAAGAATGTTTGACAGCTGTCTTAAATGTAATCATTAATAGAGGGCTGATGTATTCAGACAAGCTGTACCCAAAGAGAGTCAACGTTGATATTAAATCAATGATATAATCATAAGTCAAGTGAGAATGTAATCCATATTGAAATCAAGTCGATGTGAGCATAATCCATATATTAATGAAATCGATGTTCTGTACAAAGTCGTTGTTTAACTGAAGTCAATGTGCCGACGAAATCGTTGTTTGAAACAAAGTCGATATAAACATGAAGTCATTGTTTCATATGAAGTCGTTGTTTAAATGAAGTCGTTGTAGAGATGAAATTGTTGTTTCTTATGAAGTCGATGTTTGAGTGAAATCATTGTAGACATGAGTCGTTGTTCTACCGAAATCAATGTTAAGGAAAACGAAGTCGATGAAGCAATCAAATCATTGTAGCAATTAAATCGTTGTTTAAGTGAGACGAAATCGTTGTAGCAACCAAATCGTTGTTTAAGTGAAGCGAAATCGTTGTTGCAATGAAATCGATGTTGAAGTTATGAAGTCGTTGTACCAATCAAGTCGATGTTTAAGTGAAATGAAATCGATGTTTCTATGAAGTCGTTGTAGCGACGAAGTCAATGTTCAAGTAAGACAAAATTGATGTTTCTATGAAATCGTTGTAGCGACGAAGTCGATGTTCAAGTAAGATGAAATCAATGTTTCTATGAAATTGTTGTAACAACGAAGTCGATGTTTAAGTAAGACGAAATCGATGTAGAACCAAAATCGATGTTCTAGCTATGAAGTCGTTGTAAGACCGAAATCGTTGTTTTACTTATGAAATCGATGTTAGGATGAAATCGATGTGTACTCAAGGAAGTTGTTGTTTAAGTGAAACCGATGTAGGGATGAAATCGATGTTAGGATGAAATTGATGTTCTTCTAAAGAAATCGTTGTTCTATCAAAGAAGTCGATGTGTACTTAAACAAAACATATGCATTGAACTTCAGATAGCAGTGTGTGTAGACAACTTACAGATATTGCTTGAATTACTTCCTGTGGATAAACTTTAGAAAATATTATTAGAAAGTACTTTTAAAGGTTTTGTTAATCACCAAAAATACATATAATTAATAATAAATTACTTGGAGATGGACTGATAATCAATCTCCCCCTTTTTGGTGATGACAAAACATAGAGAGTTGCATGTAAATAAAAGACTAAATTTAATTTACGAAAAAGTTTTAAGGTACGTATTTCAAATAATTTCTTCCCCTTTTGTCATTAAGCAAAAAGAATTAGATAGACAGAAGATAAAATGGGAGATAGACAGATATAAATGGAGCCAAGAAATGGAATTTCATTCATTAGAGGGGGTAGGCATGTAGAAGGCAGGAGACAATCTACAAGCAAGGTGAGTTATGAGCTGCCAAGCTTGAACTTCCTGCTCTTCAAAAGGATTTCTAAAGACTCCCTAACTAATTTTATAAGAGGGCCCCATCTCTGGACTAAGTCTCTTGATGTGGAGTAGTCTCTGCTCTTTTATGAACTTGGTATACTCTTGATTGCTGAGGATGGACATGTAGAGACTTGTGGTGCCAAAACTTGCATGTTGAAGGAATTTATCAATGGAAAGAGGATAATGGAGCTTGTGAGCAAGCAAATCCTTCTGCAAGGCTACAAAGATCTTGTACCTCTCAATTCAGGTAGAATAGGGATCTGAAACCAGATTTAGGGAGTTGAGGTCCATGAAGTTTTCTAGAGTGAGAGTCAGCAGATTTAACTTGTACAGAGAAGAATTCAATTGCTCAAGCTGAAGTGCAGCCTCAAGATAGGCTTTACATCAATCAGTGTTGACAAATCTCTCAGCCTCTGAGAGTAGTGGAGCGAAGATTGATGACTTGATGAAGCCTCTTTGATATTCCCTAAAGAGCAATCTATGGAAAGCAAGAGGAGCTCCCTGCTAAACAAAGATTCTAGCCATGACTCTTTCAAATATTTCAAAAATGATAGGACCCACTTCAGAGTCCATAAGGAGAAAATGAAGCTTGGGGAGATAAGCAATTTCTGGCATCTTCAAGGTTGCAAAATCAACCTGAAGAGGGTGTTGACAGGATTCTCTGTGCGGAGCTGAGCTATGGCTGCTCTGAATTGACCAAGCTGGACCTCTGACAGGTGGTTGATAAAGCAGTAGTCTTGGTACATTTGGAATTGCCTGATGAATTTGATCTCCTTCTAAATGAAGGGATCCCAAGAGTCTCTATGCTGGCAGATAAACCACTCAGACAAGGTGAGAGGGTGATCTTTGGGTGGAAAGATGTTGGACCTGGCAACCTCAAAATTTCTGTAGAGTGTTTTGTTGGCCTTGGCCCATTGATCCTCAGTCTTGGACTCAGCAGTAGATAAGATTTTGGCTTGTTCAGCTTTAGGAAGACCCGAAGTAGGAAGAATGATATTTAGATGTTCAGAAAGATTAAGATAAGGGAGACCAAAAGTAGATGCACTTTTGGTGATATTCAGCATACAAGGTTTTCCTTCTGTGGACAACACATAGAGAGTACCACAGAGGAGGGAAGAGAACTTGTGAGGAAGGAAAGACAAGTTGTTTAGAAGTCTTCCTTTTCTTGGATATAGGACTAGAGGAGGGATGAGAATCAGTCTTGTGAAGGTGAGCAGCAACAGTAAGAACTGTGCAGAGGATGGCTTCTTCAAATTCATCCTTGATGTCATGCACAGAATGAGGAATGACACTGGCGGTTTTCATGAATGATGGTGATAAAGGAGGGTGGAGTAGTAGATGAAGCAAACCAAAAGATGAAGTGGGAGGAGGTTGAGAGGATGGTCCAGTAGATGAGGGACCTACTAAGGAAGGACCAGCAGAAGAGGATGAGGTTGGAGGTGCCTCAGATGTGGTATGAGGAATGAAGAGGAAGGAGGAAGGAGAGGTGATGAAGAGTGAAGTAGGAAGGGGTAGGAGAAGATATTTGTTTAAGAAGTGGCTTCTTGAAGGTTTCAGGGGCAGGAGGGGCAGTGAAGGATGTGGGTGGAGAGGAAGGGTTGGAGTCTGAAGATTGGGAGATTCAGAAAGCCATGGAGGCACAATAGCTTCCTCTATAGATACTTGAGGCCCGGTGGCCCTGCCACTGACTCCATTTGCATAGATGGCTCTGACTCTTCCAAGGATGGCCCTGGTGGCCCGGATTTTGGAACTGATGGCCCTGATGGCCCAACTTCCTCTACAGATGGCCCTGATGGCCTGGCAACTGGCTCAATTGGTTTAGAAGGCCCTGGTGGCCCTGCACTGACTTCTGGCATAGACTGAGTGGGAGCAGGAGGGGCAGGAGTTGACAACTGCACCCTCACAAAATTTGATAAATTAGTTACTAGCTTCTTTAGGCTACCCAACTCACTTCTCATCTCTTGGAGCTCAGATTTGACTACTCCAATCTCCTTGGCTCCAGTGCTCTGACTAATGAAAATAGATGATATATCTGATTGTAAGGAGCACAGGATTTCCCCATGAGCATTCAGTCTAGCAATGACTAGCTTTATGTGCACATGATCTTCTTCTTCCTGAATATGTGGTGTGCTTTCCTAGTGAGCAGGGAACTATAGGAGCAACACCTTTACCTCTACCTCCTGAGTCAACAGCTGGCTCCACATTATCATCTGAAGTGCTCTCAACTAGACCTTCTTGAAACTGGTCTACAGGGGCACTGGCAGTGGGCTCCCCCTGAATCTTTGGCTCCTCTTCGACTTCTGGCTCCCCCTGAGCTGGAACATCTACCATCTAAACATCTTCATTATGCCCTGGAGCCACAATCTCTGCAACTGTGTCTTCATGGCTCTCCTTCAGTGCAGTTTCTACTTCAGAAACATTGGGGATTCTTCTATGTGAATATCTTCATACTCCCCCTCAAAATGAGTAGCACCTTCAGCAACTACTTCTTCAACAATGGCAGGTGCAGGGACTATAGGAGGGATGATTTCTTCAGTAGATTGCCCAATGGGCTCAATGTGTTCAAGTGCAATGTCCTCAATCCTCCTTTCAGGAGCAGATGGCTCCTCTTCTCTGACAGCTACCTCTTCTTCTTGAACTTGAGGGTCTTCATGGGCTTCTCCAATGATAGCTTCACTCTCTGCTACTGAAGTCTTGGTCCATACATTTCCAATGAGGGAAATCCACTCTTCTTCACGTTCCTTGATCTGATTGGCTGACCCTCTTTTCCATCAATTCTCCTTTCAAATCTATATCCAGGTGACTGAAAATTCTTGTCAGTAGATGAGCATAGGGAAGGGACACTACTAGCTTGTTCTTCCTGTCCCAAATGGCTTCTGCAGTAGACTTCATTCTTTCTATAATCACCTGAGCCATGTTTATTTCTTGCTTTTGAACAGCCCAGAACATCATGTATGCATCTCCCCTGGTACATGATGAAAAAGTTGCACTTCTTGGTACTAAAATCTGACAAACTATGAAATGCAGGATTCTGTTGAAGGCATTGAACTGATTGATATCTATCTTCCCATCCTTCAATTTATATTCAGTTCCTATAATCCCTAGCCCCTTTGCATGAATATCCATGGATTCCACCAAACTGTGCCCGACTGTAGACACACCAAACAACTCTCCAACAGATCATGAGTGATGTGAATGGATGTACCTTTGACTGTGGAGGTGAGAGAACCATCTTCCTCTGTCTTCAAACATGTAAAGAAGGCCTTCGCCAGATGCAGATAACTTGGTTCTGAGACTGTGCATACCTCCGTCCAGTTCAACCTTTGAAGGGCTTCAACCACACTGTCCATCTCGTGCTTCTCCAAGTCTGCTAAATCCACTGCCTTGTTCCCACAAAGCTTGATCTTCACTACTGAATATCTCTCCTGTTGATCGTCCATAAGAAAGGCAACACTGTAACCACCTACGCTGCTGAAGCTCCCAGAAGCGGCCATGGAATTGAGTAGGAAAGGTTCTGGAAGATTGTGGGAGAGGGAGGAATAGAACCCCTCAAGAAATTTGAGCGGGATAGTTTCTTTGAAAGCACAGAGAGGTTTGCCGAAGTCGATGAGGTTTTTTCAAGCTTTCGAGTCGAAGGGGATAAGAGAGAGAAAGAGAAAGCGAATTGGTGAGGGAAGGATTACGAAGGGAACAGAAGGACATAAAGGCGCTTTTTGAAACGGCAGAGCAATAAATGCGGATAACGACAAAATAAGAGAAGATGACGTAGGGAATAATGGATTTTTTTTTTAATATAGCCGAACCAAAAGGAGATGGTAGGGGCACCCTCACGCGTGTGAGGGTGCCACTACCTTCACCAAGTAGCTAAGAGTGATTATCATTATATAAGTGTGGAAGAAGGGTTGGGGGGGGGAGTACAAAACGGGTTAGCGCCTCAAGGATGAACACCCTACCTTATCAATGTGGTAGGGGTCCTTTACAGTAGTTGGGAGATCGGCCCCAAGAGTCCCAAGTAGTGAAATGAACACAAGAGGATGCAAACCCAGCTAAACAGTCTGCCACCTTATTGCCTTCCCTCGATACATGTGTGATTTCAGTCTTAATCATCTTGGTTATAGCAGCTACCTCTTGCAAGATAAATGCAAGTTCCCACGGGTGAGAGAGCTGCCTAGTAACAATGTGCAGGAGGTTGAGGGAATCAGTCTCAACCAGCACCTCATGAACGCCCTTTCTGCAGCACATTAACAGCCCATCCCTGAGTGCAGGAGCCTCAACATCGAGGCTGGATTTCAAATCATGGTAGGGACTGGCAAATGCACAACACATATTGCCTTTGTGATCCCTGAGTATGCCTCCTCCTCCAGCTTCATCTGACATCATATTAAAAGCACCGTCGATGTTCAGCTTTAATCTCCCATGGGGGGGAGTGAGCCATCTGACCACCTTGGGTATCATGAAATTTAGATTTTCATTCCCATTGCTTGACTGGCGAAGGGTAGCTAACCAAGGCTGGAGAATTTTCTGGAAATTGGCAGATATGCAGATGGCACGGACAGATAACATGCTTCTGTTGATGATGTGTTTAGCCGACATGTCTTTCCCTTGAAATCTTGCCCTGTTCCGGCTGCACCAAATTTCCCACAGAACTGCTATAAAAGTGCATCATTTGAGGTGCCCAGCAGTGGTGGTAAGTTTCGGGTGTGTTAGGAAAGAGGTCACACCATCAGCCACATTAGTTATTTCCATGTTTTTAAACTGTAGGAGGGGGCGAAGTCTGTCCACACTTGGATGGCTATGTTGCTGCTGAAGAACAGGTGTAGCAGACTTTCTTGCTGGTGGTTGGACAACAGAAACACTTGGAGCATAAGGCACACCTTTTTCTTTCACTGTCCCATCCATAGGGATTAAATTCTGAACCATCCACCACAATAGGATGGACCACATGAGGGGGATGTAAGGAGACCACAAGGCATTCCATTTCTGGGAGGTTTCAGGTTGGAGGAGCAGCCGGACAGATTTCGTGGAGAATTCACCGTTTGAGTTTGAGCACTAAATCCATGTGTCCCTGGTGTCGTTGTTGGTCAAGAACTGAGCCAAGAGATGTGTGGGGCAGTACCTAAGGGCGGTCTGCAAGTGATTATTCCCTGGGTTTCTGAAGACCTACTGAATGGTACATAATTTGTTGGATATTTCCCGCCATTTATCTTCAGGTATGTATGCTTTAAGTGGTGCATCTCCCGTCCAAACATCAAACCAGAAATAACTAGCAGAGTTGGTGTCCATAGATATGATTCTATGGTTCCCTTGGATTAGCTGTGCTGCTTGCTTCCATAGTCTTCTATCCACTGCTAGCATAAATGAAAACTGGGCTTCAGAATGATGACATATGAATAGATGTTTCCCTCTGAAGAATTTGGCCCATATGGAGTTGGTGGATAATGCCCTCCATAACATTTTAGTTCTGAAAGTGATCTGCATGTGATGCAGATTCAGAACGTCGAGACCTCTGCTTTCCTTTGGTTATACAATGTCTTTCCAGCTTTTCCAGTGCCTTTTCGGAGAGCCTTCGTATGAGCCTCAAAAGAAATTAGCAAGGATTTTGTGAAAGGCCCTCACCACAGTGGCCGGAATGGCCAACGCATTTATGGTGTAGATAGGGATGGTGGACAGAATGTGTTGGATGAGAATGAGCCTTCCTCTGGTGGATAGAAACTCTGTTTTCCACCCTTGCAACTTGCTCACAGTCTTGGAGATGATATTGGCAAAGTGTGCAGGTTTCTGATGGCCTGTGTAGATGGAGATTCCCAGGTATTTTATTGGTAACTTAGTTCTGACAAAACCCGTCCTCTTGCTGATTTTCTGGATGAGACTGTCCGTGGCATTGTTGGGAACATAATAGGAACTTTTATGCTTGTTGATTAGCTGACCGGAGGCCTCTTCATAACTCTTTAAGAATGCCATGAGTCTCCTCAAATGTCTCACAGAAGCATTGGAGAATATGTGTGTCATCCGCGAAGAGATGTGATACCGCTGGGCACCAGGCGTTAGATTGATACCATGCACCACTGCTATTCTGAAATAGATTGTGTGCCCCCTGCTTAGTGCTTCTTCAGTGAGGATGAAAGAGCAGGAGCCACCGGGTTCCCTTGCCTCAACCCTCTAGATGATTTAAAGAAGCCATGGGTCTTGCCATTGAGAAGAATGGAGAACCAACAATTAGATATAAGTGGTTCGATGATGGAGATGGAGTGGATGGAGAACCCGAACCTTTTGAGGACTGCATATAGGAAATCCCATTCCATTCTATCATAGGCCTTGGCCATGTCCAACTTGATGATCATATTGCCCCCTCTGCACTTTCTTCTAAGGGTCTGGAGGAGCTCCTTGGTGAGGAGGATATTTTTAGCTATGTTTCTCCCCTTGGTGAAGGCTCCATGCTCTTCAGATATCAAGGATGATAAAAATTTACCAAGTCTGTCAGAAATGATCCTGGAGATGATCTTGTAAAGAAAGTTGGATAAGCTTATTGGTCTGAAATCTGAGCATTTCTTCGGGTCTCAATCTTCGGAATGAGGGTTATCAACGATGAGGTGAGGGCAGTAGAAGATTATGACCACAAAAAATGATTGGACTGCATTGATGACATCTATTTTAATGAAATTCCAGCAAGCATGGAAGAAATGCCCGGAAAACCCATCGGGTCCCGGGGCACTGTCGGGGTCCATGCTAAAGACCACCTGTTTAATTTCCTCCGGTGTAGGTACTGTGCAAAGCATGGTGTTCTCTTCATCCTTCAGCAGGGGCGTTATGTGTTCAAGAATTTCTGCACTGACATGGTGGGGGGCTGATGTGAAAGCTTCTAAGAAATGCTCACATACATGGCAGCAATTTTATCATCTCCCTCCACGGGGTTATCATCCTCTTTGTATAGTTTGGAGACCAATGATTGTCTCCTCTGGGTGAGAGCATAAGCAAGGAAAATTTGGTATTGTTGTCCCCTTCCATCATCCATTTGATTCTGGATTTCTGGCGCCAAAGTTTTTCCTCCGGTGACAGAACATGATCCAGTTTATCCTTTGCCAGCAGGAAGGTGGCGTGGTTGTCCTGGGATGGATCCTCATCAAGGTTCTGTTGAGCAGTGGCAAAAGCAATTTCAGCTTGCTGAACATTGAGAGAGACATTGCCAAAAGTTTCTTTGTTCCATCTTCTGTAAAAATTCTTCATGTGTTTCAGTTTGTAGGCCATGTTGAGCATGGGGTATGTGGAGGCCGGAGCCATCCTCCAAGCAGCAGCAGAGCCTTCCATGAAGGTCTCATGAGAGCACCACATATGTTGGAAGGTGAAACTGGAGGGCCCTTTTTTTTCTTTAGTGGTGCTGGAGATGAGAAGGGGGTTGTGGTCACTACAAGCTCTATCCAGGTGTTGAATATGTACTGCGGGGCAGGAGATTGCCCATTCGGTGTTAAAGAAAAGTCTGTCAATTCTGATCCAGATGCTATTGTGTTCCTGCCCGTTGATCCAGGTGAATTTACTCCCGTAAAGCCAGCATCTTCAATCCCCACAGCAGACACGCAGGCCTGGAAATCCATAACCGATATGGAAGGTTCCTCTTGCCGCCTTTCTTCTCATGTAGTCCCAAGTAACTGTTGAAGTCGCCCCCAATCAGCCATGGGTCAGAGCAAGTAGTGGAGAAGCCTATTATGTAGTCCCAAAGTTTCCTCCTCTCATTGACAGAAATTGTAATGAACTGATTACTGGCATCAGTCCTCAAAATGTGAACATTTTCCTCCCAAAAATCCATATACGAGCCTGTTCCTCCACATTTGCAACAGAGTGTGCCATGTGGAGTTTATTTTTTGTACATGTCAATGCAAGAAGTCTTCTTCTTGGGTTCTATAATAGCTATAATGGACAGCTTGTACCTGCGCTTCAAAATCTTCAGTCTCGTGATGGATGGGGCATTACCAATGCCCCTAATGTTCCAGATTAGGATCTTTTGATTCATTATTCTTGGGGTTGGAGGTAGTACCATGGAGCCCAGCATGGGTTCGAACACCTTCCTCTCTTAGTGGCGGTTGTGCTTTCTGTTTCCCAACAAAGGCCGCATGTAGGGTGTTTAAATTATCTTCCTCCGATGGAGCCAATCCAGGTGTTGATCTGATATTGTGTATTGCGGGGAGAGATATGATAATGCCCTTGGTGCTGGTGGTTTGTGTGACTTGTCCTCCTTCTTCTTGTAATTTTTCCTTCCCGCTATCTTTTTTTGTGATTCGGGCAAATCATCAGACACTTCCTCTGCAGGGGGTAACTCATCGGCCACTTTAGTTTTCTTGCTAGCTGGGATATCGCCATAATGGCCACTGTCCTTACATTTTATATGGCTGCCTTCATCCTGTAAATTGCAGAGTAGGGGGGACTGTGGGTGATCCAGACCAGAGCTCTTATCCGCAGGCCACTTCCACCTGTTGAACAGGTGCTAGCAGGTGCCGCCTTGGCTTTAATGGGGGGTGCATTAATTGATGGGGGACTGTCCATTTGGTTACCGTGTTGGATGGAAGTATCATTCCACTGTTAACCTTTGGAGCTTGGACATGATGGGTTGGGATGTTTGACCTGTCTTTATTACCTTGAGGGGCTTCTCCTGATCATTAGTGCTGAGTTCGGCACTAGGTGACCCATGCACACTACGAGTAGCTATGCTAGCTTCATGCACGTGGGTAGTTGCAGTGGCTTCCTTCTGGAGAATGGGTTGTGGGGCTGCCTTGGTCACAGTTCTAATGGGTCTCCAGATTGTAGCTTTGGTAGTGACTAAGGGCTGAGTGTGATCTTCCTATGCATCCTAGGACGTGGTATCATGCTTTTCCAAGGCTGTTTGTTTGCAGTTCTTGATGGAGTGGCCGAGCCTTGAGCAGGAGGTGCAGAATAGAGGTGGAGAAGGGTAGACAATGTGTTTCCAAAAGCCTCCCCCTCCAACCCCAACCCAAACACGATCCGGCAGTGATTTGGAGACGTCAAGCTGAACACATACAACTGTTGCATCTGCTCTGATCATTTTAGAGGTGTTCTGGTCGATATACAACACAGGTCCAATGCTACTCGCAATGGACCTTACATAGGTTCACTAAAGAAGTTGGCAGGAAGTCCAGGCATGTGCAACCAGACCAGAACAATAGGGGAATCCTTGTTTGGTGAGAACTCCATGGTCCATTTTGAAAATCTGAATAATCTCCCATGGACAATCATTGATTCTTTCAACAACACCTTGTAGTAGTCCGCCTCATTCTTAAATCTGATTATCAGATGTCTACCATCATATGCTCTGATTAGGAACAACAGGGGAACAATGGATTTACTTAAATCTATCGGGGAAGGATAAGTCTCATCCTGAAATTAATTATATTGTATCAGTTACATACAGACATATCTGTTACAAATTGCACATGCCTAGTTCCTTTCTAAGAGACGTAAATCTCTCTTCAGGTAAGGCTTTTGTAAAGATATCTGCTAACTGATTTTGAGTATCTACAAATGAAATACTAATATTACCATTAGCTACATGATCTCTAATAAAATGATATCTGACCTCTATATGTTTCGTCCTGGAATGCTGTAGTGAATTTTTCGTCAGATTTATTGCACTTGTGTTGTCACACAGCAACGGGATGGTCTTGATGTGCAATCCATAGTCTTCAAGTTGTTGTTTGATCCATAAGAGTTGAGTGCAACAGCTCCCAGCAGCTACATGTTTAGCTTCAGTTGTTGATAGTGCGACTGAATTTTGCTTCTTTGAAGACCAGGAAATCAAGCATCCTGTAAGGAATTGACAACCACCACTGGTGCTTTTTCTGTCTACTTTGCATCCAGCATAGTCAGCGTCCGAATATCCAATTAAACTAGTTTCACAAGATTTAGGATACCATAGTCCTAAGTTATGAGTTTTAGCTAGATATCTAAAGATCCTCTTAACATATATTAAATGAGATTCTTTAAGATCAGATTGATATCTTGCACACATGCATACACTAAACAAAATATCAGGTCCACTAGCTGTTAAATAAATCAATGACCCAATCATACCTCTATAAAGTTTCTGATCGACTTTCTTACCTTGCTTATCACTATCTAACCTGGTGGATGTGCTCATTGGAGTGGACAGTGGCTTAGCATTATCAAATCTGAATTTCTTCAACAGTTCCTTGGTGTATTTTGCTTGACAAATGTGTGTACCTTCATTGCTTTGCTTGATTTGTAATCCAAGGAAATAGTTGAGCTCTCCCATCATACCCATCTCAAATTCTCTATGCATAAGCTTCTCAAATACTTGCACAAGGATTCATTAGTAGAACTGAATATAATATCATCTACATAAATTTGCACAAGTAACATATTTTTGACATTTGATTTAATAAACAATGTGTTATCTACATGTCCTCTAATAAAACCATGGTTTAGTAAGAATGCACTAAGTCTTTCATACCATGCTCTAGGTGCTTGTTTTAAACCATATAATGCTTTATGAAATTTAAAAACATGATTTGGAAAATCTAAATCATCAAAACCAGGAGGTTGTTCCAAATAGACTTCCTCCTTTATATAACAATTCAAAAATGCTGATTTAACATCCATTTGAAAATGTTTTAAATCTAATGTAGATGCATATGCAAGTAATATTCGAATAGCCTCTAGTCTAGCCACTGGTGCATAGGTTTCATCAAAGTCTATGCCTTCCTCTTGGGAATAGCCTTGAGCAACCAGTCTAGTCTTGTTTCTAATGATAACACCAACTTCATCCAATTTGTTCCTGAACACCCATTTGGTGCCAATCACAGGATGATCTGATGGTCTCGAAAAAAGGGACCAAACTTGATTTCTCCTAAACTGATTAAGTTCATCATTGCATGGCTAGAATCCAAGATTCATCAGACAGTGCTTCATTGACTGTTTTTGGCTCTATTTGAGATATAAATGCTAAATAATCACAGGGAATGATATTACCTATTGTTCTTACCCCAACTGATGAATCTCCAATGATGTTGTCAATAGGGTGATCCTTTTTGTACCTCCATTCCTTTGGAAGATTATCATGAATAATATCCTTCTGTTGTAGTTCTTCCAAGGGTGGATCTTCATCATCCTTGGTGGTAGTTTCTTTTAGCTTCTGGGTAAGATTATCGATATCTTCATAATCACTTTCAGATTCCTTTCTTAAGGAAGGGTTAGTTCATCAAAAATAACATGCACGGTTTGTTCAATCAGTAAACTTCTTTTATTAAAACTCTATAGCCTTTAGGTTTAGAAGTGTACCCCATAAGGATCCCTTTATCGGATTTAGGATCAAGCTTACCTATGTCTCTCTACCATTGTTGTGAATGAAGCATGGACATCCAAAGTTCTGAGATGGCTAATCTTGGGCTTCCTTTCCTTGTACAGCTCATATGCAGTCTTCTTCAGGATTGGCCTGAACATTACTCTATTTACAATGTAACATGCTGTATTTATAGCTTCTGCCCCAGAAGTATCTTGGAAGGTTATATTCAGATAACATGGTCTTGGGCATATCCAACAGGGTTCTATTCATCCTCTCAGCTTGTGAGACCTCGAATTTTTTCGTCATTTTATATTGAGCATGCGATATTTACATGTCATAAATATAGTATACGTATTATTTTCTTTTTGCATATTATAACTATCAAATTGTCCACGTGCATATGCTTATATGTATATTATTTTCGTGAATATAAGTAATTAGCCAATTTTGTATATAAGGTATTTATTTAAATATTATGCATGATATATTAAAGTAATGTTACACATATAATGTGAAGTACTATCATGCATCTTGTAAGCATATATGATTTTACTTCTGTACATGTATTATAATTAAATGTGTATATATTATCTAATGGTTGAGATGCATATTGTGTTTAATTATTCCATGCATATTATATGTAACTATGATGTGTATATATGTGCACGCATATATTAATCTTGTTCGAATTATATATCTATTTCTAAGCATGATAAATTGTTATGATGTGTGAACAATAATGTGAATCATGTATGTATCTAAATGATGTAGGCATGTATATACATATATGTTTAACCTTATGTATGTTATAAGTATAATTACTCATGAGTATACTCATGTATACATATATCTATACGCCCATCCTGTGCAAATGATATTTGTTTATTATTAGCATGCTAAATTATTTATAGTGTATATGGTACTTAAATAATACGGCGCATGTAAAAATATATCAAAATATTATAAGCAAGCTATATTTATGTAAATTCATGCATGTTGTACTAAATTATACTTTGTACGCGTATAGATGTATAAATCTAATGTTATACATATGATATTTACTTATTGCAATAACCATTGACTTGAGTATGACATGTACGATATCTAAATAATAGAGTGTGTATTACATATATATATATATAATACATGCAACTATGGTGCATATGTATACATATGTATGTCACTTCGTGCATATTATCTTTAATTGAGATTAGTACAAATTATACTTATAAATAATGTCTAATGTATATAATTTATGTAATAAGTGTAAAATATTTAATTATGCTCATACTATATTGTTGGAGCCTAAATGTATGTTTAAATTGGATGAAAGTAGGTGTTTGGGCTGTCTGGCACAGTTGGCGGCCAACACTATGCCGCCAACTTGCAGGCCTGATTGGCGTCCACATCCCTGGACGCCAAGGGATAGTGGGCGGCCACCCCCTGGACGTCAACCCCCAGTTGGCGGCCAGCACCTTGACGTCAATTGTGCAGTTGACTACAACCGATGTTGACGTCTATATCCTTCTGCGTAACGATTCTAGATTTGTTAATGCTCGCATTATGGCCGGTTCCAATTTAGGAAACCCATCCTAAACCATAGGCAACCTACCCTAGTGCGTACCCAACCTACCCAACCTTATAAAAACACCATATTCTGGCCGTGCCAAGCTTTTTGGTGATTGTGAAACCCTAGTATTTCCTGTGAGAAAAGTTGAAATTCAAAGGCTTCGATCCGGTGACTGGAGGAGTTTCTTGGAGATCTACAACGACTGGAGCGTAGTCCCACCATCAAGGAAGCATACCCAACTATGAGGATCAACCCACATTGGCTGGAGAACCGGATCTAAGGAGTTTTCGAGCACCTTCTTGGCAGGCCCGAGGAGGGCTTCATCGGCCAAATTTGATCTTCTAGGATTTATTTTTAGGCAAGTAACCTATGTATATCAATCTTAGACATGTCCCCTAGGTCCTAGATTTTTTTGGATTTTTCCTTGAGTCCTGGACCCTCAATTTTCCCCATGCATGTGAGTGTTGTCTGTGCTGATTGCTGTCTGGAAGTTGATGGAAACATCCCCTGCCGTCAAGTTCTTGAGTTGACGGCAAGGGATGTCGCAGTTAACTCAGTTGGCGGCCAGGACTATGCAGTCAAGTTCCTCCGTGTCCTGAAAACTGCTATTTAATCTTCTTAAATGTATTTAAGTGATTTCCTGACATGTGTGCAAGCTGTAAATTTTTTGTAAGGTCAAAGTTGATTAGTAGGTCTTGTCATTAGGTTTTCATGAATTTTCATGATTTGTGTTAATTATTAAATTCTAGAAATTTAATTATGAGCATAGAATAATCATGTTTTATTTGTGTAAATAGGTCAGATGTGAGTTAAGGTTTGGTAAGTTTTCTGTGATGATGTCTTGATTGTATATATGCATTGACACTGTTATATTAGATTGTTTACTAGAATTTTTACTTTAGAGAAATTAGTGAAAATGCACATGTGATTTGATTTAATTGTTATAAATATATTATCTATTCAGAAAAATCTGTAAAAATTATCATAGGTTATGAATAATGTTTTAGCCTTTGATAAAAATTTCATGGTATTTTGATGATAGTAGGCATTATTATGGTTTTAAATGTGAAAATTTCGATGTTGTGCATGTTAGAACTAAATTTGTATAAATTAAAAGTTAGCAGCATGTTAAAAATCTTATCTTAAGTTATTTATCAATGTTTAACAGTAAGGTGAATTTCTAAAAATGGAAATGTGAATATTATGCAAAGTGTATGTGAAATGCGATGAAAATATGTGTATGAGCATGAGTAAAAGGTGATAAGGATGATAAACTGATTAATGTGATATTTAGCCATGTGTGACACTACTACCATAGGGGTCTGAGAGCTGTACCATAGAAAAGTCCATATGGAAGACTCAACGTTATGAGATAAATCCTAAGGGCATTAGGATAAAATCCTGGAGGTGGACAAGTACCGCTGGTTAGGGTGGAGAGGGCTTCTCCCGGTTCTGCGCAGTTACCTAGGTTTGTCACCGCATTGCCTAGGTGACAAATATGTGAAAGTGAGTGCTAAGTGTTAAGTGATAAGCACTTAGTGCTAAAGTGAGTGTTTTCCTCTACTTTGTAGTTAGGACTATGTGTCACGGAAATTTAAGAGATTAAATGTGAATAGAAGTGCAAAGTGATAAGTGAATGTGGCACGTGATAAGTGCAATTGTTGTGATAAGTGATAAACCTGAACACATAAATTTATAGGTAAGGAAGTAAAAGATAATGAGAGTGTAATCATGAGAAAACCAATGTATAATACGTGCATATTTACATGCATTAACATCATATTGTATTATGCTAAATATCATGTGATGTTTAATAATACCTATATGTAGTGTGTATGAATATGTGCATGTAAATATGTAAGGAAACACAATGTAGAAAATTGAGTATGTAGAATTGACAAATGAATGAAATGGCATGAGAATAAGTGTAAATTCATGTAATTAAGTTTGATTCATGTCAAAACAGCAAGCTAAATGAGATTATGATTTTGATAAACACATAAAATAATGTCTAAGTCCATGATAGAATTGTTATTCATTTCGTATGTAGTTCCATGTTCAATTTGTAGATGATTGCCATCCGATTTGAATGTATTTTAAATCTTCAATTTATGTTTAATAAAGGTGATATCATGGTGAATTATTCATATTAAAACAGCAAGTGAAATGTGTAAATAAATAAGGAAAAGTGCATGTGAAATATAAATAGAGATCATGATAGATTGCTATCTACTTTATGTATAATTGCATGATCTAATTGGTAGAGTTGTTCCACAATAAGAAAATATTTAGAGTAATAAATCATGTTATATGTTAGGTGTTTAAGAGTGCATATGTTCATACCATGTATGTATCAGCATGATTATGCTAAATTATGTTAGAATGCTTAGTATCGTATTACGTAGATTACTAGAAAGCATGCGCAAGTGTTAAGAGAGTAGGATAAATTATACATTAAAACAGCAAATTAAATGTGTGATAAAAGAGATATAAATGCATGAGGGATTGACTAGATACCATGCTAGGAATGTCTATTATCTTGTACATAGCCTCATGTTTTAAAATGGTAAAATTGTATAATGATATGATGAAGATTTACAATGCGTCCTAGGATATATCATGTGTAGAAAACATGTGTAGGTGTATGTTATCTTTCATGATTTAACATGAGCATGTGTTAGATAGGAAGGTATTTGGATGACTTATGTATAGTTAACCATAAGAACCATATGTCATGTGTAATGTTGTGATTAGAGAGATAGTATGTGTTTTTCCTCATTGTTAGTGGCTTATTATGTATGTGATATGTGTAAGTTTGATATTTTAGATTACTTGCTGAGTCATGTAAGACTCATACTTGCTTCGGCGTACAGGTGACAGGTGATTTCGTGCCTGAGGGAAGCGTAGTGAAGGTTGACGCTGCATACGAGAAGGAATAATCAGTAGAGTTCACGTTATAGTTATATTTTTCTTTCATAGTTGAATAAGTTTATTCATATGGACAATGTATGGACAATGTAGTTCTTTTCAAGTTGTAATAATGTGGACTCTAGTACTTTCTTTACTATATAGACTGTGGAATGTGTGGTGATGATGGAATGAAGTATAACATTTCTTTTAATTCCGCTGTACTCTTTTATTATTCATGGACATATCAACCTTATCGTTTAGTGTTGGGTTACTATCCCACTGTAACAGCTCTCTTTGTACCGATGGGGATTGGTATAATCGTACCGGTATGAGGAGGGTCATTACAGAGATGGTATCAGAGAATCAAGGTTGAGACTGTACATGAATAAACCATCATCCACAATATTGCAAAGTCATTATAGAAAATTTGTCCATATGTGTAGAAAGTAATAATAATGAATGAAAGATAGTAAGAAAGGTAGATAGGATTTAATAAGTTAGACTTTAACTAGATTGAATTGCTTTGCAGGCAATGGTGAGTCAAGGGAAGCGTGAGGCTAGGGTTATGGAGCATGAAGAGAAACGCAAGGTGAGAAACTTCGTAATGAGACTCAGACTAGCAGTGAGAACGAGACTTTTGGAATGCGATCCCCGCACTCTGGATAAGCTTCTTAGCGCGGCAAGGTTTTGCGGCCTCTACAACTAGCGGGAAACGCATGTGTATGCACTGCAATAAACACCATGCCGGGAATCGGTGTTGGGCAAGGGAAGGAAGGTGCCTCAAATGCGGCAGCAAGGACCATCAGATTAAAGAATGTCCGAGGTTGAAGAAGTTTGATCCCCGAAGTGCTACAGCATCGACATCAAAGGAGCCAGCAGCAGAACTTCAAGCACCAGCCCAAGAGAAGGAGGATTTCATTCTTTTTCCGGAGATGGCACCGATGGCGTCACCAGAGGTACTCGAATCGATCTTCGAGGACGAAGATCTTTTTCTAGGGGGGAGAGTGTGAGACCACGAATTTTTTCGTCATTTTATATTGAGCATGCGATATTTACATGTCATAATATAGTATACGTATTAAAAAATTACATATTATAACTATCAAATTGTTCACGTGCATATGCATATATGTATTTATTTTCGTGAATATAAGTAATTAGTCAATTTTCTATATAAGGTATTTATTTAAATATTATGCATGATATATTAAAGTAATGTTACACATATAATGTGATGTACTATCATGCATCTTGTAAGCATATATGATTTTACTTCTGTACATGTACTATAATTAAATGTATACATATTATCTAATGGTTGAGATGCATATTGTGTTTAATTATTCCATGCATATTATATGTAACTATGATGTGTATATATGTGCACGCATATATTAATCTTGTTCGAATTATATATCTATTTCTAAGCATGATAAATTGTTATGATGTGTGAACAATAATGTGAATCGTGTATGTATCTAAACGATGTAGGCATGTATATACATATATGTTTAACCTTATGTATGTTATAAGTATAATTACTCATGAGTATACGCATGTATACATATATCTATACGTCCATCCTGTGCAAATGATATTTGTTATTATTAGCATGCTAAATTGTTTATAGTGTATATGGTACTTAAAAATACGGTGCATGTAAAAATATATCAAAATATTATAAGTAAGCTATATTTATGTAAATTCATGCATGTTGTACTAAATTATACTTTGTATGCGTATAGATGTATAAATCTAATGTTGTACATATGATATTTACTTATTGCAATAACCATTGACTTGAGTATGACATGTATGATATCTAAATAATAGAGTGTGTATTATATATATATATATATTCGTGCATAATACATGCAACTATGGTGCATATGTATACATATGTATGTCACTTCGTGCATATTATCTTTAATTGAGATTAGTACAAATTATACTTATAAATAATGTGTAATGTTTATAATTTATGTAATAAGTGTAAAAATATTTAATTATGCTCATACTATATTGTTGGAGCCTAAATGTATGTTTAAATTGGATGAAAGTAGGTGTTTGGGCTGTCTGGCACAGTTGGCGGCCAACACTGTGCCGCCAACTTGCAGGCCTGATTGGCGTCCACATCCCTGGACGCCAAGCGACAGTGGGCGGCCACCCCCTGGACGTCAACCCCCAGTTGGCGGCCAGCACCTTGACGTCAATTGTGCAGTTGACTACAACCGATGTTGACGTCTATATCCTTCTGCGTAACGGTTCAAGATTTGTTAATGCTCGCATTATGGCCGGTTCTAATTTAGGAAACCCATCCTAAACCATAGGCAACCTACCCTAGTGCGTACCCAACCTACCCAGCCTTATAAAAACACCATATTCTGGCCACGCCAAGCTTTTTGGTGATTGTGAAACCCTAGTATTTCCTGTGAGAAAAGCTGAAGTTGGAAGGCTTCGATCCGGCGACTGGAGGAGTTTCGTGGAGATCTACAACGACTGGAGCGTAGTCCAACCATCAAGGAAGCATCCCCAACTATGAGGATCAACCCACATCGGCTGGAGAACCAGATCTAAGGAGTTTTCGAGCACCTTCTTGGCAAGGCCGAGGAGGGCTTCATCGGCCAAATTTGATCTTCTAGGATTTATTTAGAGGCAAGTAACCTATGTATATCAATCTTAGACATGTCCCCTGAAAGGTTTGCGGAATCCCAATATGGTAATCTAGAAGGGGGGGGGGGTTGAATAAATTACTATCAATTAAAAGTTTAAAACAACCCTTTTTAACCACAAGAAAGTCTTTTGAGTTTTCAGTAGAAACTGAGTGAGATTTAGATGTGTTGATGACGTGTAGATGAATTTGCAATTTATCTAGCGTGTGTAAATGCAACGTGCCTATCAAGCATCTAACGTGAAAAATGTTCAAACCACAGGACACGAAGATTTACGTGGTTCGGAGTACACAAATCGTGTATCCTACGTCCACGGCGCACACACACACGCAGAGAAAACTGCTTATGAGCAAGTTCGGTGACTACAACTCACACACACGTGTTTTCTGATGTGCACCCACGATCAGAACAACACACACACGTGATCTCAAGCGCAAGGGTCGCTTGAATCACCACAACACACACACGGATGGTAGAAATACGAAAACAGAGAGAGTTCTGAGTGAGAGAATAAATCCTGGTGAAGAACTCCTCTGAGAACGCCTGGAGGAAGTTCAATCTTCGACTTGAATGCTTTGAGTCGATGGAGAAGGTTGAATCCTCGACGTTCTTCCTTCAGGAACTGCTGGATCGACGGATCTTTAGGGCTCTGTGCAGCAGTCTGAAGCAGAGCAGCAGCAACTCTTGTGAAACTTGGAGTAGCTCTAGGGTTTTTGGTTGTGGCTGCTTGTGTTCGAAATTTCCTCCAAAGAGGTGTTTAAATATAGGAGTTCTCACATGGAGAAACGTGAGAGTTGGAAACACCTCCTAGGATAACTTAGAAACTTTCCGTAGTTTGAATTATACTCCGTCTGTCGATAGGTCTTGGCCATCTGTCGACAGGCGACAGAGAGTTTGCAACAAACTGATGTCTTGTTCTTCGGCTCTGTGAGATCTATCGACAGTCGAAGACTATCTGTCGACAAATGTCCTCTTTTATGCAAACGACAGAAGTCTGGATGTTCTGGACTGTGAGATCTGTCGACAGTCGACTTCCCATCTGTCGACAGATGAAGACTTCCTAAACTATCGGTCTTCTGGCAGATCACACCTGTGAGATCTATCGACAGGTCTTTTGTGTCTATCGACAAGTGACCTTGTCTTTTGCTTTTTGTGATCTTTTTCACTTGCTTTGAGAGAGCTTGACTTTGTGCATTTGTACCTACATGATGAAACATGTAAAGTTAAGTATTTTGAATACACAAACAATCAAGTATTGCATTGGGTTCTTTGTCATGTGTCAAGTGTATCAAACCTCAATTGAAGTTATTCATCATCAGAAAACATGTTGTTATAAATGTTAGAATGAAAACCCAACATTCTCCCCCTTTTTGATGATGACAAAATTTATCAATTAATGCACATTGAGGTTTCTCCCCCTTTTGACAACATCTAAAAGCATTCATCAGACAAATATATAGACAAATATAGAACATGGCACTTTGAATTCATTGATATGAAAGTGGCATACACAGTACAAAAAGTTGTTTGACTGAGAGTAAACATGAAAGGGAAAGAAAATACATGACCACAAAGTAAAATAAAAAGACCAGAAGACTCAGACAAGACAAGACATAAACACTACGTGAAGACCCATTCCTAGACATAAAGCCTATCTAGGCAGCATCATCTGCAGGCGGAGCTGGAGCCTGACGAGTGTCATGCATCTCTGTCTGAAGCCTTGTAATACGGAACTGGAGTTGGACTTGTGTGTCTGCAAGAGATTCCATACTCGAATCCACTGTGTCCAATCTGGTATTTAGCTTCTCAAATCCATCGGTCAGCTGGAGCTGTAACTGTGCAAGCAAGTCTTGAATGGACGGCACAGGTGGAGCATCACTACCAAGTGATCCAGACTGGGAGTCTTCAGCCTCGTCATCTTCAGCAAGATTGTCATCTTCTTCTTCAACAATCTCCTCTGCGGAAACAGCAGGTGCCTTACCCTTAAGATCCCGGGTAACAACTCCATCAACAAGCTTGTATCCCATGCGATGTGCTGCAGTGAGATCAAAGCTGTTGCGAGAATTGAGCTCTATGCATTCGCTGTCCGGAATGACAATACCGATGAACCTCATCAGGGAGGTAAGTGGACAGGCAAATGGCATCGACCTCTGGGGTTGGTAGTGTTGGGTTGAGTGTAATTTCATATCATTTTCCCTCCTATTTTGATGATGACAAATGTGATTTGAATGCAAATTATTTGAAACATGATAAATACATTTCACCTGAAATTTATATTCAAAAAGCATGTCTCAAAGCACACTTATCATTTGTACTCATAATAAAACATTTTACTAATGATATATGTGTTTAATTTTCAGGTACAAACACTTTTTGCAAAAGTGTGTCGACACACCCCACAATAGTGTCGACACAACACCCCAGATTCAAAGGCAAAAAGGTGAAGAAATGTTGAGACTGTGTCGACACAAGTCAAAGAGTGTGTTGGCACGAGTTGCAAAATCCAGGTATTAGACCACTCAGGTCGACGCACTCTCAGAGCAGGTCGACACTGGACTCAGTTCCCAGAACAACATGTTTGCAGAATTGGGACAGCAGGTCGACGCACTCTCAGAGCAGGTCGACATTGGACTCAGTTCCCAGAACAGCTGTTTTCAGCTTTGGGACAGGAGGTCGACACAGCATCAGAGCAGGTCGACACTGGATCAGTTCCTAGAACAGCCTGTTTCAAGATTTGGGACAGTATGTCGACACCACCACCAGGGCAGGTCGACACACTACGGAAAGATTGCAACTTAAATTGGATGTTTGCCACGTGTCAGCCTGGGGCGATGGTGTATCAACCTAGGATCGTGTGCCCTTGTACCTAAAGGGTATCTTTGGAATCTTTTGGGTATAAAAGGTCCCCAATTGGTCATCCATCTAAGAAGAGACCCCAACGAACTCTCCAAGCCTCCAGAAAAGTTCCCCTTGGCGGCGAGAAGAGTTCATCTCCCTCTTCTGCTCTCCTGGTGCCTTCTGAAGACCAATTCTCATCAATTTGATTGTGAGAATTGGAGTTTGATCCTTGAAGAATCAATTGAAGTGTCTCAAGGAAGCAGATCAAGTAGAAGCATCTGTTGGAGAAGAATTCAAGGAAGATCCCCAAGTTCAATTGTGCAGAGCATCGGCTGGGACTTCAAGGATTCAAGCCTCTTCCCAATCTGAGCTTCGACAAGGGAGTACACTGAAGAACAAAGTCTTTTAATACTATTCTCAATGTACTTTTGTTCTTCTGAGACATCTTGAGATTGTGCAAGTGCTTCTGCATAACTCTCATGAATGTTCTCATGTCTGACATGATCTGCTGCTAGAAGATCCATGTCGTGTGTTGGTGTCTAGCATAGTTGTTTGTGAGCCACTGTGCTCAGTTTGAGTCGTCGAGCTCAAGTGTTTGTTGAGCAGTCTTGCTCAGGGATCTAGAGTAGTCTTGCTCTAGAGTTGTGTGAGTTGTAAACTCAAGTGTTGGAGTTGTCTGGCTCCAGTGGGTGTGTAACCCAGGTTGTTTTAGTGAATCCTCACTGGGTGTGAGGGGTGGATGTAGGAATCACATGGGTGATTTCCGAACCACCTAAAAATCTCTATGCACTTGTCTATTTGTGGTTTGATTCTATTATCCATTAGATGCTTGCATAGGATCGATCAAGATTCACTTAATCAACTAGTTTTCATATCTATTTTATCAACTCACCTAACATTTCATCAGATCTGTGTTTTTCACTGTTAAATTTGCCTCTGATTCTAAAAGTATTTTAAATTGCTTAAGCTTCCGCAAAAAGTGGCATAGATCTATTCATCCCCCCCCTTCTAGATCTTATCCACACCTTTTCCTCGATCCTTCAATTGGTATCAAATTGTCAACTATATTTTTCAACCCACAGAAACTCAGAATTCTTCCAAGATTGAAAACAACTTGTCTCTTGAAACTAAAACATCTCTTTGTTTGCAACTGATGTTGGATAAAATTGATTTCTATCTTACAAAACTCTCAAAATTTTTGAAAACTCAACAGAGCAATGACATTTGTGCTGAGAAACTGCACACCTTCACAATGAATGAAGTGCCATGCATGTCATGAGGCACTAATGTTATCTATGTTCAAAGGGGATAAAAATTCAAAAATAAATTCAAAATACAACAAAAATGTGCTATACTTTTTGATGATGACTGAGTAATATTGGCGTCTACAAAACGTATATCTTCATGTCAAAAGGTCATCATTTACCCCTTTGAGACCTAACAATGAATAAATCTTAAGTATCCAGGGACTATGGTGTGTGACAAGCACTAGTACTTGAGTGAAAAAGATTTATATCATTTGATAGCCTGTTGAAAAGACAAAATATATGTGTTGATGGAGTTTTGTTTAGAAAGAATCATTTTCATTCATCATCAAGTTATTATTTAAGATTGTGTTTTATTTTCAAAGCAATTGTATTCAGTCTAGAAGATATCTTTATCTCTTTAAAGTTGAGAAATATGGTAGATTATAGTTGATTGTTAGATATACTATATCCCTCAAATCATCATTTCATTGACTCAAGTCTTTGAATGCTCATATCCTATTGGAAATTGTTTAAAACTTCAATTGTGATGAATTTTTTTTTGCAAAATATAACAAATGAATTTTTAAGTCTCTTAAACTGAAGGATCGAGATTAATGAATGGAAAAGATCTAGAAGGGGGGGGATGAATAGATCTTAGCCACTTTTGCGGAAGCTTAAACAATTTTAAAAACACTTTAGAATCAGAGGCAATATTATCAGTGAAAACCTACAGATCTGATTAGATTTGAGTGAGTTGAAGAACTTGGATGTGAAGCAAGTTGATTAAGTGAATTAAAAACGAATCCTATGCATACATCTATCGAATATATCAATCAAACCACAGAAGACAGATGCACAAGGATTTTTAGGTGGTTCGGAAATCACCCATGTGATTCCTACATCCACCCCTCACAACCCGTGAGGATTCACTAACACAACTGGGTAACACACCCACTGGAGCCTGACAACTCCAACACTGAAGAGCTTACAACTCACACCACTTCTAGAGCAAGACTACTCTAGAACAACTGAGCAAGACTGCTCAACACACACACTTGAGTTTGACAACTCAACACTGAGCACACCGGCTCACAACAAACTGAGCACAAGGCTCACACATAGACTTGCTAGACACCAACTTAAGACAAGATCTCCTAGCAACAGATCTAGTCGAAATTTGAGAACACTAATGAGAGTTATGCAGAAGCACTTGCATAATCTCAAGAGATATCTCAGAAGAACAGAAGTAAAGTAAAATGTATTGAATGGCTTCGTTCTTCAAGTGTACTCCCTTGTAGAAGCTTGGATTGGGAAGAAGCTTGTAAACATGAAGTCCAAGACGATGCTCTGCAATCTGGGAGGTTGGATCTTCCTTGAATTCTTCTCCAACGATGGCTTCTACTTGATCTGCTTCCTTGAGATGCTTTAGAGGCTTCTTTAAAGATCAACCCACAATTCTCACACCTTGAATTGGTGAGAAGAGGTCTTCAAGAGACTCCAGGAAGACAGAAGAGGGAGACAAGAACTCTCTTGGCCGCCAGGAATCGTTCAGGTGGCTCTAAGAGGTTGGTTGGGTCTCTCTCCATGAAGGGAGGACAAAAGAGACCTTTTATACCCTTGGGATTCCAAAGATACCCTTTTGGGGTACAAGGGCACGCTTCCCTAGGAAGATTCTGATCGCCCTAGAAGGACACGTGGCAGCCATCAGCTCTTTAGTTGAAAATTTCCGTAGTGTGTCGACCTGCCCTGGTGGTTGTGTCGACACACTGTCCCAAAGATGGAAACATCTGTTCTGGGAGAAGGTCCCGTGTCGACCTGCTCTTGAGTGTGTCGACCTGCTGTCCCAATTCCTCAAACTGGCTGTTCTGGGAATGGGATCTAGTGTCGACCTGCCCTGGGAGTGTGTCGACCTGGGTACCCTTTTTCTCTGGAAAACTGCCACTCGTGTCGACACACTCTTGACATGTGTCGACACACTCTAGACATTTTTGCACATTTTCTCTTTGAATCTGTGTTGATGTGTCGACACCATTGATGGGTGTGTCGACACACTTTTGCATAAGATGTTTGTTCCTGAAGAAATAAACACATATATCATTAGTTAAATGATTTATCATGACTATAAATGATAAATGTGATTTGCAAAATACTTTTTCAACATGAATTTCAGGTATGATCTTTTTGACATGTTTCATTTACATTGCTTTAAGAACACTTCTTGTCATCATCAAAATAGGAGGGAAATGATATGAACTAGGCATTCAACCCAACAATCTCCCCCTTTTTGATGATGGCAACATTTAATCCATATTTCAATGTGGTTTTGATGAAGTGTGATTTTAAGCAATTTTTGATTGTCTAAATTTTTGTTTTCCTTTTTGTTTATACTTGTCAATGACCTTTTGATTTTGTTCAGTAACAATTGATGATTTGTTTGTGAGATTCAATGTTACTTGAAGTTAGAGCTTTTGTGCACACAAGTCAAAACACTTGAACAAGTATTCAAACACAGAGACAACAGTTTGCATTGAAGCCAAACACCACTTTCATTTCATTCAAAAGATCATTACATCAAAAAAAAATTACAATTAATTCATTCATTCATTCTTCTCCCCCTTTGACATTATCAAAAAAAAAATTACATTGGGTTTAAGATGAAGGAGGAGGAGGAATTGGAGCTAGAAGGATCTCAATGTCTGACAATCTCTTTTCCATGGACTTCATGCTTGACTTTATCTGTTCATGGATGGTTGTCAGCCGAGTGTGAAGATAATGCTCCATTTTATCAGTGTGCTCTATCAAGGTGCTCTGAGTTCTTTTCAGTTCATCGGAAACTGGTTGAGAACTTGAAGAGCCAGCTGACCAACCAGGTCTTTGCATTATCTTGAACTCCGTGGTCAATTGAGTAAGTTGTCTGTCAATATGCTCATTGAAATTTCTCATACTTTCCAAGTCATCCACAAAATGAGCAAAGGACAATCTGGTGCTGGAAATCTCATGCAGGGTTTGGTTGGTGTTGAAGACATCTGCTTGGGAATTTGCCAAAATTCCCTGAAGAACTTTCTCCAACTTGTCCTGATGCTCTTTTAGCTGAAGAGAGGCATCGGCCATTGTGCCAATTAGCCTGTTGAACCTTTGTGCTGCATGATCTGAAGCTGCCTTCTGCTCAATGAATTTGGCATTTACTGAGTTTTCCAATCTTTGAATCCGTAGCTCAAAAGATGTGGACATGGATTGAAGTGTGGAGTTGAAGGATTCAAATTTATCATTTAGGAATGATATCAATTCTGGTGGAACAGGAGGCCCACCAGAAGATGTGGATGGTTGGAGTGAAGGTTGTGGAGAAGGATGAGGAAGCTGAGGTGAGAGAGGAGCATGGAAAGGACTGTCACCTTCATTAGCAACTTGAAGCTGATCCTCATGCATTGGAGGCTGATCCTCTTGACCTAGGGGCTGGTGCCCTTCAACTGGAGGCTGTTCCTCTTGTACTTGGGGCTGATCCCCTTGATCCTGAGGCTGATCCTCCTGGAGTTGGGGCTGTTCCCCTTGATCTTGAGGCTGTTCCTCTTGAATTGGAGGAGCCTCAACCACAGCTGGTCCTCTTCTTATTTGATTTCCTTCTAATCTGAATCCCATAAACTTCTGGATGTTCTTGAATGTGTAGATGTTTGACTTGGGAATGGATTGGGATTTCTCATTATCCAATGGCACACCAAAGTGCTTGAACACTGAGGTCATATGAGCTCCATAAGGTAGAGATCTCTTGAGGTCTGTCCTTGTAGTCTCAGAGATGATTTGACAAAGTATCACATGAAGGTTGACCTTGATATCTTTGACCATGCAATATAGTATGAATCTCTGGATATCTGTCAATCTATCCCTCCCACCACCTTGAGGGGTAACTATAGTTGTCAAGATGTGGTGAATTACCCTTAACACTGGTGGAAATGAGTTGGCATTAAACCTAGTCACATAGGTTTGTTTGGGATCTGAGGGATCTGCAGGATGGCCTGTCAACATGGAGTAGGCTTCATGTAAGTCAAATTCAAAATCATGGTAGTCTGCCCCTTCATCTGGTACTTTGAAAATGGATGCAGCTACTTCAGTTGGCATGTCTATCTCTATCCCTTTGACTTTGGATTTATAACCTTCTTCTGTGCAAGTGAGGTTTTTGTAGAACTCTCTAACTAACCTAGGATAGCAGACTTGAAATTCAGATATAAAGGGTATCCAAGATTGGAAAGAAAAGTAGGTCTGAATTTCGGGGAGAGAGTCTGCTAATTGGGTGTCTGAAAGATCAAGAATTCTTGGCTTCAAAATGAGTTTGGCAGCACTCACTGATTCTGAGGGAATGTCCTCTTTAGAATCAGAAGAGGAGGAGGAGGATGATTCCTCAGGATGGTCAGAGGAATCCCCCGAAGTCTCTGGTCTAGGGTTTGGATCTTGTCTACCTCTGCCAGTAGTGGAGGTCCTACCTCTCTTTGAAGCTCTGAGGGGTGCAGAAGAGGATCCTGGAAGCTCTGTAGGATCATTTCTTCTCTTGGATCTTCTTTCCATCTGGGCATCGGCACTGGTTGCCGGAACCGGCCTTGAGGAGGCCTGAGACCTTGCGCCACGGCGGGGACCAAGCTTGCGGACCATGGTGCAGGATGAGTGGAATTTCAGAGAGGAGATGGAAGTGGAGGAGCAGAGAGATGATGGAAGGGAGGATGAGAGCTTGAGAGAAGCTGGAGAGGTTTTCTTGCCGGAACGAAGTGGAAATGAGGCCATCGGGTCGACCTGACTCCCAAATAGAGAAGCAGTGGTACACTGCCTCGCAGGAACAACAAGGGTTTAAGGTGAACCCTAACGGGCTGAAAAAGGGTTCTGGCAAGGGGGTGTGTCGACACAGGAAGAGGGTGTGTCGACCTGACCCAGAGAGTGTGTCGACACAGGACACATAGTGTGTCGACACGGCCTTGAAGAAAATTTGAATTTTGAAGAGGAAATTTTGGAGAAAATTTGGGAATACCTTTAGAATGATTAGGAATGAGAGGAATTATCATTTCAAGGATTTTTAAGATGCCTTAAAAATTCACTTGTTGTATTTTGCAAAGATTCATCACAGTTCAAGTGTTTCACACAATTTCCAACAGGATATTAGCATTCCAAGACTTGAATCAACAAAATGATAAATTGAGGGATATAATGTATCTAACAATCAACCAAAATCTACCATGTTTCTCAATTTTCAAGAATTAAAGATATCATCTAGACTAAACACAGTTGTGTTGAAAGTAAAACACAAGCTTAAAGAACAACTTGATGAAGGAGGAAGATGATTCTTTCTAAACAAATCTCCAATAATTTTCATATTTTTGTTCTTTTAACAAACTATCAAATGATGTAAATCTCTTTCACTCAAGTACTAGTGCTTTTTACACACCATAGTCCCTGGATACTCAAGATTTAGTCATTGTCAAGTCTCAAAGGGGTAAATGATGACTTTTTGACATGAAAATATACGTTTTTTAGACGCCAATATTTCCAGTTACTCAGTCATCATAAAAAAATATAGCACATAATTGCTTGAATTTTGAGGTTATTTTTTAATTTGGATCCCCTTTGAACAGAGTTAGCATTAATGCCTCATGACATACATAGCACTTCATTCATTGTGAAGGTGTGCAGTTTCTCAGCACAAATGCCATTGCTCTGTTGGATTTTATAAGATTTTGGAGAGTTTGTGAGATAGAATTCAAATACATCCAGTCATCAGTTGCAAACAAGAAAATGTTTTAAGTTCAATACACAAATTATTATTTAGTTTAGGAAGAGATCTGAATTTCTGTGGATTGAGAGACATAGTGGAAAGTTGATTAGTAAAAAATATAATAGATCACTCAAGGTTCATTTTGAGATTCTAGACTTTTAGAATGAGGACATCATGCAAGGAATTGATGAAATGCAAGAAGGGTTTTGAAATTTGCAAAAAAAATGACTTGTGAATTTTCTAGCTCCCCCTGAGATGATGATTTCAACCATTTGTCATCAGAATAAAGATGTTCAATTTTGAAATCAGAAAAGAATTTTCTTCTTGGACAACAAAGACTCCCCCTCAACAACTGTATATCCATTTCTTGGTACTTGGCGGAGACACATACTCTCGCATAGTGAAAGTGTCCAGACAAGCATAACTTGTCCTTCTTCAAGTCACTATTTGATATACCAAGAGATTTCAATACAATAAGAGTTGAAGAATTCATTAGCAAAAAGAAGTGGAAGTTAAAACTGTGCAAGTTTTGAAATCAGAAGAGAATGTCTCTTGGAACAATAAAAGCTCCCCCTCAATTATTGCATATTAACTTCTTAGTACTTGGCGGAGATATGTTCTCACGCATAGTGAAAGTATCTAGACAAGTATAACTTGTCCTTCTTCAAGTCACTATTTGATATACCAAGAAGTTTCAATACAATAAGAAGTGGAGAATTTATTGTAAAAAGAGAAATAGAGTTGAAAATGAGAGAGATATGAACATGTATCTTGAGGAAGCAAGGAAATATGAAATGCGAAGAACTCCTCCTTAGATAATGCATGGCACTCAACCCACTTAAGAGAGATCAAGAAGGTGGACATTTACAAAGACCAAGTTCTCTCCTTAAAGATGAGAATCTATTTTCAGGAAGGGGTTTTGTGAATATGTCTGCAATTTGTTTTTCAGTTTCAATGAAATGGAGTTCAAAAGATTTCTTTGCAACCTCATCTCTCAAGAAATGATGCCTAATTTCAATGTGCTTTGTTCTAGAATGCTGAATGGGGTTTTTAGATAAATTTATGGCACTAGTGTTATCACATAGGATGGGTACACACCCTAAATCTTGGTTGTAATCAAGAAGTTGATGTTTCACCCAGAGAATCTGAGTTCCACATCTACCTGCTGCAACATATTCAGCTTCTGCAGTTGACAGAGCAACTGATTGTTGCTTCTTTGAAGCCCAAGAAATAAGGCATCCACCTAGAAATACACACAAGCCACTTGTGCTTTTTCTATCTAATTTACACCCAGCATAATCAGCATCACAATAGGCAAACAATTCTAACTTGCAACCAGCAGGATACCAAATTCCTAAATCACATGTTCCAGCAAGATATTTAAAAATTCTTTTCACAGCAAGCATATGACTTTCTTTAGGATTTGATTGGAATCTAGCACATAAGCACACACAAAACTGAATGTCAGGTCTAGAAGTAGTAAGGTAGAGCAGAGAGCCAATCATACCTCTGTAGGTTTTTGGATCTACTGACTTACCAGATGGGTCTTCTTCTAGCTTAGCATTTATTGCAATGGGTGTGCTTGAATGTTTAAGGTTCTGGTAGTCAAACCTTTTCAGTAGCTCCTTGACATATTTGGTTTGACTGATGAAGATTCCTTCATGTGTTTGGTTAACCTGCAATCCCAGAAAGAATGTTAAATCTCCCATTAAGCTCATTTCAAATTCATTCTGCATTTGATTTGAAAATTCAGTGCAAAGGCCTTTATTGGTGGAGCCAAAAATTATATCATCAACATAAATTTGGACCACAATTATTTGATTTTTTATTGTTTTTGTGAACAATGTTTGATCAACATTACCTCTAGAATATCCTTTTTCAAGTAAAAAGGAACTCAAACGATCATACCAAGCTCTTGGAGCTTGTTTGAGACCATAGAGTGCCTTATTAAGCTTGAAAACATGGTTAGGATATTTTTCATTATCAAATCCAGGAGGTTGTTCAACAAACACATTTTCCTTTATATATCCATTTAGAAATGCACTTTTTACATCCATCTGAAAGACTTTGAAATTCATGGAGGATGCAAAAGCAAGGAAAATTCTCACAGCTTCTAGTCTAGCTACAGGGGCATAAGATTCTTCAAAATCAATTCCAAATTCTTGGTTATACCCCTTTGCAACTAGCCTAGCTTTATTTCTAATTACTTGACCAGTTTCATTCAATTTATTTCTGAAGACCCATCTAGTGCCAATCACTGTTTGGTCACTAGGTCTAGGCACTAATTCCCACACTTGATTTCTTTCAAATTGATGAAGTTCATCATGCATAGCATTAATCCAATCAGAACTGGATAAGGCTTCATCAATTGACTTGGGTTCAATTTGGGAAATTAGAGCTAGTGAGTCTTCTTCAATATTTTGCAAGAAGGATGATCTGGTCCTAACTCTATCATTTAGATTGCCAACTACACTGTCTAATGGGTGATCTCTTAGAAAACGAGGTTCAGAAATTACCTGTTGAGAAGTTCCCACTTCTGGAGCAATATTACCTGAACCATTTGGAGATTGTAAGTTGTTGTTCAGGTTTTCTTCAATGTTATTAATCTCCTCAACGGTTGGTGAAGAATCCACAATGAGGTCATCCTCTTCATTGGCTTGTTTTTCCCTGCAAGATTTAGAATCATTAGTGGAAAAGGAATTTTCATCAAAAATTACATGTGGAGATTCTTCAACAGTTTTGGTTTTTAATATGTACACTTTGAAGGCCCTTGACACTTCTGAATAGCCAAGGAAGATAGCTTCCTGACTCTTAGCATCAAACTTGTCAAGGTTTTCTTTGTTGTTATTATGTACATAGCATTTGCACCCAAAAATTTTAAAATAGGAAACAGTTGGCTTTTTGTTTTTCAATAATTCATAGGGGGTTTTCTTGATTTTTGGTCTGACCAATGCTCTATTGAGTATGTGGTTTGCTGTGTTTACAGCTTCAGCCCAGAAGGATTTGGGCAAATTACTCTCAAGAAGCATGGTTCTAGCCATTTCCACAAGAGTTCTGTTCTTTCTTTCCACAACTCCATTTTGTTCTGGAGTTCTTGGTGAAGAAAACTTGTGGAATATCTGAAATTCAGCACAAAAATCAGAAAAGGATGTGTTCTCAAATTCACCCCCATGATCAGTTAAGATGTTTTTGATTTTATATGGATAAGTGGTTAAGACAGTGGTACAAAAGTTCCTGAATTCAAGGCATGCATCACTTTTGTGAGATAGAAAAATAACCCAGGTAAACCTAGTAAAGTCATCAATGATTACAAACCCATATCTTTTGCCACTCAAGCTTAGAACTCTTGTTGGCCCAAAGAGGTCCATGTGAAGAAGTTCTAGTGGCTTAGATGTGAGTACTTCATTGAAAACTTTAAAGGATTTCCTAGTTTGTTTTCCTTTAGCACAGATCCCACAAATTTGATTTTCAACTTTAGAAAGTGATTCAGGAAGACCTTTAACCAGATTCAATCTTAACAACTTATCCATTGTTCTGAAACTTGCATGGCCAAGTCTTTTGTGCCAAGTCCATGCAATTTCATCTTTATTTGCAACAAAACAAAGATTTTCAGAAAAGTTTTTATTAAGGTTGATCATGTAAACATTGTTTTCTCTTTTTCCACAGAATTTAATCTTGTCAGTTGATGAATCAATTATTTTGCAAAGATCAGATTCAAACACAACTTTGTGACCTTTGTCACATAGTTGGCTAATACTGAGTAAGTTATAATCAAGTCCATCAACTAACAAGACATTATCTACTGAGTTTGAAGAAGTTTGACCAACCTTTCCAGATCCTAAGATCTTTCCTTTATTTTTACCTCCGAAAGTAACTGACCCTCCCTCCTTTTCATGCAGGAATGAGAATTTGGCTCTATCTCCAGTCATATGTCGTGAACACCCACTGTCAAGAAACCATACATTTGTGTTGGGTGCACGACTTTCCTGCAACAAGATCAGTGGAGAGAAGATTTTGGTACCCAAACAGAGTTGGGACCATCAGAATGATTTAACAAAGACATCAAATCTTTTCTCACCCAAATTTGATTTGTTTTAGATCTTTGTTCTGTTACTTTGGTGTTTTCAGCATTTTTCTGTTTGTTCTTTCTCTTGGGAGTGAAAGCACCAATATCTTTGTTTTTGGTAGGAGGGGAGTTTTTCATTTGAAAATTAGATTTCAGAGAAGGAGGTGGAATCCATGGATTGTGTTGGTACATCCAGAAATTTGGATAAGGGTATTGAGGATAATACCAACAGGGATTTTCATACCATTGGTTCCAAGGATTAGTCCAATTTTCTTGAGGAGCTGTCTTGGAAGTCCAAGGTTTTTCATGGATTATTTCTTTTCCCTTTTTCTTAATTTTTAGATTTTTATTTGAGCTTTTGGCTGAGTTGTTTATGGTTTTTGATGTTGAGCAGGTCGACCTGTCAGGGGACTGTGTCGACCTGACAGTCTTCTTTTGTTTTTGGATTTTTGATTTGTTTTGAGTTTTGTTTGAATTTTTGTTTGGGATTTTGTTTGCTGTTTGTTGAATTTCAGTATTTTCCAGATTGGGACCTTTGACAAATTTGATTAATGGTGCTTTTCCCTTTTTCTCACCAGATTTGTCTTTTGTTGATTTCTTTTTGTTGAATCCCAATCCATGAGATGAGGTTGTCATGTTGGATCCTAGCAAAGCCTCTAGGTTATCTTGGCCTTTTGTGAAGGTTTGGATAACCTCCTCCTTTTCCTTTAGCTGGTTTTTAAGGATTTCAATTTCTTCAATTTTCTGTTGTTTTTCTTGTTTTTCAATTTCCAGCTTTTCATTTAAATTTCTGAGGTCTTGAGAGGCCTTCTGAGAGGCAAGTTTTAAATCATCAATTAGGTTCAGTAAATTTTCTTTTTCTTCAAGCAATTCTGTTACTTCAGATTCCAGTTCACAGATTTTATTGTTTGAAGATTGGTTATGGTAAAGATTTTCAATTTTCTTTTTGATGTGTTTGTTTTCTTTTCTCATTTCAGAGTATTTTTCTATCAATTCAGCATACACATCCTGCCAATCTTCAACACTATAATCTTCAAAGGAAGTATTTACCTTTCCATCTGTGCTGTTGGCCATGAAGCAGACTTCCTCACTCTCTGAGCTTGAGGACTTCTTCTCTTCTTCTTCCTCACTTGTGTCTTCATCAGACCAAGTGGCTACCATGGCCTTGGATTTCTTGTATTTCTGGAATCTTTTATGCTTTTCCTTTTTGTTCTCAGGACACTCTCCCTTCATGTGTCCTGGCTTGTTGCACCTGTAACAGATAATATTCTCATCAGGTTTATGATTCTTATTGAAATTGGAAGAGGAAATATTCTTCTTACCTGGGGAAAATTTCTTTTTCCCAATCATTTTCCCTTTCCTATATTTCAAGAATTTCCTGAATTGTCTGGTCATGAGGGCAATCTCATCCTCATTTGACTCAGATTCTTCAGAACTTGTTTTATCCTGATTTTTATCTTTGTTGCTTGAAGAAGCTTTGAGTGCTATAGGCTTGGTCTTAATGATGTGTTCTTCATTTCTTTTTAAGTTTATTTCATATGTCATTAAAGATCCAATCAATTCATCCAAAGAGATTTTGGATAAATCTTTTGAATCTTCAATAACAGTGGCCTTGGTATGCCAAAGTGAAGAAAGTGAACGCAAAATCTTTCTTACCAAGTCTACATCAGTATACTCCTTACCCAAAGCCTTGAGTCCATTGACTATCACCATGAATCTGGCAAACATTTCAGAAATAGATTCATTAGATTTCATCATAAAGAGTTCATATTCTGAAACTAAAATATTTGCCTTGGTCTCCTTGACCTGAGATGTTCCCTCATAGAGTAATTCGAGCTTATCCCACATCTCTTTGGCAGATTTGCACATAGAGATTCTCGAATACTCCTTGGGATGGACAGCACACTGAATCATGTTCATGGCACTATAATTCAGTGTAGCTTTCCTTATCTGTTCCCTCGTCCAGGTTTCTTCCTCACCCTGGTTTTCATAGGGACCAGCCTCAACTACTTTCCAGATCTCATAGTTCTGGGCCCTTAAGAATACTTGCATTCTGTTCTTCCAATAAGAATAGTCCAAACCATTAAAGAATGGTGGCCTATTTATGGAGTGGCCCTCAGCTATGAAACCCTTTGAGTCCATGATACTTAAGTAAGTGCAAAGGGAGGTAGTTGAGCAAACAAGCAAACAAACAAACAGACAAATAAACAAACAAACACTCAATACTCAGAAACAAAAGCTGCTCAGATCAAATCAGATCGATGTAAACCCGCTCTGATACCAATTGAAGGATCGAGATTAATGAATGGAAAAGATCTAGAAGGGGGGGGATGAATAGATCTTAGCCACTTTTGCGGAAGCTTAAACAATTTTAAAAACACTTTAGAATCAGAGGCAATATTATCAGTGAAAACCTACAGATCTGATTAGATTTGAGTGAGTTGAAGAACTTGGATGTGAAGCAAGTTGATTAAGTGAATTAAAAACGAATCCTATGCATACATCTATCGAATATATCAATCAAACCACAGAAGACAGATGCACAAGGATTTTTAGGTGGTTCGGAAATCACCCATGTGATTCCTACATCCACCCCTCACAACCCGTGAGGATTCACTAACACAACTGGGTAACACACCCACTGGAGCCTGACAACTCCAACACTGAAGAGCTTACAACTCACACCACTTCTAGAGCAAGACTACTCTAGAACAACTGAGCAAGACTGCTCAACACACACACTTGAGTTTGACAACTCAACACTGAGCACACCGGCTCACAACAAACTGAGCACAAGGCTCACACATAGACTTGCTAGACACCAACTTAAGACAAGATCTCCTAGCAACAGATCTAGTCGAAATTTGAGAACACTAATGAGAGTTATGCAGAAGCACTTGCATAATCTCAAGAGATATCTCAGAAGAACAGAAGTAAAGTAAAATGTATTGAATGGCTTCGTTCTTCAAGTGTACTCCCTTGTAGAAGCTTGGATTGGGAAGAAGCTTGTAAACATGAAGTCCAAGACGATGCTCTGCAATCTGGGAGGTTGGATCTTCCTTGAATTCTTCTCCAACGATGGCTTCTACTTGATCTGCTTCCTTGAGATGCTTTAGAGGCTTCTTTAAAGATCAACCCACAATTCTCACACCTTGAATTGGTGAGAAGAGGTCTTCAAGAGACTCCAGGAAGACAGAAGAGGGAGACAAGAACTCTCTTGGCCGCCAGGAATCGTTCAGGTGGCTCTAAGAGGTTGGTTGGGTCTCTCTCCATGAAGGGAGGACAAAAGAGACCTTTTATACCCTTGGGATTCCAAAGATACCCTTTTGGGGTACAAGGGCACGCTTCCCTAGGAAGATTCTGATCGCCCTAGAAGGACACGTGGCAGCCATCAGCTCTTTAGTGTAAAATTTCCGTAGTGTGTCGACCTGCCCTGGTGGTTGTGTCGACACACTGTCCCAAAGATGGAAACATCTGTTCTGGGAGAAGGTCCCGTGTCGACCTGCTCTTGAGTGTGTCGACCTGCTGTCCCAATTCCTCAAACTGGCTGTTCTGGGAATGGGATCTAGTGTCGACCTGCCCTGGGAGTGTGTCGACCTGGGTACCCTTTTTCTCTGGAAAACTGCCACTCGTGTCGACACACTCTTGACATGTGTCGACACACTCTAGACATTTTTGCACATTTTCTCTTTGAATCTGTGTTGATGTGTCGACACCATTGATGGGTGTGTCGACACACTTTTGCATAAGATGTTTGTTCCTGAAGAAATAAACACATATATCATTAGTTAAATGATTTATCATGACTATAAATGATAAATGTGATTTGCAAAATACTTTTTCAACATGAATTTCAGGTATGATCTTTTTGACATGTTTCATTTACATTGCTTTAAGAACACTTCTTGTCATCATCAAAATAGGAGGGAAATGATATGAACTAGGCATTCAACCCAACATACATCCTTGAAATGACTATTATTATTATCTTCAATTCTCACTCACAAAAAAATTCAAATTTTCTTCAAAGCCAGGTCGACACCATCCTATCTCGTGTCGACACACTCACCAGGTCAGGTCGACACTACCATCTTCCTGTGTCGACACTGCCCTCTTGCCAGAACCTTTTAAATCGTGGGTTCCGGATAAGCCTTGTTGTTCCTGCGGGTATTGCACCACTGCAAACCCTTTTTCAGGCATCAGGTCGACCCGACAATGCTTTTCTTCTCATTTCCGGCAAGAAATCCCACACATTCTCCCTCAATCAAAACCCTTTCTCAATCATCTCCTTCATCAACTCTCGATTCCACTCCATCCTTGCACCATGGTGAGAAAGTTGGGTCCTCGCCGTGGAGCAAAGTCTCAGGCCTCATCTAGGCCAGTTCTGGAAGAGGATGATGTTCCTCAGTTAGAAAGAAGATCCAAAAGGCGCAATGACCCTGCAGAGCAACCAGGGTCCTCTTCTGCACCGTAGCCAGCTGCCAAGAGAGGTAGACCCTCTTCTTCAGGCAGAGGTAGGGTTTCTAGACCAGAGAATCCGAGCTCGCCTTCTGGCGATTCTTCAGAGTCATCAGAGTCATCTTCGTCTGAGTCTTCTAAGTCTCAAGACACCACTAGTGAAGCCAAGCTTATTCTAAAGCCCAGGATAGTGGATTTATCAGATATTCAGCTAGCAGACACATTTCCAGAAATTCAGACCTATTTCTCTCTTCAGTCTTGGTTGATATTTATTTCTGAGTTTCAAATCAGTTATCCAAGACTTGTTAGGGAATTCTACAAGAACCTGAAATGCACAGATGAAGGATATGAATCAAAGGTTAAGGGCATAGTTATTGACATGCCAACAGATATAGCTGCCTCAATCTTCAAATTCCAAATGAAGGGGCAGATTATCATGAATTTGAATTTGATCTTCATGAAGCCTATTCCATCATGACAGGCCTTCCTGCTGATGCATCTGATCGAAACAGACCTTTGTAACCAGATTCAACACCAACTCATTTCCCCTGTGTTGAGAGTCATCCACCACATATTGACCACAATCATTACCCCTCAAGGTGGTGGAAGGGACAGGCTAACAGATATTCAGAGATTCATTCTATATTGCATGGTAAAGAAATCAAAGTCAATCTCAATGTCATAATGTTTCAAATCATATCTGAAACAACCAGGAAAGACCTCAAGAGATCTCTTCCTTATGCTGCACATCTGACCTCAGTGTTCCAGCACTTGGTGTGCCCTTGGAGAATGAGAAATCCCAGTCTATCCCTAAGTCCAACATCTATACCTTTAAGAATATTCAGAAATTCATGGGATTTAGACAGGTGGGAAATCAAGTTAGAAGAGGGCCAGTTGTGGTTGAGGCCCCTCAAGCTCAAGAGGAACAGCCTCAAGATCAAGGGGACCAGCCCCAAGCTCAGGAGGAACAGCCTCAAAATCAAGGGGACCAGCCCCAAGCTCAAGAGGACCAGCCTCCAGCTGAAGGGGACCAGCCCCAAGGTCAAGAGGATCAGCCTCCCTTGAATGAGGATCAGCCTCAACTCCTAACTGAAGGTGATATCCCAGTTCATGTACCACTCTCACCTCACTTTCCACCCTCTTCCATACACCCAGACTTTGATATTTCACATGTCTCTCCACAACCCACAATTCAAGCATCCACATCATCTGGTGGGCCTTCTGTTCCACCAGAGTTGATCTCTTTCTTAAATGATAAGTTTGAAACCTTGAACAACTCTATTCAAACCATGTCAGAATCATTTGAGTTGAGGATTCAAAGATTGGAGAACACAGTGTCTACCAAATTTATAGAACAAAAAGCTGCCTCAGACTATGCAGCTCAGAGATTCAATAGATTGATTGGCACAATGGTAGATGCTTCAGTTCAGCTCAAAGAACATCAAGACAAATTGGAGAGGGTTCTTCAGGAATTTTGGCAAATTCCCAGCTGATGTTTTCAACACCCAGCAGACATTACATGAGATCACTAGCACTAGACTGTCTTTTGCTCATTTTGTGGATGACTTGGAGAGCATGAGGAACTTCAATGCACACATTGATACAAAGATATCAGATTTGACAAAGGAATTCAAGATCATGCAGAGGCCTGGTTGGACAGCTGGATCAACTTCCTCTTCACAACCCATTGCAGCTGATCTAGCAAGAATTCAAGCTACCTTGATAGAAAATTTAGACAGAATGGAACACTTCTTGCTCACAAAACTCAAAACCATTCAAGATCAAATCAAATCCAGCTTGACCTTCATGGAGAAAAGACTGTCTGACATTGAGACCATCTTACTTCCCATTGCTCCTCCTCCTCCATCTTCTACTTAATGTAATTTTTCTTTTGATGATGTCAAAGGGGGAGAAGAAAGAAAGAACAAGAAATGTTTGTAATCTTTTTTAATTATTGTAATGGTTCTCTTGATGAATGAAATGAAATGCTTAGCTTGAATAAATTTCTCAGTTGTGTCTTCAATGTGATTGAAAATCTTTATGTGAATGTGATTGAATGAATGCTTGTTAAGTTGCTTGACCTTCTTTATGAACTAACTCACTTCAAGTTACATTGTACTTCTCTAGTACAACCATCAATTCTGAATGAACCATTTTTAAAGGTCTTTAACAAGCATGAACATGAACAAAAATAAGGACATTGAATAACCAAAAATTTCTTAAAATCACATCTCATCAAAACCTCATTGTCATATGGATTTAATGTTGCCATCATCAAAAAGGGGGAGATTGTTGGGTTGAGTGTAATTTCATATCATTTTCCCTCCTATTTTGATGATGACAAATGTGATTTGAATGCAAATTATTTGAAACATGATAAATACATTTCACCTGAAATTTATATTCAAAAAGCATGTCTCAAAGCACACTTATCATTTGTACTCATAATAAAACATTTTACTAATGATATATGTGTTTAATTTTCAGGTACAAACACTTTTTGCAAAAGTGTGTCGACACACCCCACAATAGTGTCGACACAACACCCCAGATTCAAAGGCAAAAAGGTGAAGAAATGTTGAGATTGTGTCGACACAAGTCAAAGAGTGTGTCGACACGAGTTGCAAAATCCAGGTATTAGACCACTCAGGTCGACGCACTCTCAGAGCAGGTCGACACTGGACTCAGTTCCCAGAACAGCATGTTTGCAGAATTGGGACAGCAGGTCGACGCACTCTCAAAGCAGGTCGACATTGGACTCAGTTCCCAGAACAGCTGTTTTCAGATTTGGGACAGGAGGTCGACACAGCATCAGAGCAGGTCGACACTGGATCAGTTCCCAGAACAGCCTGTTTCAAGATTTGGGACAGTGTGTCGACACCACCACCAGGGCAGGTCGACACACTACAGAAAGATTGCAACTTAAATTGGATGTTTGCCACGTGTCAGCCTGGGGCGATGGTGTATCAACCTAGGATCGTGTGCCCTTGTACCTAAAGGGTATCTTTGGAATCTTTTGGGTATAAAAGGCCCCCAATTGGTCATCCATCTAAGAAGAGACCCCAACGAACTCTCCAAGCCTCCAGAAAAGTTCCCCTTGGCGGCGAGAAGAGTTCATCTCCCTCTTCTGCTCTCCTGGTGCCTTCTGAAGACCAATTCTCATCAATTCGATTGTGAGAATTGGAGTTTGAACCTTGAAGAATCAATTGAAGTGTCTCAAGGAAGCAGATCAAGTAGAAGCATCTGTTGGAGAAGAATTCAAGGAAGATCCCCAAGTTCAATTGTGCAGAGCATCGGCTGGGACTTCAAGGATTCAAGCCTCTTCCCATCTGAGCTTCGACAAGGGAGTACACTGAAGAACAAAGTCTTTTAATACTATTCTCAATGTACTTTTGTTCTTCTGAGACATCTTGAGATTGTGCAAGTGCTTCTGCATAACTCTCATGAATGTTCTCATGTCTGACATGATCTGCTGCTAGAAGATCCATGTCATGTGTTCGTGTCTAGCATAGTTTTTTGTGAGACACTGTGCTCAGTTTGAGTCGTCGATTTCAAGTGTTTGTTGAGCAGTCTTGCTCAGGGATCTAGAGTAGTCTTGCTCTAGAGTTGTGTGAGTTGTAAACTCAAGTGTTGGAGTTGTCTGGCTCCAGTGGGTGTGTAACCCAGGTTGTTTTAGTGAATCCTCACTGGGTGTGAGGGGTGGATGTAGGAATCACATGGGTGATTTCCGAACCACCTAAAAATCTCTGTGCACTTGTCTATTTGTGGTTTGATTCTATTATCCATTAGATGCTTGCATAGGATCAATCAAGATTCACTTAATCAACTGGTTTTCATATCTATTTTATCAACTCACCTAACATTTCATCAGATCTATGTTTTTCACTGTTAAATTAGCCTCTGATTCTAAAAGTATTTTAAATTGCTTAAGCTTCCGCAAAAAGTGGCATAGATCTATTCATCCCCCCCCCCCCCTTCTAGATCTTATCCCACCTTTTCCTCGATCCTTTAGGTAGAAGCATTGTTGGATTAGACCAAGCATCAGAAGTGGTAGATTAATGGGTTCACATCGAAGGAAGGATGAAGTGAATAGAGATTTGTGAACATCGGTGACCAATTCCCGACTGCCATGTTTAGGCGCAATCATAGTAGTGAATATGTGGTGGATCATCCGGGTCAAGGGAGGAAATGAATTGGCATTGAGTTTAGAGATTTTCTGGGTACCATCATAATCCTCAAGTGTGAGGAGAGGGTAGTAGACAGAGGCATCCGGAGTGTGGGTTAGGATATCAGCTCCGGAGTTGGGGATTTGAAGGGCTTTGCAAATAAGATTTTCAGTGACTTGAAATGTTGTGCCCTTCACTGTTGTAAAGAAACGATTATCTTGTGTGTAGCCAAGGTGGTTGTAGAAGTCACAAACGGCGGAAGGAGAATACCGCTGGTGATGGTAGAGAAACTAAGTCCACCCTGAGTGTCGAATAGGGGTTGGAGATTAGGAAACATAGCGGCCAAGGACTCAAACTCTACATACCGTGGCTGGACAAACTTGGTATTCGTCCCCTTGGAGTGAGTGAGTTGAAGACGGGGGGTACCACAAGCTCGGGAAGACGATCGTCCCGATGCTTTGTCCGCCGCTCAGCCTCAGCCCGTCGTCACTGGCCCGAGAAGAGGAGGGACGGCGGCGAGACGCCAGTTTCTTCGATTGCCTAGAAGACATGAGGAAGGCTAGAACAAGAAGGATGAGCGTGAGAGAGAGACGTGGGTGAGGGCTCGGGTGAGAGGAAGGAAGTCCAGAGGGAAGGTAGGGTTTTCCGTCCAAACAGGGTATGGAGATTTGGAGGGGAGGTGGAGAGGGGTTTTGGTGGTAGGAGGGGAAGGAAACCCATGGATGCCTTTTTATAGAAAGAGGAGGGGAGTTTAAAAGGCAAGCCCCAGCAAAAAATCCCCAAACGGCGTGCCCGTTGGACTTCCCAAACTGGGTCTGCCGCCGGCTGTCGACAGATGCCAGGGGATCTGTCGACAGATCCTTCAGAATTTCTGCCAGTGATTTTCTGATGTGGATTTTTAAGAAAGGAATGGGAGCAATGGTTACATGATGCATATATGTAAGGTGTAAGATGGGTAAACACATATTGTAACCTACCATTGTCATGGACATTAAGGCTCTCCCACTTACCTAAATGGTTCAAACATAATACCCAAGGGATTTAAAGTTAAATCAGTAAGGGAACATTTTCCATTCTTTGAGAAAAGACACCGTTACCCTTGGTTGATGAAGGACATTGTAGACCAACACTATCCCAAGTTTATGAGGATCAAATGATGATTGAAATAAATGCCTAAACTTCTGGATAGCCATAGACACTACATGACCTTTAGATTTGAGACACTTTGGAGGCTTCACACTATTTTGTTTTTTTTGCTTTCAAGAAAAGAATGCAATGGGAAAAGTGATATTCAAGATAACTTCACACCTTTTGACATGAGGATAGGCATGACAAGTGCCCGTACCCCCAGTTACTCAGTCGAAGTTTCCATTATACCGTTGTATAGAGATAATGAGTTGGCTTTTTGACGCGAGGGCAGACATTTGTGATGCCCGTCTCCCCGGTTACTCAGCAAGACACATCATAGCTCTACCTTATCCCATTTTTTTTAAATGATGTTTATATATTTTTTGAAATAGGTAGCTTTTCTCCATTTTAGCTTAACTTAAGATCAAGGAAATGTATATGATTATCCTTCAGTTCAAAACATAAAGTTCAATGACCATAAGATTTTTCAATTGTCTTGAGAATGGTGTGTGCCTACAAGGAATTATTCAATGGAGTTTAGGTGTTAATCCTCTAAGATAGTTCAATGTTTTCAGAATGATGTAACATAAACCCAAGCATGAGTAGTATGTCCAAATCATGGTGGTTTAGGGGATAGCATCAATATCATGTGTATATGATGAAGTTAAACATGTATATCCACCCAATAAACACCTTAGTGAAAGTACATGAACCTGCTCAATAAGTAGGATGTGAAATAGGCATGAATTGCTTGAAGAGTTGGTGGCTGTCGACAGCTAGAGAAGTGCCTGTCGACAGATCACACAGACAGAAGATAGGCCAGTTCGGGCAGAGCAAGAACCTGTGAGATCTGTCGACAGATGAGGTGTCGTCTGTCAACAGATTGCACAGACAAAAGAATTAGAGTTCTTTGAGGCCTGATCTGTCGACAGATGGAGTGGGAGCTGTCGACAGATGCCTGTGCAAAACTGGTTTAAGGTTAGAATGAAGAGTGAGATGATCATGAAAGTGAGGGAATTGAAGATACACATCGAATGAGTGATTCTCCTCTCATGAAGGACATCTAACCTAAACTAGCTCCCCCATAGTGTGTGCTCATGTGAAAACAAGCAATTGAATATTCAAGACACACTATTACAACTAGACCAACCATGTGAGCACACCAAGCTTTCAGGAAGACAGATTGTTAAGATTTTCAATGTTTCACTGAAGTAGAGAACGGACAAATTGTAAAGAAACTCATCCCTATATAAAGTACGTACCCCTTACATGCATGTCAACTATGGATACGTGGCGAGGATCTTTCCTCTACGCATAATGAGAGTTTCCAAACAAGCTTTACTTGTTCTTCCACAAACACTATTTAATATACCTCATAGTTGGTGCACACAAGAGACATATGCTCAGTATATGGATAAGTTTCACTGCAATTTACACAAGCCCAATTCTCTTCTCAAAGTGGTGAATCTATCTTCAGCTAGAGGTTTGGTAAGATGTCAGCCAATTATTTTTTGTGGGTATGAAACTGATTTCTAAGGTTTTGTTGGCTACCTCATCTCTCAAGAAATGGTGACGGATTTCTATGTGTTTTGTCCTAGAGTGTTGAATGGGATTCTTTGATAAGTTGATTGCACTGGTGTTGTCACATAGTATAGGTGTGCATCCAATATCAATGTTATAGTCACACAATTGACTTTTTATCCACAACACTTGTGCCACACAACTCCCTGCAGCAACATATTCTGCCTCTGCAGTGGAGAGTGCAACCGAGTGTTGCTTCTTGGATGCCCACGAAACCATGCAACTGCCAAGGATTTGGCAATAGCCACTAGTGCTTTTCCTGTCAATTTTACATCCAGCATAGTCAGCATCAGAATATGAAACCAAGTCAAAGCTACTACCTGCTGGATACCAAAGACCCAAATCAAACGTACCTGAGAGATATCTGAAAATTTCTCTTAACTGCAATTAAGTGGCTTTCCATTGGACTAGATTGGTATCTAGCACAGAGGCAAACAATGAACTGGATATCTGGTCTACTTGCAGTAAGATAGAGGAGAGAGCCAATCATACCTCGGAATTGTTTGGCATCTATCGGTTTACCTTTTTCATCTTTTCAAGTTTTTTACTTGTGCTCATGGGTGTTGAGGCAGGCTTTGATTGTTCAAATTGAAACCTTTTTAGTAGCTCTTTGACATACTTTTCTTGGTTTATGAAGAAGGCATCCTCCATTTGCTTGACCTGCAAACCAAGAAAGAATTGAAGCTCCCCATTAGACTCATCTCAAATTCACTGTGCATGTGTTTGGAAAATTCCTCACACAGTGAAGGGTTAGTAGATCCAAAAATAATGTCGTCCACATAAACTTGAACAACAATGATGTGTGTGCGAACTTTCTTTGTAAAGAGAGTTTGGTCTACTTTACCTCTTGAGTAGTTTTTGCTTACCAGAAATGTACTTAATCTGTCGTACCAAGCTCGGGGTGCCTGTTTCAAACCATAAAGAGCCTTGTGCAATTATAGACATGGTTAGGTTTCTCATGATCTTCAAAGCCCAGTGGTTGAGAGACATAGACTTCCTCTTTTATGTGGCCATTCAAGAAAGCAGTTTCACATCCATTTGATACAATTTAAATTTGTTTGAGCATGCATATGCTAACAAAATTCTAACTGCTTCTAGCCTAGCTACAGGTGCAAAAGATTCTTCAAAGTCTACACCAAATTCCTGATATATCCCTTTGGAACCAGTCTAGCCTTGTTTCTCACCACTTTACCCTCTTCATTGAGTTTGTTTCTAAAGACCCACCTTGTACCTATGACAGACATTTCAGGGGTTTTAGGAACTAAACTCCATACATTATTTCTTTGGAATTGCCCAAGCTCCTCATGCATAGCATCAATTCATGAATCTTCTTTTAAGGCTTCTTCAACATTCTTGGGTTCCACTTGAGAGACAAAAGCTAAATGGTCCTGTTCAACTATTTGATTAACCTTGATCTAGTTTGAACCGACTCATTTAAATCTCCTATCACATTCTCAAGAGGATGATCTTTTGAATACCTTACATTCATGACTGTTGAAGGCCCTGGAAGATCTTGCATTTGAGGAGGTTGTTCTAGAGGAGGAAGTGCTTGATGTGGTTCAAGTTGTTGTTCTTCCTCTTGTGGATCTTTGCAGGTACATCTTCTGAATTGTTGAACGGAAGAATATCTTCTTCATCATCATACCTGCGAGAAAATCCACTCTTATTTTTGAACCAGCTTGAGACTTTTCTTTCCTTTACTTTGAATTCCTCAAACGTTGTTCCTTCAGATTCATCAAACCTGTAAGCATTTGAAATGTTAGGCTTGAGTTGAGTTTCATCCAAAACAACATGTGAAGTTTCTTCCACTGTTCTTATTTCAGATTGAACACCCTATAGGCTCTAGAGTGTTCTGAGTATCCAAGAAAAATACCTTGATCGCTTTTGGCTTCAAACTTGTCCAAATCATTTTTATCATTGTTATGTATGAACACCTTTGAACCAAAAACTTAAAGTACCGAATAGTGGGTTTCTTACCATTCATAAGTTCATAAGGAGTTTTCTTGAATACGGGTCTTACCATGGCTCGATTAAGGATGTAGCAAGACGTGTTTACCGCTTCTGCCCAAAAAGTTCTCGCAAGTTGATTCTCGACCAGAAGCGTACGAGCCATCTCCACCAACGTTCTATTCTTCCTCTCCACGACTCCATTTTGCTCTGGAGTTCTTGGGGAGGAGAATATGTGTTCTATGCTTTGGTTCCTGCAAAATTCAGAGAAGGAATTATTGTCAAATTCTCCCCCGTGATCAGTGTGGATAGAGCAAATTTTATTGACATTTCCATGCTCAATTTTGTTGAAGAATTCTTCAAAAACACTTAGAGCTTCATTCTTGTGAGCCAGGAATTTTACCCAAGTGAACTAGAGAAGTCATCTACAATGACAAAGCCATAACGTTGTCATTGAGACTAAGTGTTCTCGTAGGTCCAAAAGGTCCATGTGCAACAGTTCATAAGCTTTAGAAGTACTCACCGATGCCTTTGATTTGAAGGATTTCCGGGTTTGTTTTCCCTGTGCACATGCATCACAGAAATTCTCATTCTTGTAAAGGAAATTTCAGGAAGACCACTCACCAATTTAAGCCTCATGATCTTGTGCAATACGTTATAGCTAGCGTGACCGAGCCTACGATGCCACAATGTAAGCTCGTCCTGTTTGTTTGCTACAAGACACAAATCATTATTTTCTGGATCATCTAAGTCAACCATGTAGATGTTATTTATCCTTTTTCCAAAAAACTTCAGACTTCCTATTTCCTTATCAAGTATTTGACATGAATCTGATTCAAAGATAATTTGTGACCCTTATCACACAATTGACTTATGCTGAGCAAATTGTGATGAGGCCATCAACAAGTAGCACATTATCTATTGAGTTGGAGGCAAACTTACCGACCTTACCTGAGCCGATGATCTGGCCTTTGTTGTTACATCCGAATATAACCTGACCTCCGTCCTTTTCCACGAGCATACAGAATTTTCCTTTGTCCCCCGTCATGTGCCTCGAGCAGCCGCTATCCTATACCATTTGTTTTGATTGGGGCTGCTAGGCATTCCTGCACATGTGGATTAGACAAGAGGTTTTAGGTACCCAAATCACTTTGGGTGCCAAGGTATCATTCATGCCAAATAGTAAATGCTTTGGAATCCAAGCTTGTTTGAATTTTGTTTATTTGGGTTATTCCAGCATTGTTTTTCAAGGTGCCCAATCTTTTTACAGATTTTGCATGAAGATGATTTGTTTATAACAGTGGGCTTGATGTTCTTTGGAGCATACATGGGCATCTTACCTTTCTGTTGCCTTGTCAATTTTCTTTTGGGCTGGTTTTCTGACCTGTCGACAGCTCTCCTTGGGGCTGCCAATAGATCTTAACCTGTACCCGCATTAGGCTTCTTTGCCTGGTTTGGGGTGCATTCCCTTAGCCTGTTTTTGCTGTTCTTTGAGGGGGTACTCTTATTTGTACTTGGGCTTGTTTCAACAAAGGATGTTATTAAATTCTGACCAATTTCTTTTGTTTAACTGGTTGAAACCAAGCCATGTTTTGGAACAAAGACATTTGACCCCAAGATGCATCAAGGTTTTGTTTCCCTTTAACAAACCTTGACAAACTCTTCAGATTTCCCTTTTAGATTTTCTAGTCTTTTCCAATCTTTCTTTCAGTTCTCATGCTCACCTTGAAGAGTTTCAAAGGAGTTCATAAATCAACTTTTCTTTTTGAACCTCTTGGAATTTCAGTTTCAAATTATCCATCCTCATGGTGCTTCCTCATCAATTTCATCATTTCAATGTCTTTCATCATGATGGATGCAATGCTCATCATTTGTGTGTTGTTGGAAAGATGGTTAGCTTTCTTTTTGGTGCCTTGTTTTCAGATTTTAGTTCACAAAGATTACTAAACAACACAGTAAGCCTCTTCCCATTCATCAATTGAATAGTTTCAAAGGAACAGTTTACTCATTTGAGTCTTCACTTCTCGCCATAGACAGCGGACTTCCTCATCTCTAGGTAGCTTGGCTGTGATCATCCTCGTCTTCATCGCTCCAAGTGGCCAACATTGCTTGGCTTTCTTGAAGGTGAACTTGTCTTCTTCAGCTTTTCTTGAGCTCAGGGCACTATCCTCTCATGTGGCCTTGCTTTTGCCCTCATAACACACAATCTCAGATTTTTTGTTAGCATCAATTTATTGAAAAAATCTTTCTTTTGGAAAGGTTTAGAGTTACCTGAACCTCTCCTTTTGTATTCAGGAATTTTTTGAATTGTCTAGTGAGCATGGCCATTTCGTCATTCTCACTCTCACTAGACGATTTAGACTCATTACTTTCCTGAATGACTTCCTTCATGGAAGCTGAGGATTTTCCTGGAAGCCTTCAAGGCAAGTGGCTTCCTAGGATTTTCTTCAGTTTCCTTTCTTTTCATGTTATTTCATAAGTCATCAGTGAGCCATGAGTTCATCCAATTTCATTTTTGAAAGGTCTTTGGAATCTCAATGACAGGGCTTTGGTGTCCATGAGGATGAAGAGACGAAGAATCTTCCTCCAAGTCACTCTCCGAGTATTCCTTTTTCAGGCCTTTAAACCATTATTATTAACAGGAATCTGCAAACATGTCAGAGATGGTTTCAGTGGATTCATTTTAAACATCTCATATTCTGAAACCAACATGCTTGCTTTTGTTTCCCTTACCTCAGACGTACCTTCATAAATGAGCTCGAGTTTTGTCCACATTCCTTTGCCGATGTGCACGTGGAAACTCTCGAGTACTCATTGGGATGGACTGCGCATTGCATCATATTGAGGCGCTCCAGTTGAGTGTCCCTTTGCGATTTGATCCTTGGTCCAGGTACTCGTCTTCAGGAAGGGTATACTCACCCTTGTGGACAATTTTCCACAATTCGTAGTTCTGTGCTCTCAGGAACACCTGCATGCGATTTTTCCAATAGGGATAATTAGTTCCATCAAAAAATGGTGGCCTAGTCACTGAGTGACCCTCGGCCATGAATCCTTGCTAGATTCCATTTGACCGTGAATCTCCTGACCGTAAGATCAAAAACAAGACAGTAAATCGGAGAAACTCGGCTCTGATACCAATTGAAAGGTTTGCGGAATCCCAATATGGTAATCTAGAAGGGGGGGTTGAATAGATTACTACCAATTAAAAGTTTGAAAACAACCCTTTTAATCACAACAAAGTCTTTTGAATTTTCTGTAGAAAACAAGTGAGATTTAGATGGTGATGACGTGTAGATGAATTTGCAATTATCTAGCGTGTGTGAATGCAACGTGCCTATCAAGCATCTAACGTGAAAAATGTTCAAACCACAGGACACGAAGATTTACGTGGTTCGGAGTACACAAATCGTGTATCCTACGTCCACGGCACACACACACACGCAGAGAAAACTGCTTATGAGCGAGTTCGGTGACTACAACTCACACACACGTGTTTTCTGATGTGCACCCACGATCAGAACAACACACACACGTGATCTCAAGCACAAGGGTCGCTTGAATCACCACAACACACACACGGATGGTAGAAATACGAAAACAGAGAGAGTTCTGAGTGAGAGAATAAATCCTGGTGAAGAACTCTTCTGAGAACGCCTGGAGGAAGTTCAATCTTCGACTTGAATGCTTTGAGTCGATGGAGAAGGTTGAATCCTCGACGTTCTTCCTTCAGGAACTGCTGGATCGACGGATCTTTAGGGCTCTGTGCAGCAGTCTGAAGCAGAGCAGCAGCAACTCTTGTGAAACTTGGAGTAGCTCTAGGGTTTTTGGTTGTGGCTGCTTGTGTTCGAAATTTCCTCCAAAGAGGTGTTTAAATATAGGAGTTCTCACATGGAGAAACGTGAGAGTTGGAAACACCTCTAGGATAACTTAGAAACTTTCCGTAGTTTGAATTATACTCCGTCTGTCGACACTTGGCCATCTGTCGACAGGCGACAGAAGTTTGCAACAAAAGAAGTATTGATCTTCAGCTCTGTGAGATCTGTCGACAGTCGAAGACCATCTGTCGACAGATGTCTCTTTTGTGCAAACGACAGAAGTCTGGATGTTTGGACTGTGAGATCTGTCGACAGTCGACTTCCCATCTGTCGACAGATGAAGACTTCCTGAACTATGGGCTTCTGGCAGATCACACCTGTGAGATCTGTCGACAGGTCTTTGTGTCTGTCGACAGGTGACCTTGTCTTTGCTTTTTGTGATCTTTTTCACTTGCTTGAGAGAGCTTGACTTTGTGCATTTGTACCTACATGATGAAACATGAAGTTAAGTATTTTGAATACACAAACAATCAAGTATTGCATTGGGTTCTTTGTCATGTGTCAAGTGTATCAAACCTCAATTGAAGTTATTCACATCAGAAAACATGTTGTTATAAATGTTAGAATGAAAACCCAACATGTGGTATATAGGATCTCAGGCATTG